>VTFQ01000023.1:15141377-15676566 GCA_036281575.1 Ancherythroculter nigrocauda | reverse complement strand
AGTCTCCTTGCCTCACTCTAATGTTACTTCAGCCATAGAGTAGTCGATTTTGACCTGCTTAACATATTTCTGACCCAAGGGTCCTCGGACATGAACTTTCAATTAAGACTCATTGACTCTTTTTGATTTTATTTCAGCCATACAGAAGTCCATATTTGACCTAATGGACATATTTCTGGTCAATGAGTATTCAATATTGAACTTTTTACATATACTCATTGATGCATTTTGATGTCACATCAGCCATATAGAAGTACATATTGGAATTACTGAACATATTTCTGACCCAAGAGTCTTCGAAGATGAACTTTCTATACATACTCATTGCCTCACTCTGATGTTACTTCAGCCATACAGAGGTCCATATTGGCCTACTGAAGAGTCTTCGAAGATGAACTTTCTATACGGTTTCATTGCCTCACTCTAATGTTACTTAAGCCATACAGAAGTCCATATTTGACCTAATGGACATATTTCTGGCCAAAGAGTATTCAATACTGAACTTTTTCCGTATACTCATTGATGCATTCTGATGTCACATCAGCCATATAGAAGTCCATATTTGAATTACTGAACATTTTTCTGACCCAAGAGCCCTCGATCGCGATTTTTCAAATTTGACTCATTGACTTTTTTTGATTTTATTTCAGCCATACAGAAGTCCAATTTGACCTAATGGACATATTTCTGGTCAATGAGTATTCAATATTGAACTTTTTACATATACTCATTGATGCACTCTGATGTCACATCAGCCATATAGAAGTCCATATTTGAATTACTGAGCATACTTTTGACCCAAGAGTCTTCGAAGATGAACTTTCCATACAGTCTCATTACCTTATTCTAATGTTACTTTAGCCATACAGAAGTCAGTACCTGAACTACTGAACATATTTCTGTCCAAAGAGTCCTCAATCTTGACCTTTCAATTCACACTCATTGACTGCTTTTGATTTTATTTCAACCATACAGAAGCCCATATTTTACCTACTTATTTCTTTTCTGTCCCAAGGGTCCTCGGTCATGATCTTTCTACTCATACTCATAGTTTCATTCTACTGTTACTTCAGCCACACTGATGTCCAAATTTGACCAAGTGAACATATTTCTGACCCAAGAGTCCTAAAACATGAACTTTGAATTCAGACTCAATGACTCCTTTTAATTATATTTCAGCCATACAGCATTCTGGCAAATCAGTCCTAGATAATGAACTTTCTATACATACTCATTGCCTCACTCTGATGTTGCTTCAGCCATACAGAGGTCCATATTTGGCCTACTGAAGAGTCTTCGAAGATGAACTTTCTATACAGTCTCATTGCCTCACTCGAATGTTACTTAAGCCATACAGAAGTCGATTTTTGACCTGCTGAACATATTTCTGACCCAAAAGTTCTCGATCATGAACTTTCAATTCAGACTCATTGACTCACTCAGATATTACTTCAGCCATACAGAACTCCATATTTGGCCTACTGAAGAGTCTTCAAAGATGAACTCTCTATACAGTCTTCTTGCCTCACTCTAATGTTACTTCAGCCATAGAGTAGTCGATTTTGACCTGCTTAATATATTTCTGACCCAAGAGTGCTTGATCATGATTTTTTAAATCAGACTCATTGACTCTTTTTTTATTTTATTACAGCCATACAGAAGTCCATATTTGACCTAATGGACATATTTCTGGCCAAAGAGTATTCAATACTGAGCTTTTTACTCATTGATGCATTCTGATGTCACATCAGCCATATAGAAGTCCATATTTGAATTACTGAACATTTTTCTGACCCAAGAGTCTTCGAAGATGAACTTTCTATAGAGTCTCATTGCCTCATTCTAATGTTACTTTAGCCATACAGTAGTCCATACTTGTACTACTGGACATATTTCTGACCCAAGAATCCTCGATCATGAACTTTCAATTCAGACTCATTGACTCACTCTGATGTTACTTCACCCATACAGAACTCCATATTTGGAGTACTGAAGAGTCTTCAAAGATGAACTCTCTATACAGTCTCCTTGCCTCACTCTAATGTTACTTCAGCCATAGAGTAGTCGATTTTGACCTGCTTAACATATTTCTGACCCAAGGGTCCTCGGACATGAACTTTCAATTAAGACTCATTGACTCTTTTTGATTTTATTTCAGCCATACAGAAGTCCATATTTGACCTAATGGACATATTTCTGGTCAATGAGTATTCAATATTGAACTTTTTACATATACTCATTGATGCATTTTGATGTCACATCAGCCATATAGAAGTACATATTGGAATTACTGAACATATTTCTGACCCAAGAGTCTTCGAAGATGAACTTTCTATACATACTCATTGCCTCACTCTGATGTTACTTCAGCCATACAGAGGTCCATATTTGGCCTACTGAAGAGTCTTCGAAGATGAACTTTCTATACGGTTTCATTGCCTCACTCTAATGTTACTTAAGCCATACAGAAGTCCATATTTGACCTAATGGACATATTTCTGGCCAAAGAGTATTCAATACTGAACTTTTTCCATATACTCATTGATGCATTCTGATGTCACATCAGCCATATAGAAGTCCATATTTGAATTACTGAACATTTTTCTGACCCAAGAGCCCTCGATCGCGACTTTTCAAATTAGACTCATTGACTCTTTTTGATTTTATTTCAGCCATACAGAAGTCCATATTTGACCTAATGGACATATTTCTGGTCAAAGAGTATTCAATATTGAACTTTTTACATATACTCATTGATGCACTCTGATGTCACATCAGCCATATAGAAGTACATATTGGAATTACTGAGCATACTTTTGACCCAAGAGTCTTCGAAGATGAACTTTCCATACAGTCTCATTGCCTTATTCTAATGTTACTTTAGCCATACAGAAGTCAGTACCTGAACTACTGAACATATTTCTGACCAAAGAGTCCTCGATTATGAACTATCAATTCAGACTCATTGAATGCTTTTGATTTTATTTCAACCATACAGAAGTCCATATATTTTACCTACGTATTTTCTTTTCTGTCCCAAGGGTCCTCGGACATGAACTTTCAATTCAGACTCATTGACTCACTCTAATGTTACTTCAGCCACAGAGTAGTCAATTCTGACCTGCTTAATATATTTCTGACCCAAGAGTGCTTGATCATGATTTTTTAAATTAGACTCATTGACTCTTTTTGATTTTATTTCAGCCATACAGAAGTCCATATTTGACCTAATGGACATATTTCTGGTCAAAGAGTATTCAATACTGAGCTTTTTACTCATTGATGCATTCTGATGTCACATCAGCCATATAGAAGTCCATATTTGAATTACTGAACATTTTTCTGACCCAAGAGTCTTCGAAGATGAACTTTCCATAGAGTCTCATTGCCTCATTCTAATGTTACTTTAGCCATACAGTAGTCCATACTTGTACTACTGGACATATTTCTGACCCAAGAATCCTCGATCATGAACTTTCAATTCAGACTCATTGACTCACTCTGATGTTACTTCACCCATACAGAACTCCATATTTGGAGTACTGAAGAGTCTTCAAAGATGAACTCTCTATACAGTCTCCTTGCCTCACTCTAATGTTACTTCAGCCATAGAGTAGTCGATTTTGACCTGCTTAACATATTTCTGACCCAAGGGTCCTCGGACATGAACTTTCAATTAAGACTCATTGACTCTTTTTGATTTTATTTCAGCCATACAGAAGTCCATATTTGACCTAATGGACATATTTCTGGTCAATGAGTATTCAATATTGAACTTTTTACATATACTCATTGATGCATTTTGATGTCACATCAGCCATATAGAAGTACATATTGGAATTACTGAACATATTTCTGACCCAAGAGTCTTCGAAGATGAACTTTCTATACATACTCATTGCCTCACTCTGATGTTACTTCAGCCATACAGAGGTCCATATTTGGCCTACTGAAGAGTCTTCGAAGATGAACTTTCTATACGGTTTCATTGCCTCACTCTAATGTTACTTAAGCCATACAGAAGTCCATATTTGACCTAATGGACATATTTCTGGCCAAAGAGTATTCAATACTGAACTTTTTCCGTATACTCATTGATGCATTCTGATGTCACATCAGCCATATAGAAGTCCATATTTGAATTACTGAACATTTTTCTGACCCAAGAGCCCTCGATCGCGATTTTTCAAATTTGACTCATTGACTTTTTTTGATTTTATTTCAGCCATACAGAAGTCCATATTTGACCTAATGGACATATTTCTGGTCAATGAGTATTCAATATTGAACTTTTTACATATACTCATTGATGCACTCTGATGTCACATCAGCCATATAGAAGTCCATATTTGAATTACTGAGCATACTTTTGACCCAAGAGTCTTCGAAGATGAACTTTCCATACAGTCTCATTACCTTATTCTAATGTTACTTTAGCCATACAGAAGTCAGTACCTGAACTACTGAACATATTTCTGTCCAAAGAGTCCTCAATCTTGACCTTTCAATTCACACTCATTGACTGCTTTTGATTTTATTTCAACCATACAGAAGCCCATATTTTACCTACTTATTTTCTTTTCTGTCCCAAGGGTCCTCGGTCATGATCTTTCTACTCATACTCATAGTTTCATTCTACTGTTACTTCAGCCACACTGATGTCCAAATTTGACCAAGTGAACATATTTCTGACCCAAGAGTCCTAAAACATGAACTTTGAATTCAGACTCAATGACTCCTTTTAATTATATTTCAGCCATACAGCATTCTGGCAAATCAGTCCTAGATAATGAACTTTCTATACATACTCATTGCCTCACTCTGATGTTGCTTCAGCCATACAGAGGTCCATATTTGGCCTACTGAAGAGTCTTCGAAGATGAACTTTCTATACAGTCTCATTGCCTCACTCGAATGTTACTTAAGCCATACAGAAGTCGATTTTTGACCTGCTGAACATATTTCTGACCCAAAAGTTCTCGATCATGAACTTTCAATTCAGACTCATTGACTCACTCAGATATTACTTCAGCCATACAGAACTCCATATTTGGCCTACTGAAGAGTCTTCAAAGATGAACTCTCTATACAGTCTTCTTGCCTCACTCTAATGTTACTTCAGCCATAGAGTAGTCGATTTTGACCTGCTTAATATATTTCTGACCCAAGAGTGCTTGATCATGATTTTTTAAATCAGACTCATTGACTCTTTTTTTATTTTATTACAGCCATACAGAAGTCCATATTTGACCTAATGGACATATTTCTGGCCAAAGAGTATTCAATACTGAGCTTTTTACTCATTGATGCATTCTGATGTCACATCAGCCATATAGAAGTCCATATTTGAATTACTGAACATTTTTCTGACCCAAGAGTCTTCGAAGATGAACTTTCTATAGAGTCTCATTGCCTCATTCTAATGTTACTTTAGCCATACAGTAGTCCATACTTGTACTACTGGACATATTTCTGACCCAAGAATCCTCGATCATGAACTTTCAATTCAGACTCATTGACTCACTCTGATGTTACTTCACCCATACAGAACTCCATATTTGGAGTACTGAAGAGTCTTCAAAGATGAACTCTCTATACAGTCTCCTTGCCTCACTCTAATGTTACTTCAGCCATAGAGTAGTCGATTTTGACCTGCTTAACATATTTCTGACCCAAGGGTCCTCGGACATGAACTTTCAATTAAGACTCATTGACTCTTTTTGATTTTATTTCAGCCATACAGAAGTCCATATTTGACCTAATGGACATATTTCTGGTCAATGAGTATTCAATATTGAACTTTTTACATATACTCATTGATGCATTTTGATGTCACATCAGCCATATAGAAGTACATATTGGAATTACTGAACATATTTCTGACCCAAGAGTCTTCGAAGATGAACTTTCTATACATACTCATTGCCTCACTCTGATGTTACTTCAGCCATACAGAGGTCCATATTTGGCCTACTGAAGAGTCTTCGAAGATGAACTTTCTATACGGTTTCATTGCCTCACTCTAATGTTACTTAAGCCATACAGAAGTCCATATTTGACCTAATGGACATATTTCTGGCCAAAGAGTATTCAATACTGAACTTTTTCCATATACTCATTGATGCATTCTGATGTCACATCAGCCATATAGAAGTCCATATTTGAATTACTGAACATTTTTCTGACCCAAGAGCCCTCGATCGCGACTTTTCAAATTAGACTCATTGACTCTTTTTGATTTTATTTCAGCCATACAGAAGTCCATATTTGACCTAATGGACATATTTCTGGTCAAAGAGTATTCAATATTGAACTTTTTACATATACTCATTGATGCACTCTGATGTCACATCAGCCATATAGAAGTACATATTGGAATTACTGAGCATACTTTTGACCCAAGAGTCTTCGAAGATGAACTTTCCATACAGTCTCATTGCCTTATTCTAATGTTACTTTAGCCATACAGAAGTCAGTACCTGAACTACTGAACATATTTCTGACCAAAGAGTCCTCGATTATGAACTATCAATTCAGACTCATTGAATGCTTTTGATTTTATTTCAACCATACAGAAGTCCATATATTTTACCTACTTATTTTCTTTTCTGTCCCAAGGGTCCTCGGACATGAACTTTCAATTCAGACTCATTGACTCACTCTAATGTTACTTCAGCCATAGAGTAGCTGATTTTGACCTGCTTAACATATTTCTGAACCAAGAGTTCTCAATCATTAATTTTCAATTTAGACTCATTGACTCTTTTTGATTTTATTTCAGCCATACAGAAGTCCATATTTGACCTAATGGACATATTTCTGGCCAAAGAGTATTCAATACTGAACTTTTTCCATATACTCATTGATGCATTCTGATGTCACATCAGCCATATAGAAGTACATATTGGAATTACTGAACATATTTCTGACCCAAGAGTCTTCGAAGATTAACTTTCTATACATACTCATTGCCTCACTCTGATGTTACTTCAGCCATACATAGGTCCATATTTGGCCTACTGAAGAGTCTTCGAAGATGAACTTTCTATACGGTTTCATTGCCTCACTCTAATGTTACTTAAGCCATACAGAACTCCATATTTGACCTAATGGACATATTTTTGGCCAAAGAGTATTCAGTACTGAACTTTTTCCATATACTCATTGATGCATTCTGATGTCACATCAGCCATATAGAAGTCCATATTGGAATTACTGAGCATACTTTTGACCCAAGAGTCTTCGAAGATGAACTTTCCATACAGTCTCATTGCCTTATTCTAATGTTACTTTAGCCATACAGAAGTCAATACCTGAACTACTGAACATATTTCTGACCAAAGAGTCCTCGATTATGAACTATCAATTCAGACTCATTGAATGCTTTTGATTTTATTTCAACCATAACAGAAGTCCATATTGTACCTACTTATTTTCTTTTCTGTCCCAAGGGTCCTCGGACATGAACTTTCAATTCAGACTCATTGACTCACTCTAATGTTACTTCAGCCATAGAGTAGTCGATTTTGACCTGCTTAACATATTTCTGAACCAAGAGTTCTCAATCATTATTTTTCAATTTAGACTCATTGACTCTTTTTGATTTTATTTCAGCCATACAGAAGTCCATATTTGACCTAATGGACATATTTCTGGCCAAAGAGTATTCAATACTGAACTTTTTCCATATACTCATTGATGCATTCTGATGTCACATCAGCCATATAGAAGTCCATATTTGAATTACTGAACATTTTTCTGACCCAAGAGCCCTCGATCGCGATTTTTCAAATTAGACTCATTGACTCTTTTTGATTTTATTTCAGCCATACAGAAGTCCATATTTGACCTAATGGACATATTTCTGGTCAATGAGTATTCAATATTGAACTTTTTACATATACTCATTGATGCACTCTGATGTCACATCAGCCATATAGAAGTCCATATTGGAATTACCTAGCATACTTTTGACCCATGAGTCTTCGAAGATGAACTTTCCATACAGTCTCATTGCCTTATTCTAATGTTACTTTAGCCATACAGAAGTCAGTACCTGAACTACTGAACATATTTCTGTCCAAAGAGTCCTCAATCTTGACCTTTCAATTCACACTCATTGACTGCTTTTGATTTTATTTCAACCATACAGAAGCCCATATTTTACCTACTTATTTTCTTTTCTGTCCCAAGGGTCCTCGGTCATGATCTTTCTACTCATACTCATAGTTTCATTCTACTGTTACTTCAGCCACACTGAAGTCCAAATTTGACCAAGTGAACATATTTCTGACCCAAGAGTCCTAAAACATGAACTTTGAATTCAGACTCAATGACTCCTTTTAATTATATTTCAGCCATACAGCATTCTGGCAAATCAGTCCTAGATAATGAACTTTCTATACATACTCATTGCCTCACTCTGATGTTGCTTCAGCCATACAGAGGTCCATATTTGGCCTACTGAAGAGTCTTCGAAGATGAACTTTCTATACAGTCTCATTGCCTCACTCGAATGTTACTTAAGCCATACAGAAGTCGATTTTTGACCTGCTGAACATATTTCTGACCCAAAAGTTCTCGATCATGATTTTTCAAATTAGACTCATTGACTCTTTTTGATTTTATTTCAGCCATACAGAACTCCATATTTTACCTACTTTTTTTCTGTCTCAAAAGTCCTCAATCATGAACTTTCAATTCAGACTCATTGACTCACTCAGATATTACTTCAGCCATACAGAACTCCATATTTGGCCTACTGAAGAGTCTTCAAAGATGAACTCTCTATACAGTCTTCTTGCCTCACTCTAATGTTACTTCAGCCATAGAGTAGTCGATTTTGACCTGCTTAATATATTTCTGACCCAAGAGTGCTTGATCATGATTTTTTAAATTAGACTCATTGACTCTTTTTTATTTTATTTCAGCCATACAGAAGTCCATATTTGACCTAATGGACATATTTCTGGCCAAAGAGTATTCAATACTGAGCTTTTTACTCATTGATGCATTCTGATGTCACATCAGCCATATAGAAGTCCATATTTGAATTACTGAACATTTTTCTGACCCAAGAGTCTTCGAAGATGAACTTTCCATAGAGTCTCATTGCCTCATTCTAATGTTACTTTAGCCATACAGTAGTCCATACTTGTACTACTGGACATATTTCTGACCCAAGAATCCTCGATCATGAACTTTCAATTCAGACTCATTGACTCACTCTGATGTTACTTCACCCATACAGAACTCCATATTTGGAGTACTGAAGAGTCTTCAAAGATGAACTCTCTATACAGTCTCCTTGCCTCACTCTAATGTTACTTCAGCCATAGAGTAGTCGATTTTGACCTGCTTAACATATTTCTGACCCAAGGGTCCTCGGACATGAACTTTCAATTAAGACTCATTGACTCTCCATCTTTTTGATTTTATTTCAGCCATACAGAAGTCCATATTTGACCTAATGGACATATTTCTGGTCAATGAGTATTCAATACTGAACTTTTTACATATACTCATTGATGCATTTTGATGTCACATCAGCCATATAGAAGTACATATTGGAATTACTGAACATATTTCTGACCCAAGAGTCTTCGAAGATGAACTTTCTATACAGTCTCATTGCCTCACTCGAATGTTACTTAAGCCATACAGAAGTCGATTTTTGACCTGCTTAACATATTTCTGACCCAAAAGTTCTCGATCATGATTTTTCAAATTAGACTCATTGACTCTTTTTGATTTTATTTCAGCCATACAGAACTCCATATTTTACCTACTTTTTTTCTGTCTCAAAAGTCCTCAATCATGAACTTTCAATTCAGACTCATTGACTCACTCAGATATTACTTCAGCCATACAGAACTCCATATTTGGCCTACTGAAGAGTCTTCAAAGATGAACTCTCTATACAGTCTTCTTGCCTCACTCTAATGTTACTTCAGCCATAGAGTAGTCGATTTTGACCTGCTTAATATATTTCTGACCCAAGAGTGCTTGATCATGATTTTTTAAATCAGACTCATTGACTCTTTTTTTATTTTATTACAGCCATACAGAAGTCCATATTTGACCTAATGGACATATTTCTGGCCAAAGAGTATTCAATACTGAGCTTTTTACTCATTGATGCATTCTGATGTCACATCAGCCATATAGAAGTCCATATTTGAATTACTGAACATTTTTCTGACCCAAGAGTCTTCGAAGATGAACTTTCTATAGAGTCTCATTGCCTCATTCTAATGTTACTTTAGCCATACAGTAGTCCATACTTGTACTACTGGACATATTTCTGACCCAAGAATCCTCGATCATGAACTTTCAATTCAGACTCATTGACTCACTCTGATGTTACTTCACCCATACAGAACTCCATATTTGGAGTACTGAAGAGTCTTCAAAGATGAACTCTCTATACAGTCTCCTTGCCTCACTCTAATGTTACTTCAGCCATAGAGTAGTCGATTTTGACCTGCTTAACATATTTCTGACCCAAGGGTCCTCGGACATGAACTTTCAATTAAGACTCATTGACTCTTTTTGATTTTATTTCAGCCATACAGAAGTCCATATTTGACCTAATGGACATATTTCTGGTCAATGAGTATTCAATATTGAACTTTTTACATATACTCATTGATGCATTTTGATGTCACATCAGCCATATAGAAGTACATATTGGAATTACTGAACATATTTCTGACCCAAGAGTCTTCGAAGATGAACTTTCTATACATACTCATTGCCTCACTCTGATGTTACTTCAGCCATACAGAGGTCCATATTTGGCCTACTGAAGAGTCTTCGAAGATAAACTTTCTATACGGTTTCATTGCCTCACTCTAATGTTACTTAAGCCATACAGAAGTCCATATTTGACCTAATGGACATATTTCTGGCCAAAGAGTATTCAATACTGAACTTTTTCCATATACTCATTGATGCATTCTGATGTCACATCAGCCATATAGAAGTCCATATTTGAATTACTGAACATTTTTCTGACCCAAGAGCCCTCGATCGCGACTTTTCAAATTAGACTCATTGACTCTTTTTGATTTTATTTCAGCCATACAGAAGTCCATATTTGACCTAATGGACATATTTCTGGTCAAAGAGTATTCAATATTGAACTTTTTACATATACTCATTGATGCACTCTGATGTCACATCAGCCATATAGAAGTCCATATTGGAATTACTGAGCATACTTTTGACCCAAGAGTCTTCGAAGATGAACTTTCCATACAGTCTCATTGCCTTATTCTAATGTTACTTTAGCCATACAGAAGTCAGTACCTGAACTACTGAACATATTTCTGACCAAAGAGTCCTCGATTATGAACTATCAATTCAGACTCATTGAATGCTTTTGATTTTATTTCAACCATACAGAAGTCCATATATTTTACCTACGTATTTTCTTTTCTGTCCCAAGGGTCCTCGGACATGAACTTTCAATTCAGACTCATTGACTCACTCTAATGTTACTTCAGCCACAGAGTAGTCAATTCTGACCTGCTTAATATATTTCTGACCCAAGAGTGCTTGATCATGATTTTTTAAATTAGACTCATTGACTCTTTTTTATTTTATTTCAGCCATACAGAAGTCCATATTTGACCTAATGGACATATTTCTGGCCAAAGAGTATTCAATACTGAGCTTTTTACTCATTGATGCATTCTGATGTCACATCAGCCATATAGAAGTCCATATTTGAATTACTGAACATTTTTCTGACCCAAGAGTCTTCGAAGATGAACTTTCCATAGAGTCTCATTGCCTCATTCTAATGTTACTTTAGCCATACAGTAGTCCATACTTGTACTACTGGACATATTTCTGACCCAAGAATCCTCGATCATGAACTTTCAATTCAGACTCATTGACTCACTCTGATGTTACTTCACCCATACAGAACTCCATATTTGGAGTACTGAAGAGTCTTCAAAGATGAACTCTCTATACAGTCTCCTTGCCTCACTCTAATGTTACTTCAGCCATAGAGTAGTCGATTTTGACCTGCTTAACATATTTCTGACCCAAGGGTCCTCGGACATGAACTTTCAATTAAGACTCATTGACTCTTTTTGATTTTATTTCAGCCATACAGAAGTCCATATTTGACCTAATGGACATATTTCTGGTCAATGAGTATTCAATATTGAACTTTTTACATATACTCATTGATGCATTTTGATGTCACATCAGCCATATAGAAGTACATATTGGAATTACTGAACATATTTCTGACCCAAGAGTCTTCGAAGATGAACTTTCTATACATACTCATTGCCTCACTCTGATGTTACTTCAGCCATACAGAGGTCCATATTTGGCCTACTGAAGAGTCTTCGAAGATGAACTTTCTATACGGTTTCATTGCCTCACTCTAATGTTACTTAAGCCATACAGAAGTCCATATTTGACCTAATGGACATATTTCTGGCCAAAGAGTATTCAATACTGAACTTTTTCCGTATACTCATTGATGCATTCTGATGTCACATCAGCCATATAGAAGTCCATATTTGAATTACTGAACATTTTTCTGACCCAAGAGCCCTCGATCGCGATTTTTCAAATTTGACTCATTGACTTTTTTTGATTTTATTTCAGCCATACAGAAGTCCATATTTGACCTAATGGACATATTTCTGGTCAATGAGTATTCAATATTGAACTTTTTACATATACTCATTGATGCACTCTGATGTCACATCAGCCATATAGAAGTCCATATTGGAATTACTGAGCATACTTTTGACCCATGAGTCTTCGAAGATGAACTTTCCATACAGTCTCATTGCCTTATTTTAATGTTACTTTAGCCATACAGAAGCCAGTACCTGAACTACTGAACATATTTCTGTCCAAAGAGTCCTCAATCTTGACCTTTCAATTCACACTCATTGACTGCTTTTGATTTTATTTCAACCATACAGAAGCCCATATTTTACCTATTTATTTTCTTTTCTGTCCCAAGGGTCCTCGGTCATGATCTTTCTACTCATACTCATAGTTTCATTCTACTGTTACTTCAGCCACACTGAAGTCCAAATTTGACCAAGTGAACATATTTCTGACCCAAGAGTCCTAAAACATGAACTTTGAATTCAGACTCAATGACTCCTTTTAATTATATTTCAGCCATACAGCATTCTGGCAAATCAGTCCTAGATAATGAACTTTCTATACATACTCATTGCCTCACTCTGATGTTACTTCAGCCATACAGAGGTCCATATTTGGCCTACTGAAGAGTCTTCGAAGATGAACTTTCTATACGGTTTCATTGCCTCACTCTAATGTTACTTAAGCCATACAGAAGTCCATATTTGACCTAATGGACATATTTCTCGACAAACACTATTCAATATTGAACTTTTTACATATACTCATTGATGCATTCTGATGTCACATCAGCCATATAGAAGTCCATATTTGAATTACTGAACATTTTCCTGACCCAAGAGCCCTCGATCGCGACTTTTCAAATTAGACTCATTGACTCTTTTTGATTTTATTTCAGCCATACAGAAGTCCATATTTGACCTAATGGACATATTTCTGGTCAAAGAGTATTCAATATTGAACTTTTTACATATACTCATTGATGCACTCTGATGTCACATCAGCCATATAGAAGTCCATATTGGAATTACTGAGCATACTTTTGACCCAAGAGTCTTCGAAGATGAACTTTCCATGCAGTCTCATTGCCTTATTCTAATGTTACTTTAGCCATACAGAAGTCAGTACCTGAACTACTGAACATATTTCTGACCAAAGAGTCCTCGATTATGAACTATCAATTCAGACTCATTGAATGCTTTTGATTTTATTTCAACCATACAGAAGTCCATATTTTACCTACTTATTTTCTTTTCTGTCCCAAGGGTCCTCGGACATGAACTTTCAATTCAGACTCATTGACTCACTCTAATGTTACTTCAGCCATAGAGTAGCTGATTTTGACCTGCTTAACAT
The DNA here is from genome assembly GCA_036281575.1 of Ancherythroculter nigrocauda. NCBI lineage: Eukaryota > Metazoa > Chordata > Actinopteri > Cypriniformes > Xenocyprididae > Ancherythroculter > Ancherythroculter nigrocauda. The sequence continues at coordinate 15,662,562 of VTFQ01000023.1, read as the reverse complement.
ATTTCTGAACCAAGAGTTCTCAATCATTAATTTTCAATTTAGACTCATTGACTCTTTTTGATTTTATTTCAGCCATACAGAAGTCCATATTTGACCTAATGGACATATTTCTGGCCAAAGAGTATTCAATACTGAACTTTTTCCATATACTCATTGATGCATTCTGATGTCACATCAGCCATATAGAAGTACATATTGGAATTACTGAACATATTTCTGACCCAAGAGTCTTCGAAGATGAACTTTCTATACATACTCATTGCCTCACTCTGATGTTACTTCAGCCATACATAGGTCCATATTTGGCCTACTGAAGAGTCTTCGAAGATGAACTTTCTATACGGTTTCATTGCCTCACTCTAATGTTGCTTAAGCCATACAGAACTCCATATTTGACCTAATGGACATATTTTTGGCCAAAGAGTATTCAGTACTGAACTTTTTCCATATACTCATTGATGCATTCTGATGTCACATCAGCCATATAGAAGTCCATATTGGAATTACTGAGCATACTTTTGACCCAAGAGTCTTCGAAGATGAACTTTCCATACAGTCTCATTGCCTTATTCTAATGTTACTTTAGCCATACAGAAGTCAATACCTGAACTACTGAACATATTTCTGACCAAAGAGTCCTCGATTATGAACTATCAATTCAGACTCATTGAATGCTTTTGATTTTATTTCAACCATAACAGAAGTCCATATTGTACCTACTTATTTTCTTTTCTGTCCCAAGGGTCCTCGGACATGAACTTTCAATTCAGACTCATTGACTCACTCTAATGTTACTTCAGCCATAGAGTAGTCGATTTTGACCTGCTTAACATATTTCTGAACCAAGAGTTCTCAATCATTATTTTTCAATTTAGACTCATTGACTCTTTTTGATTTTATTTCAGCCATACAGAAGTCCATATTTGACCTAATGGACATATTTCTGGCCAAAGAGTATTCAATACTGAACTTTTTCCATATACTCATTGATGCATTCTGATGTCACATCAGCCATATAGAAGTCCATATTTGAATTACTGAACATTTTTCTGACCCAAGAGCCCTCGATCGCGATTTTTCAAATTAGACTCATTGACTCTTTTTGATTTTATTTCAGCCATACAGAAGTCCATATTTGACCTAATGGACATATTTCTGGTCAATGAGTATTCAATATTGAACTTTTTACATATACTCATTGATGCACTCTGATGTCACATCAGCCATATAGAAGTCCATATTGGAATTACCTAGCATACTTTTGACCCATGAGTCTTCGAAGATGAACTTTCCATACAGTCTCATTGCCTTATTCTAATGTTACTTTAGCCATACAGAAGTCAGTACCTGAACTACTGAACATATTTCTGTCCAAAGAGTCCTCAATCTTGACCTTTCAATTCACACTCATTGACTGCTTTTGATTTTATTTCAACCATACAGAAGCCCATATTTTACCTACTTATTTTCTTTTCTGTCCCAAGGGTCCTCGGTCATGATCTTTCTACTCATACTCATAGTTTCATTCTACTGTTACTTCAGCCACACTGAAGTCCAAATTTGACCAAGTGAACATATTTCTGACCCAAGAGTCCTAAAACATGAACTTTGAATTCAGACTCAATGACTCCTTTTAATTATATTTCAGCCATACAGCATTCTGGCAAATCAGTCCTAGATAATGAACTTTCTATACATACTCATTGCCTCACTCTGATGTTGCTTCAGCCATACAGAGGTCCATATTTGGCCTACTGAAGAGTCTTCGAAGATGAACTTTCTATACAGTCTCATTGCCTCACTCGAATGTTACTTAAGCCATACAGAAGTCGATTTTTGACCTGCTGAACATATTTCTGACCCAAAAGTTCTCGATCATGATTTTTCAAATTAGACTCATTGACTCTTTTTGATTTTATTTCAGCCATATAGAACTCCATATTTTACCTACTTTTTTTCTGTCTCAAAAGTCCTCAATCATGAACTTTCAATTCAGACTCATTGACTCACTCAGATATTACTTCAGCCATACAGAACTCCATATTTGGCCTACTGAAGAGTCTTCAAAGATGAACTCTCTATACAGTCTTCTTGCCTCACTCTAATGTTACTTCAGCCATAGAGTAGTCGATTTTGACCTGCTTAATATATTTCTGACCCAAGAGTGCTTGATCATGATTTTTTAAATTAGACTCATTGACTCTTTTTTATTTTATTTCAGCCATACAGAAGTCCATATTTGACCTAATGGACATATTTCTGGCCAAAGAGTATTCAATACTGAGCTTTTTACTCATTGATGCATTCTGATGTCACATCAGCCATATAGAAGTCCATATTTGAATTACTGAACATTTTTCTGACCCAAGAGTCTTCGAAGATGAACTTTCCATAGAGTCTCATTGCCTCATTCTAATGTTACTTTAGCCATACAGTAGTCCATACTTGTACTACTGGACATATTTCTGACCCAAGAATCCTCGATCATGAACTTTCAATTCAGACTCATTGACTCACTCTGATGTTACTTCACCCATACAGAACTCCATATTTGGAGTACTGAAGAGTCTTCAAAGATGAACTCTCTATACAGTCTCCTTGCCTCACTCTAATGTTACTTCAGCCATAGAGTAGTCGATTTTGACCTGCTTAACATATTTCTGACCCAAGGGTCCTCGGACATGAACTTTCAATTAAGACTCATTGACTCTCCATCTTTTTGATTTTATTTCAGCCATACAGAAGTCCATATTTGACCTAATGGACATATTTCTGGTCAATGAGTATTCAATACTGAACAAATTAGACTCATTGACTCTTTTTGATTTTATTTCAGCCATACAGAACTCCATATTTTACCTACTTTTTTTCTGTCTCAAAAGTCCTCAATCATGAACTTTCAATTCAGACTCATTGACTCACTCAGATATTACTTCAGCCATACAGAACTCCATATTTGGCCTACTGAAGAGTCTTCAAAGATGAACTCTCTATACAGTCTTCTTGCCTCACTCTAATGTTACTTCAGCCATAGAGTAGTCGATTTTGACCTGCTTAATATATTTCTGACGCAAGAGTGCTTGATCATGATTTTTTAAATTAGACTCATTGACTCTTTTTTATTTTATTTCAGCCATACAGAAGTCCATATTTGACCTAATGGACATATTTCTGGCCAAAGAGTATTCAATACTGAGCTTTTTACTCATTGATGCATTCTGATGTCACATCAGCCATATAGAAGTCCATATTTGAATTACTGAACATTTTTCTGACCCAAGAGTCTTCGAAGATGAACTTTCCATAGAGTCTCATTGCCTCATTCTAATGTTACTTTAGCCATACAGTAGTCCATACTTGTACTACTGGACATATTTCTGACCCAAGAATCCTCGATCATGAACTTTCAATTCAGACTCATTGACTCACTCTGATGTTACTTCACCCATACAGAACTCCATATTTGGAGTACTGAAGAGTCTTCAAAGATGAACTCTCTATACAGTCTCCTTGCCTCACTCTAATGTTACTTCAGCCATAGAGTAGTCGATTTTGACCTGCTTAACATATTTCTGACCCAAGGGTCCTCGGACATGAACTTTCAATTAAGACTCATTGACTCTTTTTGATTTTATTTCAGCCATACAGAAGTCCATATTTGACCTAATGGACATATTTCTGGTCAATGAGTATTCAATATTGAACTTTTTACATATACTCATTGATGCATTTTGATGTCACATCAGCCATATAGAAGTACATATTGGAATTACTGAACATATTTCGACCCAAGAGTCTTCGAAATGAACTTTCTATACATACTCATTGCCTCACTCTGATGTTACTTCAGCCATACAGAGGTCCATATTTGGCCTACTGAAGAGTCTTCGAAGATGAACTTTCTATACGGTTTCATTGCCTCACTCTAATGTTACTTAAGCCATACAGAAGTCCATATTTGACCTAATGGACATATTTCTGGCCAAAGAGTATTCAATACTGAACTTTTTCCGTATACTCATTGATGCATTCTGATGTCACATCAGCCATATAGAAGTCCATATTTGAATTACTGAACATTTTTCTGACCCAAGAGCCCTCGATCGCGATTTTCAAATTTGACTCATTGACTTTTTTTTTTTATTTCAGCCATACAGAAGTCCATATTTGACCTAATGGACATATTTCTGGTCAATGAGTATTCAATATTGAACTTTTTACATATACTCATTGATGCACTCTGATGTCACATCAGCCATATAGAAGTCCATATTGGAATTACTGATCATACTTTTGACCCATGAGTCTTCGAAGATGAACTTTCCATACAGTCTCATTGCCTTATTTTAATGTTACTTTAGCCATACAGAAGCCATACCTGAACTACTGAACATATTTCTGTCCAAAGAGTCCTCAATCTTGACCTTTCAATTCACACTCATTGACTGCTTTTGATTTTATTTCAACCATACAGAAGCCCATATTTTACCTATATTTTCTTTTCTGTCCCAAGGGTCCTCGGTCATGATCTTTCTACTCATACTCATAGTTTCATTCTACTGTTACTTCAGCCACACTGAAGTCCAAATTTGACCAAGTGAACATATTTCTGACCCAAGAGTCCTAAAACATGAACTTTGAATTCAGACTCAATGACTCCTTTTAATTATATTTCAGCCATACAGCATTCTGGCAAATCAGTCCTAGATAATGAACTTTCTATACATACTCATTGCCTCACTCTGATGTTACTTCAGCCATACAGAGGTCCATATTTGGCCTACTGAAGAGTCTTCGAAGATGAACTTTCTATACGGTTTCATTGCCTCACTCTAATGTTACTTAAGCCATACAGAAGTCCATATTTGACCTAATGGACATATTTCTGGCCAAAGAGTATTCAATACTGAACTTTTTCCGTATACTCATTGATGCATTCTGATGTCACATCAGCCATATAGAAGTCCATATTTGAATTACTGAACATTTTTCTGACCCAAGAGCCCTCGATCGCGATTTTTCAAATTTGACTCATTGACTTTTTTTTATTTTATTTCAGCCATACAGAAGTCCATATTTGACCTAATGGACATATTTCTGGTCAATGAGTATTCAATATTGAACTTTTTACATATACTCATTGATGCACTCTGATGTCACATCAGCCATATAGAAGTCCATATTGGAATTACTGATCATACTTTTGACCCATGAGTCTTCGAAGATGAACTTTCCATACAGTCTCATTGCCTTATTTTAATGTTACTTTAGCCATACAGAAGCCAGTACCTGAACTACTGAACATATTTCTGTCCAAAGAGTCCTCAATCTTGACCTTTCAATTCACACTCATTGACTGCTTTTGATTTATTTCAACCATACAGAAGCCCATATTTTACCTATTTATTTTCTTTTCTGTCCCAAGGGTCCTCGGTCATGATCTTTCTACTCATACTCATAGTTTCATTCTACTGTTACTTCAGCCACACTGAAGTCCAAATTTGACCAAGTGAACATATTTCTGACCCAAGAGTCCTAAAACATGAACTTTGAATTCAGACTCAATGACTCCTTTTAATTATATTTCAGCCATACAGCATTCTGGCAAATCAGTCCTAGATAATGAACTTTCTATACATACTCATTGCCTCACTCTGATGTTACTTCAGCCATACAGAGGTCCATATTTGGCCTACTGAAGAGTCTTCGAAGATGAACTTTCTATACGGTTTCATTGCCTCACTCTAATGTTACTTAAGCCATACAGAAGTCCATATTTGACCTAATGGACATATTTCTCGACAAACACTATTCAATATTGAACTTTTTACATATACTCATTGATGCATTCTGATGTCACATCAGCCATATAGAAGTCCATATTTGAATTACTGAACATTTTTCTGACCCAAGAGTCTTCGAAGATGAACTTTCCATAGAGTCTCATTGCCTCATTCTAATGTTACTTTAGCCATACAGTAGTCCATACTTGTACTACTGGACATATTTCTGACCCAAGAATCCTCGATCATGAACTTTCAATTCAGACTCATTGACTCACTCAGATATTACTTCAGCCATACAGAACTCCATATTTGGCCTACTGAAGAGTCTTCAAAGATGAACTCTCTATACAGTCTTCTTGCCTCACTCTAATGTTACTTCAGCCATAGAGTAGTCGATTTTGACCTGCTTAATATATTTCTGACCCAAGAGTGCTTGATTATGATTTTTTAAATTAGACTCATTGACTCTTTTTTATTTTATTTCAGCCATACAGAAGTCCATATTTGACCTATTGGACATATTTCTGGCCAAAGAGTATTCAATACTGAGCTTTTTACTCATTGATGCATTCTGATGTCATATCAGCCATATAGAAGTCCATATTTGAATTACTGAACATTTTTCTGACCCAAGAGTCTTCGAAGATGAACTTTCCATAGAGTCTCATTGCCTCATTCTAATGTTACTTTAGCCATACAGTAGTCCATACTTGTACTACTGGACATATTTCTGACCCAAGAATCCTCGATCATGAACTTTCAATTCAGACTCATTGACTCACTCTGATGTTACTTCACCCATACAGAACTCCATATTTGGAGTACTGAAGAGTCTGCAAAGATGAACTCTCTATACAGTCTCCTTGCCTCACTCTAATGTTACTTCAGCCATAGAGTAGTCGATTTTGACCTGCTTAACATATTTCTGACCCAAGGGTCCTCGGACATGAACTTTCAATTAAGACTCATTGACTCTTTTTGATTTTATTTCAGCCATACAGAAGTCCATATTTGACCTAATGGACATATTTCTGGTCAATGAGTATTCAATATTGAACTTTTTACATATACTCATTGATGCATTTTGATGTCACATCAGCCATATAGAAGTACATATTGGAATTACTGAACATATTTCTGACCCAAGAGTCTTCGAAGATGAACTTTCTATACATACTCATTGCCTCACTCTGATGTTACTTCAGCCATACAGAGGTCCATATTTGGCCAACTGAAGAGTCTTCGAAGATGAACTTTCTATACGGTTTCATTGCCTCACTCTAATGTTACTTATAAGCCATACAGAAGTCCATATTTGACCTAATGGACATATTTCTGGCCAAAGAGTATTCAATACTGAACTTTTTCCATATACTCATTGATGCATTCTGATGTCACATCAGCCATCTAGAAGTCCATATTTGAGTTACTGAACATTTTTCTGACCCAAGAGCCCTCGATCGCGACTTTTCAAATTAGACTCATTGACTCTTTTTGATTTTATTTCAGCCATACAGAAGTCCATATTTGACCTAATGGACATATTTCTGGTCAAAGAGTATTCAATATTGAACTTTTTACATATACTCATTGATGCACTCTGATGTCACATCAGCCATATAGAAGTACATATTGGAATTACTGAGCATACTTTTGACCCAAGAGTCTTCGAAGATGAACTTTCCATACAGTCTCATTGCCTTATTCTAATGTTACTTTAGCCATACAGAAGTCAGTACCTGAACTACTGAACATATTTCTGACCAAAGAGTCCTCGATTATGAACTATCAATTCAGACTCATTGAATGCTTTTGATTTTATTTCAACCATACAGAAGTCCATATATTTTACCTACGTATTTTCTTTTCTGTCCCAAGGGTCCTCGGACATGAACTTTCAATTCAGACTCATTGACTCACTCTAATGTTACTTCAGCCACAGAGTAGTCAATTCTGACCTGCTTAATATATTTCTGACCCAAGAGTGCTTGATCATGATTTTTTAAATTAGACTAATTGACTCTTTTTTATTTTATTTCAGCCATACAGAAGTCCATATTTGACCTAATGGACATATTTCTGGCCAAAGAGTATTTAATACTGAGCTTTTTACTCATTGATGCATTCTGATGTCACATCAGCCATATAGAAGTCCATATTTGAATTACTGAACATTTTTCTGACCCAATAGTCTTCGAAGATGAACTTTCCATAGAGTCTCATTGCCTCATTCTAATGTTACTTTAGCCATACAGTAGTCCATACTTGTACTACTGGACATATTTCTGACCCAAGAATCCTCGATCATGAACTTTCAATTCAGACTCATTGACTCACTCTGATGTTACTTCACCCATACAGAACTCCATATTTGGAGTACTGAAGAGTCTTCAAAGATGAACTCTCTATACAGTCTCCTTGCCTCACTCTAATGTTACTTCAGCCATAGAGTAGTCAATTTTGACCTGCTTAACATATTTCTGACCCAAGGGTCCTCGGACATGAACTTTCAATTAAGACTTATTGACTCTCCATCTTTTTGATTTTATTTCAGCCATACAGAAGTCCATATTTGACCTAATGGACATATTTCTGGTCAATGAGTATTCAATATTGAACTTTTTACATATACTCATTGATGCATTTTGATGTCACATCAGCCATATAGAAGTACATATTGGAATTACTGAACATATTTCTGACCCAAGAGTCTTCGAAGATGAACTTTCTATACATACTCATTGCCTCACTCTGATGTTACTTCAGCCATACAGAGGTCCATATTTGGCCTACTGAAGAGTCTTCGAAGATGAACTTTCTATACGGTTTCATTGCCTCACTCTAATGTTACTTAAGCCATACAGAAGTCCATATTTGACCTAATGGACATATTTCTGGCCAAAGAGTATTCAATACTGAACTTTTTCCATATACTCATTGATGCATTCTGATGTCACATCAGCCATATAGAAGTCCATATTTGAATTACTGAACATTTTTCTGACCCAAGAGCCCTCGATCGCGATTTTTCAAATTAGACTCATTGACTCTTTTTGATTTTATTTCAGCCATACAGAAGTCCATATTTGACCTAATGGACATATTTCTGGTCAATGAGTATTCAATATTGAACTTTTTACATATACTCATTGATGCATTTTGATGTCACATCAGCCATATAGAAGTACATATTGGAATTACTGAACATATTTCTGACCCAAGAGTCTTCGAAGATGAACTTTCTATACATACTCATTGCCTCACTCTGATGTTACTTCAGCCATACAGAGGTCCATATTTGGCCTACTGAAGAGTCTTCGAAGATGAACTTTCTATACGGTTTCATTGCCTCACTCTAATGTTACTTAAGCCATACAGAAGTCCATATTTGACATAATGGACATATTTCTGGCCAAAGAGTATTCAATATTGAACTTTTTACATATACTCATTGATGCACTCTGATGTCACATCAGCCATATAGAAGTCCATATTGGAATTACTGAGCATACTTTTGACCCACGAGTCTTCGAAGATGAACTTTCCATACAGTCTCATTACCTTATTCTAATGTTACTTTAGCCATACAGAAGTCAGTACCTGAACTACTGAACATATTTCTGTCCAAAGAGTCGTCAATCTTGACCTTTCAATTCACACTCATTGACTGCTTTTGATTTTATTTCAACCATACAGAAGCCCATATTTTACCTACTTATTTTCTTTTCTGTCCCAAGGGTCCTCGGTCATGATCTTTCTACTCATACTCATAGTTTCATTCACTTTGAATTCAGACTCAATGACTCCTTTTAATTATATTTCAGCCATACAGCATTCTGGCAAATCAGTCCTAGATAATGAACTTTCTATGCATACTCATTGCCTCACTCTGATGTTGCTTCAGCCATACAGAGGTCCATATTTGGCCTACTGAAGAGTCTTCGAAGATGAACTTTCTATACAGTCTCATTGCCTCACTCAAATGTTACTTAAGCCATACAGAAGTCGATTTTTGACCTGCTGAACATATTTCTGACCCAAAAGTTCTCGATCATGATTTTTCAAATTAGACTAATTGACTCTTTTTGATTTTATTTCAGCCATACAGAACTCCATATTTTACCTACTTTTTTTCTGTCCCAAAAGTCCTCAATCATGAACTTTCAATTCAGACTCATTGACTCACTCAGATATTACTTCAGCCATACAGAACTCCATATTTGGCCTACTGAAGAGTCTTCAAAGATGAACTCTCTATACAGTCTTCTTGCCTCACTCTAATGTTACTTCAGCCATAGAGTAGTCGATTTTGACCTGCTTAACATATTTCTGAACCAAGAGTTCTCAATCATTATTTTTCAATTTAGACTCATTGACTCTTTTTGATTTTATTTCAGCCATACAGAAGTACATATTTGACCAACTTATTTTTTTCTGTCCAAAGAGTCCTCAATCTTGACCTTTCAATTCAGACTCATTGACTCCCTCAGATATTACTTCAGCCATACAGAACTCCATATTTGGCTTACTGAAGAGTCTTCAAAGATGAACTCTCTATACAGTCTCCTTGCCTCACTCTAATGTTACTTCAGCCATAGAGTAGTCGATTTTGACCTGCTTAACATATTTCTGACCCAAGGGTCCTCGGACATGAACTTTCAATTAAGACTCATTGACTCTTTTTGATTTTATTTCAGCCATACAGAAGTCCATATTTGAATTACTGAACATTTTTCTGACCCAAGAGCCCTCGATCACGATTTTTCAAATTAGACTCATTGACTCTTTTTGATTTTATTTCAGCCATACAGAAGTCCATATTTGACCTAATGGACATGTTTCTGGCCAAAGAGTATTCAATACTGAACTTTTTCCATATACTCATTGATGCACTCTGATGTCACATCAGCCATATAGAAGTCCATATTGGAATTACTGAGTATATTTTTGACCCAAGAGTCTTCGAAGATGAACTTTCCATACAGTCTCATTGCCTTATTCTAATGTTACTTTAGCCATACAGAAGTCAGTACCTGAACTACTGAACATATTTCTGACCAAAGAGTCCTCGATTATGAACTATCAATTCAGACTCATTGAATGCTTTTGATTTTATTTCAACCATACAGAAGTCCATATTTTACCTACTTATTTTCTTTTCTGTCCCAAGGGTCCTCGGACATGAACTTTCAATTCAGACTCATTGACTCACTCTAATGTTACTTCAGCCATTCGATTTTGACCTGCTTAACATATTTCTGAACCAAGAGTTCTCAATCATTATTTTTCAATTTAGACTCATTGACTCTTTTTGATTTTATTTCAGCCAAACAGAAGTCCATATTTGACCTACTTATTTTTTTCTGTCCAAAGAGTCCTCAATCTTGACCTTTCAATTCACACTCATTGACTGCTTTTGATTTTATTTTAACCATACAGAAGTCCATATTTTAACTACTTATTTTCTTTTCTGTCCCAAGGGTCCTCGGACATGAACTTTCAAATCAGACTCATTGACTCACTCTAATGTTACTTCAGCCATAGAGTAGTCGATTTTGACCTGCTTAACATATTTCTGAACCAAGAGTTCTCAATCATTATTTTTCAATTTAGACTCATTGACTCTTTTTGATTTTATTTCAGCCAAACAGAAGTCCATATTTGACCTACTTATTTTTTTCTGTCCAAAGAGTCCTCAATCTTGACCTTTCAATTCACACTCATTGACTTGCTTTTGATTTTATTTCAACCATACAGAAGTCCATATTTTACCTACTTATTTTCTTTTCTGTCCCAAGGGTCCTCGGTCATACTCATAGTTTCATTCTACTGTTACTTCAGCCACACTGAAGTCCAAATTTGACCAAGTGAACATATTTCTGACACAAGAGTCCTTAAACATGAACTTTCAATTCAGACTCATTGACTCCTTTTAATTATATTTCAGCCATACAGCATTCTGGCAAATCAGTCCTAGATAATGAACTTTCTATACATACTCATTGCCTCACTCTGATGTTACTTCAGCCATACAGAGGTCCATATTTGGCCTACTGAAGAGTCTTCGAAGATGCACTTTCTATACATACTCATTGCCTCACTCTAATGTTACTGAGACCATACAGAAGTCGACTTTTGACCTTCTGAACATATTTCTGACCCAAAAGTCCTCAATCATGAACTTTCACTTTAGACTCTGACTCTTTTTGATTTTATTTCAACAACACAGAATTCCATATTTTACCTGCTTTATTCTGTCCCAAAAGTCCTTGATCATGAACTTTCTTCACATAAGTATCGCCTCATTCTACTGTTACTTCAGCCATACAGGAGTCCAAATTTGTATTTCTTCATATTTCTCATGCAAGAGTCCTTGATCATGAACTTTCAATTCAGATTCACTGACTGCTTTTGATTTTATTTCAACCATACAGAAGTTCATATTTTACCTACTTATTTTCTTTTCTGTAAGTCCTTGATCAGGACCTTTCAATTCTGATGTCACATCAGCCATATAGAAGTCTATATTGGAATTACTGAGCATATTTTTGACCCAAGAGTCTTCGAAGATGAACTTTCCCTACAGTCTCATTGCCTCATTCTAATGTTACTTTAGCCATATAGAAGTCCATAATTGAACTACTGAACATATTTCTGACCAAAGAGTCCTCGATCATGAACTATCAATTCATACTCATTGAATGCTTTTGATTTTATTTCAACCATACAGGAGTCCATATTTTTTACCTACTTATTTTCTTTTCTGTCCCAAGCGTCGTCGGTCATGATCTCATAGTCAAAGTTTCATTCTACTGTTACTTCAGCCACACTGAAGTCCAAATTTGACCAAGTGAACATATTTCTGACCCAGAAGTTCTCGATCATGAACTTTCAATTCAGACTCATTGTCTCTTTTTGATTTTAATTCAACCATACAGAAGTCCATATTTTACCTAGTTTTTTCTGTCCCAACAGTCCTCGATCAGGAACTTTCAATTCAAACTCATTGACTCTCTCAGATGTTACTTCAGCCGTACAGAACTACATATTTGGCCTACTGAATAGTCTTCAAAGATGAACTCTCTATATAGTCTCCTTGCCTCACGCTAACGTTACTTCAGCTAAAGGCAATGATTATGTTTAGAAATTTCATGATCAAGGACTAATTTGCCAGAAATATGGGTCTAATATGGAGGGTCTAATGTGGACTTCTGTATGGGTGAAGTAACATCAGAAGGAGTAATGTATGAAAAGTTCAAGATCTCCTGAATGCACAACGGAATACTCATTTTTTTTCTTGTCTTTTTCTCTTGTATGCATTCCAATGCAACAGCATGTTAACGTTACTCTTCACTGCACAATAGATGTCACATCATATGTGTAATTCAACAGCCCTGCAAAGCAATAGCATATTTGTTATGGTTTATCCCCCATATGTTATCTCTTGAATGCACAAAGGAATACGTGAGATCTTGTATGCAATGCAATGCAACCAACATATGTTATCTCTTCAATGCACAAATGAATAAAGTTAGTTATTGCGTGCAACGAAATAGCACATTTTTATGTTTTGTCCAATGCACAACGGAACACAAGCTCTAATGTGCAATGCAATACAACAACACATATGTTATAGTTTATCTCATTTGTTATCTCCTAAATGCACAACGGATTTAGTACTTTTAAACAATGCATTGGAAAACAGGTTCATATTTTATATTATTCTTCACTGCACAACAGATTAAGTTACATCGTGTATGCGCTGCAATGCAACAAACACTTTACAAACACTCTTGTATGCTATGAAACCGATAATTTAGTTCACAACAAATAATTTAGTTCTTGTAAGCATTGCAATGCAACAGCTCATATTTCTGTTTGTTTCTTCAATACCCAACGGAATAAGGTAGTTCTTATATACAAACAAACAAATACATTCCTCATGTTATTTAGCTACATTGTAAGTGTAATGCAATGCAAACATATGTTATCTCCTGAAAGCACAACGGAATGAGTATGCAGTATTGTGTAATGCAATATTGTAATGCAACAGCACATTTTTATGTTATGGTAATGCAACAGTACATTTTTATGTTATCTGATCAATACAAAGAGGAAAAAGTTCTTTCCTGTATGCAATGCAACGCAACGCAACGCAATACAGTTTATCTCACGTTATCATACAATGCATCTTTGTTGTGGTTTAGCCCTGAAGGCACAACGGAATGTTAGATCTTGTATGCAATTCAATGCAACCAACATATGTTATCTCCTCAATGCACAAATGAATAAGATAGTTATTGCGTGCAATGAAATAGCACATTTGTTAAGTTTATCTCATATGTTATCTCCTGAATGCATTATGGAATGCGTTAGTTCTCAACGCAACAGCACATGTTTCACTACACAATCACTACACAATCGAGCGTGTAACGCAACAGCACATTTTTATGTTTTGTCCAATGCACAACGGAACACAAGCTCTAATGTGCAAGGCAATGCAACAACACATATATTATAGTTTATCTCATTTATTATCTCCTGAATGCACAACGGAATGAGTTAGTTCTTGTATGCATTACAATGCAACAGCACATGTTAGTCTTCATTACACAATGAATTAACACATTATACGTGTAATGCAGCAGCACATTTTTGTTATTTGTTCAATGCACAGAGGATTAAGTTAGTTCCTGTATGCAATGCAATACAAAAGCACTTTTGTTATGGTTTATCTCTCATATGTTCTGAATGCACAAAGAATGCGTTAGTTCTTGTGTGCAACTAGGAATTTAGTAGTTCTTGTATGCATTGCAATGCAACTGCACGTAATGTGTTATCACCTAATGCTCACACGTTTGATGATTTATCACATCAATGCACAATGGATAATTAGTTTTGTACGCAATTTCAATGCAACAGACCATATGTTGTGTTTTTTCTTCAAAGACCAACGGAATAAGTTAGTTATTGTATAGTTAGTTCATGTATGCAATACAGTGGAATAGAGTTTATCTCATATGCTGTCCTTTGAATGCATAACGGAATGTTAGATCTTGTATGCGATGCAGTACAATGCTAATTTGTTATAGTTTATCTCATATGTTTTCTCCTGAATGCATAATGGAATGATTTATTTCTTGTATGTATTACAATGCAGCAGCGCGCTATGTGGTATCACTTCATACACAACAGATTGTTAGATCTTGTATGCAATGCAGTGCAAACAACACGTTATCCTTAAAAGGCACAACAAAACAATTGCATTATAAAACAGAGCATGCTTTATGTATTATCACAAAAATGCACAACAGTTTTGTACGCAATTTCAATGCAACAGCCCACATGTTGTGTTTTTTCTTCAAAGACCAACGGAATAAGTTAGTTATTGTATAGTTAGTTCATGTTATGCAATACAGTGCAATAGAGTTCATCTCATATGTTATCTCCTGAATGCAAAACGGAATGAGTTAGTTCTTGTATGCATTGCAATGCAACAGCACATGTTATTCTTCACTACACAAAGGATTAAGTTAGTTGTTGTATGCAATGCAATACAAAAACAATTTTGTTATGGTTTATCTCTCATATGTTATATTCTGAATGCACAAAGAATCTGTTAGTTCTTTTGTGCAACTAGCAATTAGTAGTTCTTGTATGCATTGCAATGCAACCTAATGCACAAAGGAATAAAATTAGTGCTTCTATGCAATGCAGTGCAATACAGTTTATTTCCCGTTATCGTGCAATGCAACTTTGTTATGATTTAGCCCCGAATGCACAAAGGAATATGTGAGATCTTGTATGCAATGAAATGCAACCAACATATGTTATCTCGTCAGTGCACAAATGAATAAGTTAGTTATTGCGTGCAATGAAATAGCACATTTGTTAAGTTTATCTCGTATGTTATCTCCTGAATGCACTACGGAATGAGTTAGTTCTTGTTTGCATTGCAACGCAACAGCACATGATATTCTTCACTACACAGTGGATTGTCACATCGTGCGTGCAATGCAACAGCACATTTTTATGTTTTGTCCGATGCACAACGGAACACAAGCTTTTGTGTGCAATGCAATGCAACAGCACACATTTTGTTTTTTTGTTTTGTTTTCTTCTTGAATGCCCAGTGGAATAAGTTATGAATCAATGCAATCAAAGAAGTGCATATCTTATATTATTCTTAACTGCACAATGAATTGTCACATTGTATGTGTAATGCAATGCAATGCAACAAACATATCAGTTAAACGAAGAACGGAATACTTAGATTTTGTATGCAATAAAGCAATAGCACAGTTGTTGTTTATCTCATATGCAATGCAAAGCCGAATTAGTTAGTTCTTGAAAGCTTTGCAATGCAGCAGCACATGTTATGTTATCTATTCATTGCACAAAGGAATAAGTTAGTACATGTATGCAACACAGTGGAATAGAGTTTATCTCATATGCTATCCTTTGAATGCATAACGGAATGTTAGATCTTGTATGCGATGCAATACAATGCTAATTTGTTATAGTTTATCTCATATGTTATCTCCTGAATGCACAATGGAATGATTTATTTCTTGTATGTATTACAATGCAGCAGCGCGCTATGTGGTATCACTTCATACACAACAGATTGTTAGATCTTGTATGCAATGCAATGCAAACAATGACGTTATCCTTAAAAAGCACAACGAAACAATTGCATTATAAAACAGAGCATGCTTTATGTATTATCACAAAAATGCACAACAGTTTTGTACGCAATTTCAATGCAACAGCCCACATGTTGTGTTGTGTCACATCATATGTGTAATGCAACAGCACATTTTCATGCTATCTCGTTAATGCACAGCGGAATGTTAGATATTGAATGTAATACAATGCAACAACAAAAATGTTATCACTTCAATGAACAAATAAGTAATTCCTTGTATGCACTGACTACTGTCAGTACGACAAAAGCAGATTTATTATGGTTTGTCTCATATGTTATATTCTGAATGCACAAAGGAATGCATTTTTTGCAAATGCAATGCAACTCACTTATGTTATGTGGTATCACTTAAGGGCACAACGGAATAAGTAAGCTTTTGTATGCAATGCTATGAAACAGATAATTTAGTTCACAACAGATAACTTAATTCTTGTAAGCATTGCAATGCAACAGCTCATATATTTTTTCTTTTTTTTTCTCAATACCCAACGGAATAAAGGTAGTTCTCGTATACAATGCAATCAAACACGTAGATATCTCATGTTATTCATCACTGCACAATAGATTAAGTCACATTGTAAGTGTAATGCAATGCATCAAAAATATGTTATCTCTTAAATGCACAACGGAATAAGTTAGATCTTGAATGCAGTGCAATGTAACATCGCATATGTTATCTCCTGAATGCACAACGGAATAATGCTATGAAACAGATAATTTAGTTCACAACAGATAATTTATTTCTTGTAAGCATTGCAATGCAACAGCTCATATTTCTGTTTGTTTCTTCAATACCCAACGGAATAAGGTAGTTCTTATATACAAACAAACAAATACATATATCATGTTATTCAGCTACATTGTAAGTGTAATGCAATGCAAACATATGTTATCTCCTGAAAGCACAACGGAATGAGTATGCAGTATTGTGTAATGCAATATTGTAATGCAACAGCACATTTTTATGTTATGGTAATGCAACAGTACATTTTTATGTTATCTGATCAATGCAAAGAGGAAAAAGTTCTTTCCTGTATGCAATGCAACGCAATGCAATACAGTTTATCTCACGTTATCATGCAATGCATCTTTGTTATGGTTTAGCCCTGAAGGCACAACGGAATGTTAGATCTTGTATGCAATTCAATGCAACCAACATATGTTATCTCCTCAATGCACAAATGAATAAGATAGTTATTGCGTGCAATGAAATAGCACATTTGTTAAGTTTATCTCGTATGTTATCTCCTGAATGCACTACGGAATGAGTTAGTTCTTGTTTGCATTGCAACGCAACAGCACATGATATTCTTCACTACACAGTGGATTGTCACATCGTGCGTGCAATGCAACAGCACATTTTTATGTTTTGTCCGATGCACAACGGAACACAAGCTTTTTGTGTGCAATGCAATGCAACAGCACACATTTTGTTTTTTTGTTTTGTTTTCTTCTTGAATGCCCAGTGGAATAAGTTATGAATCAATGCAATCAAAGAAGTGCATATCTTATATTATTCTTAACTGCACAATGAATTGTCACATTGTATGTGTAATGCAATGCAATGCAGCAAACATATCTGTTAAACGAAGAACGGAATACTTAGATTTTGTATGCAATAAAGCAATAGCACAGTTGTTGTTTATCTCATATGCAATGCAAAGCCGAATTAGTTAGTTCTTGAAAGCTTTGCAATGCAGCAGCACATGTTATGTTATCTATTCAGTGCACAAAGGAATAAGTTAGTACATGTATGCAACACAGTGGAATAGAGTTTATCTCATATGCTATCCTTTGAATGCATAACGGAATGATTTATTTCTTGTATGTATTACAATGCAGCAGCGCGCTATGTGGTATCACTTCATACACAACAGATTGTTAGATCTTGTATGCAATGCAATGCAAACAAACACGTTATCCTTAAAAAGCACAACGAAACAATTGCATTATAAAACAGAACATGCTTTATGTATTATCACAAAAATGCACAACAGTTTTGTACGCAATTTCAATGCAACAGCCCACATGTTGTGTTTTGACACACATCATATGTGTAATGCAACAGCACATTTTCATGCTATCTCGTTAATGCACAGCGGAATGTTAGATCTTGAATGTAATACAATGCAACAACAAAAATGTTATCACTTCAATGAACAAATAAGTAATTTCTTGTATGCACTGACTACTGTCAGTACGACAAAAGCAGATTTATTATTAAGGTAGTTCTTATATACAAACAAACAAATACATATCTCATGTTATTCAGCTACATTGTAAGTGTAATGCAATGCAAACATATGTTATCTCCTGAAAGCACAACGGAATGAGTATGCAGTATTGTGTAATGCAATATTGTAATGCAACAGCACATTTTTATGTTATGGTAATGCAACAGTACTTTTTTATGTTATCTGATCAATGCAAAGAGGAAAAAGTTATTTCCTGTATGCAACGCAACGCAATGCAATACAGTTTATCTCACGTTATCATGCAATGCATCTTTGTTATGGTTTAGCCCTGAAGGCTCAACGGAATGTTAGATCTTGTATGCAATTCAATGCAACCAACATATGTTATCTCCTCAATGCACAAATGAATAAGACAGTTATTGCGTGCAATGAAATAGCACATTTGTTAAGTTTATCTCATATGTTATCTCCTGAATACATTATGGAATGCGTTAGTTCTCAACGCAACAGCACTTTATGTGTTATCACCTAATGCTCACACGTTTGATGTTTTATCACATCATTGCACAATGGATAATTTAGTTTTGTACGCAATTTCAATGCAACAGACCATATGTTGTGTTTTTTCTTCAAAGGCCAACGGAATAAGTTAGTTATTGTATAGTTAGTTCATGTATGCAATACAGTGCAATAGAGTTCATCTCATATGTTATCTCCTGAATGCAAAACGGAATGAGTTAGTTCTTGTATGCATTACAATGCAACAGCACATGTAGGATTAAGTTAGTTGTTGTATGCAATGCAATACAAAAACAATTTTGTTATGGTTTATCTCTCATATGTTATATTCTGAATGCACAAAGAATCTGTTAGTTCTTGTGTGCAACTATAGGAATTAGTAGTTCTTGTATGCATTGCAATGCAACCTAATGCACAAAGGAATAAAATTAGTGCTTCTATGCAATGCAGTGCAATACAGTTTATTTCCCGTTATCGTGCAATGCAACTTTGTTATGTTTTAGCCCCGAATGCACAAAGGAATATGTGAGATCTTGTATGCAATAAAATGCAACCAACATATGTTATCTCGTCAGTGCACAAATGAATAAGTTAGTTATTGCGTGCAATGAAATAGCACATTTGTTAAGTTTATCTCGTATGTTATCTCCTGAATGCACTACGGAATGAGTTAGTTCTTGTTTGCATTGCAACGCAACAGCACATGATATTCATCACTACACAGTGGATTGTCACATCGTGCGTGCAATGCAAGAGCACATTTTTATGTTTTGTCCGATGCACAACGGAACACAAGCTTTTGTGTGCAATGCAATGCAACAGCACACATTTTGTTTTTTTGTTTTGTTTTCTTCTTGAATGCCCAGTGGAATAAGTTATGAATCAATGCAATCAAAGAAGTGCATATCTTATATTATTCTTAACTGTACAATGAATTGTCACATTGTATGTGTAATGCAATGCAATGCAACAGTCAGTTAAACGAAGAACGGAATACTTAGATTTTGTATGCAATAAAGCAATAGCACAGTTGTTGTTTATCTCATATGCAATGCAAAGCCGAATTAGTTAGTTCTTGAATGCTTTGCAATGCAGCAGTACATGTTATGTTATCTATTCAGTGCACAAAGGAATAAGTTAGTACATGTATGCAACACAGTGGAATAGAGTTTATCTCATATGCTATCCTTTGAATGCATAACGGAATGTTAGATCTTGTATGCGATGCAATACAATGCTAATTTGTTATAGTTTATCTCATATGTTATCTCCTGAATGCACAATGGAATGATTTATTTCTTGTATGTATTACAATGCAGCAGCGCGCTATGTGGTATCACTTCATACACAACAGATTGTTAGATCTTGTATGCAATGCAATGCAAACAATGACGTTATCCTTAAAAAGCACAACGAAACAATTGCATTATAAAACAGAGCATGCTTTATGTATTATCACAAAAATGCACAATAGTTTTGTACGCAATTTCAATGCAACAGCCCAGATGTTGTGTTTTGTCACATCATATGTGTAATGCAACATCACATTCTCATGCTTTCTCGTTAATGCACAGCGGAATGTTAGATATTGAATGCAACAACAAAAATGTTATCACTTCAATGAACAAATAAGTAATTCCTTGTATGCACTGACTACTGTCAGTACGACAAAAGCAGATTTATTATGGTTTGTCTCATATGTTATATTCTGAATGCACAAAGGAATGCATTTTTTGCAATTGCAATGCAACTCACTTATGTTATGTGGTATCACTTAAGGGCACAACGGAATAAGTAAGCTCTTGTATGCAATGCTATGAAACAGATAATTTAGTTCACAACATATAACTTAATTCTTGTAAGCATTGCAATGCAACAGCTCATATTTTTTTTCTTTTTCTTTTTCTTTTTTTTCTCAATACCCAACGGAATAAAGGTAGTTCTCGTATACAATGCAATCAAACACGTAGATATCTCATGTTATTCATCACTGCACAATAGATTAAGTCACATTGTAAGTGTAATGCAATGCATCAAAAATATGTTATATCTTAAATGCACAACGGAATAAGATCTTGAATGCAGTGCAATGTAACATCGCATATGTTATCTCCTGAATGTACAAAGGAATCTTGTATGCATTGCAATGCAACAGCACATGTTAATCTTCACTCCGCACAATGGATTGTCACATCATACCTGTAATGCAACAGCACATTTTTGTTATTTGTTCAATGCACAAAGGATTAAGTTAGTTCCTGTATGCAATGCAATGCAATACAAAAGCTCATTTGTTATGGTTTTTCTCTCATATGCTCTCATCTGCACAAAGGCGTTAGTTCTTGTGTGCAATTAGAAATTAGTTACTTCTTGAATGCTTTGCAATGTTATGTGTTATCTATTCAGTGCACAAAGGAATAAGTTAATGTATGCAATACAGTGCAATAGAGTTTATCACATATGTTATCTTCTGAATGCACAACGGAATGTGTGTTAATTGTATGCATTGCAATGCAACAGTTATGTGTTATCACTTAATACACAAAGGAATAAGTTCTTGTATGCAATGCAATGCAATACAGTTTATCTGACGTTATAATGCAATGCACCTTTGTTATGGTTTAGCCCTGAATGCACAACGGAATGTTAGACCTTGTATGCAATGCAATGCAACAAACAAATAAAAAGTTATCTCTTAAACGCACAAGATCTTGTATGCAATGCAATGCAACAGAATGTTGTGTCATCACTTAATGCACAGCGTAATAAGCAATGCAACGCAATAGAGTTTATCTCACATGTTATCATGCAATGCACGATTGTTATGGTTTAGCTCAGTTGTTAACTCCCAAAACTCATAAGCATACAAGCAAGAGCTTGCAAGCTCTTAATTCCGTTAATCATAATACATATGATATGCTCTATTTAAGTGCATTACAAACAACTAACTAACTCATTCTGTTAAGCATTAAAGAGATAAAACACAACGCGTGCATTAACTTAATCCTTTATGCAGTGAAGAGATTAACACATGGCAGTAACTCTAAATAACTAGTTTTTTAAACTATTACGCTGTGTATTGAAGAAATTATGTGTTCTTACGAACTAAAATGTTACATACAATACATATATTTGCTGCATTGCAAAATATACGAACTGTGCAATGTTTCCTTGTATTAAATAAAAGAACAACGAAATGCAAAATGGAATTAACACTTTCCTTTGTGCATTAAAGAGAAAACACAAATCATAAAAGATGTTGCATTGCATTAAGTTGCATTAAGTTGAGAACTGGTTCCTTGCACAATAAAAAATGATTCATTATGCGTTGAAGAGAGAACACATAACAATTGTGCTGTTGCAATGAATGAACTACACTGAAGAGAAAACAAATCATATATGCTGTTGCATTACAATAAATACAAGAACTAACTGTTTCATTGTATTGCATACAATAACTTATTACGTTGTACATGGAAAAAAAATAACATAATATATGAGCCGTTTCATTGCATTGCATACAAAAACTAAATGATAAACCTAATGATAAACGTGCCGGCATACATTTACATGAATAAACATGGGTGCTATTGCACTGCAGTTAGATTACATATGTGCAGTTAGATAAGCCAAATAGTAGTCCATATTTGACATTCTGAACATATTTCTGACCCAACAGTCCTCGATCATAAACTTTTTATAGATAATGGACATATTTCTGGTCAAAGAGTATTCAATATTGAACTTTTTACATATACTCATTGATGCATTCTGATGTCACATCATCCATATAGATGTCCATATTTGAATTACTGAAATTATTTCTGACCCAAGAGTCTTTGAAGATGAACTTTCCCTACAGTCTCATTGCCTCATTCTAATGTTACTTTAGCCATACAGAAGTCCATATTTGGCCTACTGAAGAGTCTTCGAAGATGAACTCTCTATACAGTCTCATTGCCTCACTCTAATGTTACTTAAGCCATACAGAAGTCGATTTTTGACCTGCTGAACATATTTCTGACCCAAAAGTTCTCGATCATGATTTTTCAAATTAGACTCATTGACTCTTTTTGATTTTATTTCAGCCATACAGAACTCCATATTTTACCTACTTTTTTTCTGTCCCAAAAGTCCTCGATCATGAACATTCAATTCAGGCTCATTGACTCACTCAGATGTTACTTCAGCCATACAGAACTCCATATTTGGCCTACTGAATAGTCTTCAAAGATGAACTCTCTATACATTCTCCTTGCCTCACTATAACATTACTTCAGCCATAGAGTAGTCGATTTTGACCTGCTTAACATTTTTCTGACCCAAGAGTCCTCGATCATGATTTTTCAAATTAGACTCATTGACTCTTTTTTATTTTATTTCAACCATACAGAAGTCCATATTTTACCTACTTATTTTTTTCTGTCCCAAGAGTCCTCAATCATGAACTTTCAATTCAAACTCATTGACTGCTTTTGATTTTATTTCAAGAATACAGAAGTCCATATTTTACCTCCTTATTTTCTTTTCTGTCCCAAGGGTCCTTGGTCATGATCTTTCTACTCATACTCATAGTTTCATTCTACTGTTACTTCAGCCACACTGAAGTCCAAATTTGACCAAGTGAACATATTTCTGACCCAAGAGTCCTTAAACATGAACTTTCAATTCAGACACATTGACTCCTTTTAATTATTTTTCAGCCAAAAAAAATTCTGGCAAATCAGTCCTAGATAATGAACTTTCTATACATACTCATTGCCTCACTTTGATGTTACTTCAGCCATACAGAGGTCCATATTTGGCCTACTGAAGAGTTTTCGAAGATGAACTTTCTATACAGTCTCATTGCCTCACTCTCATGTTATTTAAGCCATACAGAAGTCGATTTTTGACATGCTGAACATATTTCTGAACCAAAGGTTCTAGATCATGAACTTTCAATTCAGACTCATTGACTCTTTTTGATTTTAAGTCAACTATACAGAAGTCCATATTTTACCTACTTTTTTCTGTCCCAAAAGTCCTTGATCAGGAACTTTCAATTCAAACTCATTGACTCACTCAGACGTTACTTTAGCCATACAGAACGACATATTTGGCCTACTGAAGAGTCATCGAAGATGAACTATCTATATAGTCTCCTTGCCTCACTCTCATGTTACTTAAGCCATAGAGAATTGATGATGATTTTTCAAATTAGACTCATTGACTCTTTTTGATTTTATTTCAGCCATACAGAAGTCCATATTTGACCTAATGGACATATTTCTGGCCAAAGAGTATTCAATATTGAAATTTTTACATATACTCATTGATGCATTCTGATGTCACATCAGCCATATAGAATTCCACTTTTGAATTACTGAACATTTTTCTGACCCGTCTTCGAAGATGAACTTACCCTACAGTCTCATTGCCTCATTCTAATGTTACTTTAGCCTAAATGAAGTAAGTCCATACTTGAACTACTGAACATATTTCTGACCAAAGAGTCCTCGATCATGAACTATCAATTCATACTCACTGAATGCTTTTGATTTCATTTCAACCATACAGAAGTCCATATTTTACCTACTTATTTTCCTTTCTGTCGCAAGGGTCCTCGGTCATGATCTTTCTACTCATACTCATAGTATCATTCTACTGTTACTTCAGCCACACTGAAGTCCAAATTTGACCAAGTGAACATATTTCTGACCCAAGAGTCCTTAAACATGAACTTTCAATTCAGACACATTGACTCCTTTTAATTATTTTTCAGCCAAAAAAAATTCTGGCAAATCAGTCCTAGATAATGAACTTTCTATACATACTCATTGCCTCACTTTGATGTTACTTCAGCCATACAGAGGTCCATATTTGGCCTACTGAAGAGTTTTCGAAGATGAACTTTCTATACAGTCTCATTGCCTCACTCTCATGTTATTTAAGCCATACAGAAGTCGATTTTTGACATGCTGAACATATTTCTGAACCAAAAGTTCTAGATCATGAACTTTCAATTCAGACTCATTGACTCTTTTTGATTTTAAGTCAACTATACAGAAGTCCATATTTTACCTACTTTTTTCTGTCCCAAAAGTCCTTGATCAGGAACTTTCAATTCAAACTCATTGACTCACTCAGACGTTACTTTAGCCATACAGAACGACATATTTGGCCTACTGAAGAGTCATCGAAGATGAACTATCTATATAGTCTCCTTGCCTCACTCTCATGTTACTTAAGCCATAGAGAATTGATGATGATTTTTCAAATTAGACTCATTGACTCTTTTTGATTTTATTTCAGCCATACAGAAGTCCATATTTGACCTAATGGACATATTTCTGGCCAAAGAGTATTCAATATTGAAATTTTTACATATACTCATTGATGCATTCTGATGTCACATCAGCCATATAGAATTCCACTTTTGAATTACTGAACATTTTTCTGACCCGTCTTCGAAGATGAACTTACCCTACAGTCTCATTGCCTCATTCTAATGTTACTTTAGCCTAAATGAAGTAAGTCCATACTTGAACTACTGAACATATTTCTGACCAAAGAGTCCTCGATCATGAACTATCAATTCATACTCACTGAATGCTTTTGATTTCATTTCAACCATACAGAAGTCCATATTTTACCTACTTATTTTCCTTTCTGTCGCAAGGGTCCTCGGTCATGATCTTTCTACTCATACTCATAGTATCATTCTACTGTTACTTCAGCCACACTGAAGTCCAAATTTGACCAAGTGAACATATTTCTGACCCAAGAGTCCTTAAACATGAACTTTCAGTTCAGACTCATTGACTCCTTTTAATTATATTTCAGCCATACAGAATTCTGGCAAATCAGTCCTAGATAATGAACTTTCTATACATACTCATTGCCTTACTCTGATGTTACTTTAGCCATACAGAGGTCCATATTTGGCCTACTGAAGAGTCTTCGAAGATGAACTTTCTATACAGTCTCATTGCCTCACTCTAATGTTACTTATGCCATACAGAAGTCGATTTTTGACCTAATGGACATATTTCTGGCCAAAGAGTATTCAATACTGAACTTTTTACATATACTCATTGATGCATTCTGATGTCACATCAGCCATATAGAAGTCCATATTTGAATTACTGAACATTTTTCTGACCCAAGAGTCCTCGATCATGATTTTTCAAATTAGACTCATTGACTCTTTTTGATTTTATTTCAGCCATACAGAAGTCCATATATGACCTAATGGACATATTTCTGGCCAAAGAGTATTCAATATTGAACTTTTTACAAATACTCAATGATGCACTCTGATGTCACATCAGCCATATAGATGTCCATATTTGAATTTCTGAACATATTTCTGACCCAAGAGTCGTTGAAGATGAACTTTCCCTACAGTCTCATTGCCTCATTCTAATGTTACTTAAGCCATACAGAAGTCGATTTTTGACCTGCTGACCATATTTCTGACCCAAAAGTCCTCGATCATGAACTTGCAATTTAGACTCTGACTCTTTTTGATTTTATTTCAACAATACAGAAGTCCATATTTTACCTGTTTTTTTCTGTCCCAAAAGTCCTTGATCATGAACTTTCTTCACATAAGTATCGCCTCACTCTAATGTTACTTAAGCCATACAGAAGTCGATTTTTGACCTGCTGAACATATTTCTGACCCAAAAGTTCTCGATCATGAACTTTCAATTCAGACTCATTGTCTCTTTTTGATTTTAATTCAACCATACAGAAGTCCATATTTTACCTACTTTTTTCTGTCCCAAGAGTCCTCAATCATGAACTTTCAATTCACACTCATTGACTGCTTTTGATTTTATTTCAACCATACAGAACATATTAATATATTAATATATTCAATATATTTTACCTACTTATTTTCTTTTCTGTCCCAAGGGTCCTCGGTCATGATCTTTCTACTCATACTCATAGTTTCATTCTACTGTTACTTCAGCCACACTGAAGTCCAAATTTGACCAAGTGAACATATTTCTGTCCCAAGAGTCCTTAAACATGAATTTAGACTCATTGACTCCTTTTAATTATATTTCAGCCATACAGAATTCTGGCAAATCAGTCCTAGATAATGAACTTTCTATACATACTCATTGCCTCACTCTGATGTTACTTCAGCCATACAGAGGTCCATATTTGGCCTACTGAAGAGTCTTCGAAGATGAACTTTCTATACAGTCTCATTGCCTCACTCTAATGTTACTTAAGCCATACAGAAGTCTGACCCAAGAGTCCTCGATCATGATTTTTCAAATTAGACTCATTGACTCTTTTTGATTTTATTTAAGCCATACAGAAGTCCATATTTGACCTAATGGACATATTTCTCGCCAAACAGTATTCAATATTGAACTTTTTACATATACTCATTGATGCATTCTGATGTCACATCAGCTATATAGAAGTCCATATTGGAATTACTGGACGTATTTCTGACCCAAGAGTCCTCGATCATGAACTATCAATGCAGACTCATTGAATGCTTTTGATTTTATTTCAGCCATACAGAAATCCATATTTGACCTAATGGACATATTTCTGGCCAAAAAGTATTCACTACTGAACTTTTTACATATACTCATTGATGCATTCTGGTGACACATCAGCCACATAGAAGTCAAGATTTGAATCACTGAAGATATTTCTGACTCAAGATAAACTTTCCATACAGTCTTAATTGCCTCATTCTAATTTTACTTTAGCCATACAGAAGTCAATGCCTGAACTACTGAACATATTTCTGACCCAAAGGTCAGATCATGAACTTTCAATTCAGACTCAATGAATGATTTTGATTTTATTTCAACCATACAGAAGTCCATATTTTACCTACTTATTTTCTTTTCTGTCCCAAGGGTCCTCAGACATGAACTTTCAATTCAGACTCATTGACTTACTCAGATATTACTTCAGCCATACAGAACTCCATATTTGGCCTACTGGAGAGTCTTCAAAGATGAACTCTCTATACAGTCTCCTTGCCTCACTCTAATGTTACTTCAGCCATAGAGTAGTCGATATTGACCTGCTTAACATATTTCTGACCCAAGAGTCCTCGATCATGATTTTTCAAATTAGACTCATTGACTCTTTTTTATTTTGTTTCAGCCATACAGAAGTCCATATATGACCTAATGGACATATTTCTGGCCAAAGAGTATTCAATATTGAACTTTTTACAAATACTCAATGATGCACTCTGATGTCACATCAACCATAGAGATGTCCATATTTGAATTTCTGAACATATTTCTGACCCAAGAGTCTTTGAAGATTAACTTTCCCTACAGTCTCATTGCCTCATTCTAATGTTACTTTAGCCATACAGAAGTCCATATTTGGCCTAGTGAAGAGTCTTCGAAGATGAACTTTCTATACATACTCATTGCCTCACTCTGATGTTACTTCAGCCATACAGAGGTCCATATTTGGCCTACTGAAGAGTCTTCGAAGATGAACTTTCTATACGGTTTCATTCCCTCACTCTAATGTTACATAAGCCATACAGAAGTCCATATTTGACCTAATGGACATATTTCTCGCCAAACACTATTCAATATTGAACTTTTTCCATATACTCATTGATGCATTCTGATGTCACATCAGCCATATAGAAGTCCATATTTGAATTACTGAACATTTTTCTGACCCAAGAGCCCTCGATCACGATTTTTCAAATTAGACTCATTGACTCTTTTTGATTTTATTTCAGCCATACAGAAGTCCATATTTGACCTAATGGACATATTTCTGGTCAATGAGTATTCAATATTGAACTTTTTACATATACTCATTGATGCATTTTGATGTCACATCAGCCATATAGAAGTACATATTGGAATTACTGAACATATTTCTGACCCAAGAGTCTTCGAAGATTAACTTTCTATACATACTCTTTGCCTCACTCTGATGTTACTTCAGCCATACATAGGTCCATATTTGGCCTACTGAAGAGTCTTCGAAGATGAACTTTCTATACGGTTTCATTGCCTCACTCTAATGTTACTTAAGCCATACAGAAGTCCATATTTGACCTAATGGACATATTTCTGGCCA
This sequence comes from Ancherythroculter nigrocauda, assembly GCA_036281575.1. Taxonomy (NCBI): domain Eukaryota; kingdom Metazoa; phylum Chordata; class Actinopteri; order Cypriniformes; family Xenocyprididae; genus Ancherythroculter; species Ancherythroculter nigrocauda. The sequence continues at coordinate 15,633,274 of VTFQ01000023.1, read as the reverse complement.
AAGAGTATTCAATACTGAACTTTTTCCGTATACTCATTGATGCATTCTGATGTCACATCAGCCATATAGAAGTCCATATTTGAATTACTGAACATTTTTCTGACCCAAGAGCCCTCGATCGGGATTTTTCAAATTTGACTCATTGACTTTTTTTGATTTTATTTCAGCCATACAGAAGTCCATATTTGACCTAATGGACATATTTCTGGTCAATGAGTATTCAATATTGAACTTTTTACATATACTCATTGATGCACTCTGATGTCACATCAGCCATATAGAAGTCCATATTGGAATTACTGAGCATACTTTTGACCCATGAGTCTTCGAAGATGAACTTTTCATACAGTCTCATTGCCTTATTCTAATGTTACTTTAGCCATACAGAAGCCAGTACCTGAACCACTGAACATATTTCTGTCTAAAGAGTCCTCAATCTTGACCTTTCAATTCACACTCATTGACTGCTTTTGATTTTATTTCAACCATACAGAAGCCCATATTTTACCTATTTATTTTCTTTTCTGTCCCAAGGGTCCTCGGTCATGATCTTTCTACTCATACTCATAGTTTCATTCTACTGTTACTTCAGCCACACTGAAGTCCAAATTTGACCAAGTGAACATATTTCTGACCCAAGAGTCCTAAAACATGATCTTTGAATTCAGACTCAATGACTCCTTTTAATTATATTTCAGCCATACAGCATTCTGGCAAATCAGTCCTAGATAATGAACTTTCTATACATACTCATTGCCTCACTCTGATGTTACTTCAGCCATACAGAGGTCCATATTTGGCCTACTTAAGAGTCTTCGAAGATGAACTTTCTATACGGTTTCATTGCCTCACTCTAATGTTACTTAAGCCATACAGAAGTCCATATTTGACCTAATGGACATATTTCTCGCCAAACACTATTCAATATTGAACTTTTTACATATACTCATTGATGCATTTTGATGTCACATCAGCCATATAGAAGTACATATTGGAATTACTGAACATATTTCTGACCCAAGAGTCTTCGAAGATGAACTTTCTATACATACTCATTGCCTCACTCTGATTTTTCTTCAGCCATACAGAGGTCCATATTTGGCCTACTGAAGAGTCTTCGAAGATGAACTTTCTATACGGTTTCATTGCCTCACTCTAATGTTACTTAAGCCATACAGAAGTCCATATTTGACCTAATGGACATATTTCTGGTCAATGAGTATTCAATATTGAACTTTTTACATATACTCATTGATGCATTTTGATGTCACATCAGCCATATAGAAGTCCATATTGGAATTACTGAGCATACTTTTGACCCAAGAGTCTTCGAAGATGAACTTTCCATACAGTCTCATTGCCTTATTCTAATGTTACTTTAGCCATACAGAAGTCAGTACCTGAACTACTGAACATATTTCTGACCAAAGAGTCCTCGATTATGAACTATCAATTCAGACTCATTGAATGCTTTTGATTTTATTTCAACCATACAGAAGTCCATATATTTTACCTACGTATTTTCTTTTCTGTCCCAAGGGTCCTCGGACATGAACTTTCAATTCAGACTCATTGACTCACTCTAATGTTACTTCAGCCACAGAGTAGTCAATTCTGACCTGCTTAATATATTTCTGACCCAAGAGTGCTTGATCATGATTTTTTAAATTAGACTCATTGACTCTTTTTTATTTTATTTCAGCCATACAGAAGTCCATATTTGACCTAATGGACATATTTCTGGCCAAAGAGTATTCAATACTGAGCTTTTTACTCATTGATGCATTCTGATGTCACATCAGCCATATAGAAGTCCATATTTGAATTACTGAACATTTTTCTGACCCAAGAGTCTTCGAAGATGAACTTTCCATAGAGTCTCATTGCCTCATTCTAATGTTACTTTAGCCATACAGTAGTCCATACTTGTACTACTGGACATATTTCTGACCCAAGAATCCTCGATCATGAACTTTCAATTCAGACTCATTGACTCACTCTGATGTTACTTCACCCATACAGAACTCCATATTTGGAGTACTGAAGAGTCTTCAAAGATGAACTCTCTATACAGTCTCCTTGCCTCACTCTAATGTTACTTCAGCCATAGAGTAGTCGATTTTGACCTGCTTAACATATTTCTGACCCAAGGGTCCTCGGACATGAACTTTCAATTAAGACTCATTGACTCTTTTTGATTTTATTTCAGCCATACAGAAGTCCATATTTGACCTAATGGACATATTTCTGGTCAATGAGTATTCAATATTGAACTTTTTACATATACTCATTGATGCATTTTGATGTCACATCAGCCATATAGAAGTACATATTGGAATTACTGAACATATTTCTGACCCAAGAGTCTTCGAAGATGAACTTTCTATACATACTCATTGCCTCACTCTGATGTTACTTCAGCCATACAGAGGTCCATATTTGGCCTACTGAAGAGTCTTCGAAGATGAACTTTCTATACGGTTTCATTGCCTCACTCTAATGTTACTTAAGCCATACAGAAGTCCATATTTGACCTAATGGACATATTTCTGGCCAAAGAGTATTCAATACTGAACTTTTTCCGTATACTCATTGATGCATTCTGATGTCACATCAGCCATATAGAAGTCCATATTTGAATTACTGAACATTTTTCTGACCCAAGAGCCCTCGATCGCGATTTTTTCAAATTTGACTCATTGACTTTTTTTTATTTTATTTCAGCCATACAGAAGTCCATATTTGACCTAATGGACATATTTCTGGTCAATGAGTATTCAATATTGAACTTTTTACATATACTCATTGATGCACTCTGATGTCACATCAGCCATATAGAAGTCCATATTGGAATTACTGAGCATACTTTTGACCCATGAGTCTTCGAAGATGAACTTTCCATACAGTCTCATTGCCTTATTTTAATGTTACTTTAGCCATATAGAAGCCAGTACCTGAACTACTGAACATATTTCTGTCCAAAGAGTCCTCAATCTTGACCTTTCAATTCACACTCATTGACTGCTTTTGATTTTATTTCAACCATACAGAAGCCCATATTTTACCTATTTATTTTCTTTTCTGTCCCAAGGGTCCTCGGTCATGATCTTTCTACTCATACTCATAGTTTCATTCTACTGTTACTTCAGCCACACTGAAGTCCAAATTTGACCAAGTGAACATATTTCTGACCCAAGAGTCCTAAAACATGAACTTTGAATCCAGACTCAATGACTCCTTTTAATTATATTTCAGCCATACAGCATTCTGGCAAATCAGTCCTAGATAATGAACTTTCTATACATACTCATTGCCTCACTCTGATGTTACTTCAGCCATACAGAGGTCCATATTTGGCCTACTGAAGAGTCTTCGAAGATGAACTTTCTATACGGTTTCATTGCCTCACTCTAATGTTACTTAAGCCATACAGAAGTCCATATTTGACCTAATGGACATATTTCTCGACAAACACTATTCAATATTGAACTTTTTACATATACTCATTGATGCATTCTGATGTCACATCAGCCATATAGAAGTCCATATTTGAATTACTGAACATTTTCCTGACCCAAGAGCCCTCGATCGCGACTTTTCAAATTAGACTCATTGACTCTTTTTGATTTTATTTCAGCCATACAGAAGTCCATATTTGACCTAATGGACATATTTCTGGTCAAAGAGTATTCAATATTGAACTTTTTACATATACTCATTGATGCACTCTGATGTCACATCAGCCATATAGAAGTCCATATTGGAATTACTGAGCATACTTTTGACCCAAGAGTCTTCGAAGATGAACTTTCCATGCAGTCTCATTGCCTTATTCTAATGTTACTTTAGCCATACAGAAGTCAGTACCTGAACTACTGAACATATTTCTGACCAAAGAGTCCTCGATTATGAACTATCAATTCAGACTCATTGAATGCTTTTGATTTTATTTCAACCATACAGAAGTCCATATTTTACCTACTTATTTTCTTTTCTGTCCCAAGGGTCCTCGGACATGAACTTTCAATTCAGACTCATTGACTCACTCTAATGTTACTTCAGCCATAGAGTAGCTGATTTTGACCTGCTTAACATATTTCTGATCCAAGAGTTCTCAATCATTAATTTTCAATTTAGACTCATTGACTCTTTTTGATTTTATTTCAGCCATACAGAAGTCCATATTTGACCTAATGGACATATTTCTGGCCAAAGAGTATTCAATACTGAACTTTTTCCATATACTCATTGATGCATTCTGATGTCACATCAGCCATATAGAAGTACATATTGGAATTACTGAACATATTTCTGACCCAAGAGTCTTCGAAGATGAACTTTCTATACATACTCATTGCCTCACTCTGATGTTACTTCAGCCATACATAGGTCCATATTTGGCCTACTGAAGAGTCTTCGAAGATGAACTTTCTATACGGTTTCATTGCCTCACTCTAATGTTACTTAAGCCATACAGAACTCCATATTTGACCTAATGGACATATTTTTGGCCAAAGAGTATTCAGTACTGAACTTTTTCCATATACTCATTGATGCATTCTGATGTCACATCAGCCATATAGAAGTCCATATTGGAATTACTGAGCATACTTTTGACCCAAGAGTCTTCGAAGATGAACTTTCCATACAGTCTCATTGCCTTATTCTAATGTTACTTTAGCCATACAGAAGTCAATACCTGAACTACTGAACATATTTCTGTCCAAAGAGTCCTCAATCTTGACCTTTCAATTCACACTCATTGACTGCTTTTGATTTTATTTCAACCATACAGAAGCCCATATTTTACCTACTTATTTTCTTTTCTGTCCCAAGGGTCCTCGGTCATGATCTTTCTACTCATACTCATAGTTTCATTCTACTGTTACTTCAGCCACACTGAAGTCCAAATTTGACCAAGTGAACATATTTCTGACCCAAGAGTCCTAAAACATGAACTTTGAATTCAGACTCAATGACTCCTTTTAATTATATTTCAGCCATACAGCATTCTGGCAAATCAGTCCTAGATAATGAACTTTCTATACATACTCATTGCCTCACTCTGATGTTGCTTCAGCCATACAGAGGTCCATATTTGGCCTACTGAAGAGTCTTCGAAGATGAACATTCTATACAGTCTCATTGCCTCACTCGAATGTTACTTAAGCCATACAGAAGTCGATTTTTGACCTGCTGAACATATTTCTGACCCAAAAGTTCTCGATCATGATTTTTCAAATTAGACTCATTGACTCTTTTTGATTTTATTTCAGCCATACAGAACTCCATATTTTACCTACTTTTTTTCTGTCTCAAAAGTCCTCAATCATGAACTTTCAATTCAGACTCATTGACTCACTCAGATATTACTTCAGCCATACAGAACTCCATATTTGGCCTACTGAAGAGTCTTCAAAGATGAACTCTCTATACAGTCTTCTTGCCTCACTCTAATGTTACTTCAGCCATAGAGTAGTCGATTTTGACCTGCTTAATATATTTCTGACCCAAGAGTGCTTGATCATGATTTTTTAAATTAGACTCATTGACTCTTTTTTATTTTATTTCAGCCATACAGAAGTCCATATTTGACCTAATGGACATATTTCTGGCCAAAGAGTATTCAATACTGAGCTTTTTACTCATTGATGCATTCTGATGTCACATCAGCCATATAGAAGTCCATATTTGAATTACTGAACATTTTTCTGACCCAAGAGTCTTCGAAGATGAACTTTCCATAGAGTCTCATTGCCTCATTCTAATGTTACTTTAGCCATACAGTAGTCCATACTTGTACTACTGGACATATTTCTGACCCAAGAATCCTCGATCATGAACTTTCAATTCAGACTCATTGACTCACTCTGATGTTACTTCACCCATACAGAACTCCATATTTGGAGTACTGAAGAGTCTTCAAAGATGAACTCTCTATACAGTCTCCTTGCCTCACTCTAATGTTACTTCAGCCATAGAGTAGTCGATTTTGACCTGCTTAACATATTTCTGACCCAAGGGTCCTCGGACATGAACTTTCAATTAAGACTCATTGACTCTTTTTGATTTTATTTCAGCCATACAGAAGTCCATATTTGACCTAATGGACATATTTCTGGTCAATGAGTATTCAATATTGAACTTTTTACATATACTCATTGATGCATTTTGATGTCACATCAGCCATATAGAAGTACATATTGGAATTACTGAACATATTTCTGACCCAAGAGTCTTCGAAGATGAACTTTCTATACATACTCATTGCCTCACTCTGATGTTACTTCAGCCATACAGAGGTCCATATTTGGCCTACTGAAGAGTCTTCGAAGATGAACTTTCTATACGGTTTCATTGCCTCACTCTAATGTTACTTAAGCCATACAGAAGTCCATATTTGACCTAATGGACATATTTCTGGCCAAAGAGTATTCAATACTGAACTTTTTCCGTATACTCATTGATGCATTCTGATGTCACATCAGCCATATAGAAGTCCATATTTGAATTACTGAACATTTTTCTGACCCAAGAGCCCTCGATCGCGATTTTTCAAATTTGACTCATTGACTTTTTTTTATTTTATTTCAGCCATACAGAAGTCCATATTTGACCTAATGGACATATTTCTGGTCAATGAGTATTCAATATTGAACTTTTTACATATACTCATTGATGCACTCTGATGTCACATCAGCCATATAGAAGTCCATATTGGAATTACTGAGCATACTTTTGACCCATGAGTCTTCGAAGATGAACTTTCCATACAGTCTCATTGCCTTATTTTAATGTTACTTTAGCCATATAGAAGCCAGTACCTGAACTACTGAACATATTTCTGTCCAAAGAGTCCTCAATCTTGACCTTTCAATTCACACTCATTGACTGCTTTTGATTTTATTTCAACCATACAGAAGCCCATATTTTACCTATTTATTTTCTTTTCTGTCCCAAGGGTCCTCGGTCATGATCTTTCTACTCATACTCATAGTTTCATTCTACTGTTACTTCAGCCACACTGAAGTCCAAATTTGACCAAGTGAACATATTTCTGACCCAAGAGTCCTAAAACATGAACTTTGAATCCAGACTCAATGACTCCTTTTAATTATATTTCAGCCATACAGCATTCTGGCAAATCAGTCCTAGATAATGAACTTTCTATACATACTCATTGCCTCACTCTGATGTTACTTCAGCCATACAGAGGTCCATATTTGGCCTACTGAAGAGTCTTCGAAGATGAACTTTCTATACGGTTTCATTGCCTCACTCTAATGTTACTTAAGCCATACAGAAGTCCATATTTGACCTAATGGACATATTTCTCGACAAACACTATTCAATATTGAACTTTTTACATATACTCATTGATGCATTCTGATGTCACATCAGCCATATAGAAGTCCATATTTGAATTACTGAACATTTTCCTGACCCAAGAGCCCTCGATCGCGACTTTTCAAATTAGACTCATTGACTCTTTTTGATTTTATTTCAGCCATACAGAAGTCCATATTTGACCTAATGGACATATTTCTGGTCAAAGAGTATTCAATATTGAACTTTTTACATATACTCATTGATGCACTCTGATGTCACATCAGCCATATAGAAGTCCATATTGGAATTACTGAGCATACTTTTGACCCAAGAGTCTTCGAAGATGAACTTTCCATGCAGTCTCATTGCCTTATTCTAATGTTACTTTAGCCATACAGAAGTCAGTACCTGAACTACTGAACATATTTCTGACCAAAGAGTCCTCGATTATGAACTATCAATTCAGACTCATTGAATGCTTTTGATTTTATTTCAACCATACAGAAGTCCATATTTTACCTACTTATTTTCTTTTCTGTCCCAAGGGTCCTCGGACATGAACTTTCAATTCAGACTCATTGACTCACTCTAATGTTACTTCAGCCATAGAGTAGCTGATTTTGACCTGCTTAACATATTTCTGATCCAAGAGTTCTCAATCATTAATTTTCAATTTAGACTCATTGACTCTTTTTGATTTTATTTCAGCCATACAGAAGTCCATATTTGACCTAATGGACATATTTCTGGCCAAAGAGTATTCAATACTGAACTTTTTCCATATACTCATTGATGCATTCTGATGTCACATCAGCCATATAGAAGTACATATTGGAATTACTGAACATATTTCTGACCCAAGAGTCTTCGAAGATGAACTTTCTATACATACTCATTGCCTCACTCTGATGTTACTTCAGCCATACATAGGTCCATATTTGGCCTACTGAAGAGTCTTCGAAGATGAACTTTCTATACGGTTTCATTGCCTCACTCTAATGTTACTTAAGCCATACAGAACTCCATATTTGACCTAATGGACATATTTTTGGCCAAAGAGTATTCAGTACTGAACTTTTTCCATATACTCATTGATGCATTCTGATGTCACATCAGCCATATAGAAGTCCATATTGGAATTACTGAGCATACTTTTGACCCAAGAGTCTTCGAAGATGAACTTTCCATACAGTCTCATTGCCTTATTCTAATGTTACTTTAGCCATACAGAAGTCAATACCTGAACTACTGAACATATTTCTGTCCAAAGAGTCCTCAATCTTGACCTTTCAATTCACACTCATTGACTGCTTTTGATTTTATTTCAACCATACAGAAGCCCATATTTTACCTACTTATTTTCTTTTCTGTCCCAAGGGTCCTCGGTCATGATCTTTCTACTCATACTCATAGTTTCATTCTACTGTTACTTCAGCCACACTGAAGTCCAAATTTGACCAAGTGAACATATTTCTGACCCAAGAGTCCTAAAACATGAACTTTGAATTCAGACTCAATGACTCCTTTTAATTATATTTCAGCCATACAGCATTCTGGCAAATCAGTCCTAGATAATGAACTTTCTATACATACTCATTGCCTCACTCTGATGTTGCTTCAGCCATACAGAGGTCCATATTTGGCCTACTGAAGAGTCTTCGAAGATGAACATTCTATACAGTCTCATTGCCTCACTCGAATGTTACTTAAGCCATACAGAAGTCGATTTTTGACCTGCTGAACATATTTCTGACCCAAAAGTTCTCGATCATGATTTTTCAAATTAGACTCATTGACTCTTTTTGATTTTATTTCAGCCATACAGAACTCCATATTTTACCTACTTTTTTTCTGTCTCAAAAGTCCTCAATCATGAACTTTCAATTCAGACTCATTGACTCACTCAGATATTACTTCAGCCATACAGAACTCCATATTTGGCCTACTGAAGAGTCTTCAAAGATGAACTCTCTATACAGTCTTCTTGCCTCACTCTAATGTTACTTCAGCCATAGAGTAGTCGATTTTGACCTGCTTAATATATTTCTGACCCAAGAGTGCTTGATCATGATTTTTTAAATTAGACTCATTGACTCTTTTTTATTTTATTTCAGCCATACAGAAGTCCATATTTGACCTAATGGACATATTTCTGGCCAAAGAGTATTCAATACTGAGCTTTTTACTCATTGATGCATTCTGATGTCACATCAGCCATATAGAAGTCCATATTTGAATTACTGAACATTTTTCTGACCCAAGAGTCTTCGAAGATGAACTTTCCATAGAGTCTCATTGCCTCATTCTAATGTTACTTTAGCCATACAGTAGTCCATACTTGTACTACTGGACATATTTCTGACCCAAGAATCCTCGATCATGAACTTTCAATTCAGACTCATTGACTCACTCTGATGTTACTTCACCCATACAGAACTCCATATTTGGCCTACTGAAGAGTCTTCAAAGATGAACTCTCTATACAGTCTTCTTGCCTCACTCTAATGTTACTTCAGCCATAGAGTAGTCGATTTTGACCTGCTTAATATATTTCTGACCCAAGAGTGCTTGATCATGATTTTTTAAATTAGACTCATTGACTCTTTTTTATTTTATTTCAGCCATACAGAAGTCCATATTTGACCTAATGGACATATTTCTGGCCAAAGAGTATTCAATACTGAGCTTTTTACTCATTGATGCATTCTGATGTCACATCAGCCATATAGAAGTCCATATTTGAATTACTGAACATTTTTCTGACCCAAGAGTCTTCGAAGATGAACTTTCCATAGAGTCTCATTGCCTCATTCTAATGTTACTTTAGCCATACAGTAGTCCATACTTGTACTACTGGACATATTTCTGACCCAAGAATCCTCGATCATGAACTTTCAATTCAGACTCATTGACTCACTCTGATGTTACTTCACCCATACAGAACTCCATATTTGGAGTACTGAAGAGTCTTCAAAGATGAACTCTCTATACAGTCTCCTTGCCTCACTCTAATGTTACTTCAGCCATAGAGTATTCGATTTTGACCTGCTTAACATATTTCTGACCCAAGGGTCCTCGGACATGAACTTTCAATTAAGACTCATTGACTCTCCATCTTTTTGATTTTATTTCAGCCATACAGAAGTCCATATTTGACCTAATGGACATATTTCTGGTCAATGAGTATTCAATACTGAACTTTTTACATATACTCATTGATGCATTTTGATGTCACATCAGCCATATAGAAGTACATATTGGAATTACTGAACATATTTCTGACCCAAGAGTCTTCGAAGATGAACTTTCTATACTGTCTCATTGCCTCACTCGAATGTTACTTAAGCCATACAGAAGTCGATTTTTGACCTGCTGAACATATTTCTGACCCAAAAGTTCTCGATCATGATTTTTCAAATTAGACTCATTGACTCTTTTTAATTATATTTCAGCCATACAGCATTCTGGCAAATCAGTCCTAGATAATGAACTTTCTATACATACTCATTGCCTCACTCTGATGTTGCTTCAGCCATACAGAGGTCCATATTTGGCCTACTGAAGAGTCTTCGAAGATGAACTTTCTATACAGTCTCATTGCCTCACTCGAATGTTACTTAAGCCATACAGAAGTCGATTTTTGACCTGCTGAACATATTTCTGACCCAAAAGTTCTCGATCATGATTTTTCAAATTAGACTCATTGACTCTTTTTGATTTTATTTCAGCCATACAGAACTCCATATTTTACCTACTTTTTTTCTGTCTCAAAAGTCCTCAATCATGAACTTTCAATTCAGACTCATTGACTCACTCAGATATTACTTCAGCCATACAGAACTCCATATTTGGCCTACTGAAGAGTCTTCAAAGATGAACTCTCTATACAGTCTTCTTGCCTCACTCTAATGTTACTTCAGCCATAGAGTAGTCGATTTTGACCTGCTTAATATATTTCTGACCCAAGAGTGCTTGATCATGATTTTTTAAATTAGACTCATTGACTCTTTTTTATTTTATTTCAGCCATACAGAAGTCCATATTTGACCTAATGGACATATTTCTGGCCAAAGAGTATTCAATACTGAGCTTTTTACTCATTGATGCATTCTGATGTCACATCAGCCATATAGAAGTCCATATTTGAATTACTGAACATTTTTCTGACCCAAGAGTCTTCGAAGATGAACTTTCCATAGAGTCTCATTGCCTCATTCTAATGTTACTTTAGCCATACAGTAGTCCATACTTGTACTACTGGACATATTTCTGACCCAAGAATCCTCGATCATGAACTTTCAATTCAGACTCATTGACTCACTCTGATGTTACTTCACCCATACAGAACTCCATATTTGGAGTACTGAAGAGTCTTCAAAGATGAACTCTCTATACAGTCTCCTTGCCTCACTCTAATGTTACTTCAGCCATAGAGTAGTCGATTTTGACCTGCTTAACATATTTCTGACCCAAGGGTCCTCGGACATGAACTTTCAATTAAGACTCATTGACTCTTTTTGATTTTATTTCAGCCATACAGAAGTCCATATTTGACCTAATGGACATATTTCTGGTCAATGAGTATTCAATACTGAACTTTTTACATATACTCATTGATGCATTTTGATGTCACATCAGCCATATAGAAGTACATATTGGAATTACTGAACATATTTCTGACCCAAGAGTCTTCGAAGATGAACTTTCTATACATACTCATTGCCTCACTCTGATGTTACTTCAGCCATACAGAGGTCCATATTTGGCCTACTGAAGAGTCTTCGAAGATGAACTTTCTATACGGTTTCATTGCCTCACTCTAATGTTACTTAAGCCATACAGAAGTCCATATTTGACCTAATGGACATATTTCTGGCCAAAGAGTATTCAATACTGAACTTTTTCCATATACTCATTGATGCATTCTGATGTCACATCAGCCATATAGAAGTCCATATTTGAATTACTGAACATTTTTCTGACCCAAGAGCCCTCGATCGCGATTTTTCAAATTAGACTCATTGACTCTTTTTGATTTTATTTCAGCCATACAGAAGTCCATATTTGACCTAATGGACATATTTCTGGTCAATGAGTATTCAATATTGAACTTTTTACATATACTCATTGATGCATTCTGATGTCACATCAGCCATATAGAAGTCCATATTTGAATTACTGAGCATACTTTTGACCCAAGAGTCTTCGAAGATGAACTTTCCATACAGTCTCATTACCTTATTCTAATGTTACTTTAGCCATACAGAAGTCAGTACCTGAACTACTGAACATATTTCTGTCCAAAGAGTCCTCAATCTTGACCTTTCAATTCACACTCATTGACTGCTTTTGATTTTATTTCAACCATACAGAAGCCCATATTTTACCTACTTATTTTCTTTTCTGTCCCAAGGGTCCTCGGTCATGATCTTTCTACTCATACTCATAGTTTCATTCTACTGTTACTTCAGCCACACTGAAGTCCAAATTTGACCAAGTGAACATATTTCTGACCCAAGAGTCCTAAAACATGAACTTTGAATTCAGACTCAATGACTCCTTTTAATTATATTTCAGCCATACAGCATTCTGGCAAATCAGTCCTAGATAATGAACTTTCTATACATACTCATTGCCTCACTCTGATGTTGCTTCAGCCATACAGAGGTCCATATTTGGCCTACTGAAGAGTCTTCGAAGATGAACTTTCTATACAGTCTCATTGCCTCACTCGAATGTTACTTAAGCCATACAGAAGTCGATTTTTGACCTGCTGAACATATTTCTGACCCAAAAGTTCTCGATCATGATTTTTCAAATTAGACTCATTGACTCTTTTTGATTTTATTTCAGCCATACAGAACTCCATATTTTACCTACTTTTTTTCTGTCTCAAAAGTCCTCAATCATGAACTTTCAATTCAGACTCATTGACTCACTCAGATATTACTTCAGCCATACAGAACTCCATATTTGGCCTACTGAAGAGTCTTCAAAGATGAACTCTCTATACAGTCTTCTTGCCTCACTCTAATGTTACTTCAGCCATAGAGTAGTCGATTTTGACCTGCTTAATATATTTCTGACCCAAGAGTGCTTGATCATGATTTTTTAAATTAGACTCATTGACTCTTTTTTATTTTATTTCAGCCATACAGAAGTCCATATTTGACCTATTGGACATATTTCTGGCCAAAGAGTATTCAATACTGAGCTTTTTACTCATTGATGCATTCTGATGTCACATCAGCCATATAGAAGTCCATATTTGAATTACTGAACATTTTTCTGACCCAAGAGTCTTCGAAGATGAACTTTCCATAGAGTCTCATTGCCTCATTCTAATGTTACTTTAGCCATACAGTAGTCCATACTTGTACTACTGGACATATTTCTGACCCAAGAATCCTCGATCATGAACTTTCAATTCAGACTCATTGACTCACTCTGATGTTACTTCACCCATACAGAACTCCATATTTGGAGTACTGAAGAGTCTGCAAAGATGAACTCTCTATACAGTCTCCTTGCCTCACTCTAATGTTACTTCAGCCATAGAGTAGTCGATTTTGACCTGCTTAACATATTTCTGACCAAAGGGTCCTCGGACATGAACTTTCAATTAAGACTCATTGACTCTTTTTGATTTTATTTCAGCCATACAGAAGTCCATATTTGACCTAATGGACATATTTCTGGTCAATGAGTATTCAATATTGAACTTTTTACATATACTCATTGATGCATTTTGATGTCACATCAGCCATATAGAAGTACATATTGGAATTACTGAACATATTTCTGACCCAAGAGTCTTCGAAGATGAACTTTCTATACATACTCATTGCCTCACTCTGATGTTACTTCAGCCATACAGAGGTCCATATTTGGCCAACTGAAGAGTCTTCGAAGATGAACTTTCTATACGGTTTCATTGCCTCACTCTAATGTTACTTATAAGCCATACAGAAGTCCATATTTGACCTAATGGACATATTTCTGGTCAATGAGTATTCAATATTGAACTTTTTACATATACTCATTGATGCATTTTGATGTCACATCAGCCATATAGAAGTACATATTGGAATTACTGAACATATTTCTGACCCAAGAGTCTTCGAAGATGAACTTTCTATACATACTCATTGCCTCACTCTGATGTTACTTCAGCCATACAGAGGTCCATATTTGGCCTACTGAAGAGTCTTCAAAGATGAACTTTCTATACGGTTTCATTGCCTCACTCTAATGTTACTTAAGCCATACAGAAGTCCATATTTGACCTAATGGACATATTTCTCGACAAACACTATTCAATATTGAACTTTTTACATATACTCATTGATGCATTCTGATGTCACATCAGCCATATAGAAGTCCATATTTGAATTACTGAACATTTTCCTGACCCAAGAGCCCTCGATCGCGACTTTTCAAATTAGACTCATTGACTCTTTTTGATTTTATTTCAGCCATACAGAAGTCCATATTTGACCTAATGGACATATTTCTGGTCAAAGAGTATTCAATATTGAACTTTTTACATATACTCATTGATGCACTCTGATGTCACATCAGCCATATAGAAGTCCATATTGGAATTACTGAGCATACTTTTGACCCAAGAGTCTTCGAAGATGAACTTTCCATGCAGTCTCATTGCCTTATTCTAATGTTACTTTAGCCATACAGAAGTCAGTACCTGAACTACTGAACATATTTCTGACCAAAGAGTCCTCGATTATGAACTATCAATTCAGACTCATTGAATGCTTTTGATTTAATTTCAACCATACAGAAGTCCATATTTTACCTACTTATTTTCTTTTCTGTCCCAAGGGTCCTCGGACATGAACTTTCAATTCAGACTCATTGACTCACTCTAATGTTACTTCAGCCACAGAGTAGTCAATTCTGACCTGCTTAATATATTTCTGACCCAAGAGTGCTTGATCATGATTTTTTAAATTAGACTCATTGACTCTTTTTTATTTTATTTCAGCCATACAGAAGTCCATATTTGACCTAATGGACATATTTCTGGCCAAAGAGTATTTAATACTGAGCTTTTTACTCATTGATGCATTCTGATGTCACATCAGCCATATAGAAGTCCATATTTGAATTACTGAACATTTTTCTGACCCAATAGTCTTCGAAGATGAACTTTCCATAGAGTCTCATTGCCTCATTCTAATGTTACTTTAGCCATACAGTAGTCCATACTTGTACTACTGGACATATTTCTGACCCAAGAATCCTCGATCATGAACTTTCAATTCAGACTCATTGACTCACTCTGATGTTACTTCACCCATACAGAACTCCATATTTGGAGTACTGAAGAGTCTTCAAAGATGAACTCTCTATACAGTCTCCTTGCCTCACTCTAATGTTACTTCAGCCATAGAGTAGTCAATTTTGACCTGCTTAACATATTTCTGACCCAAGGGTCCTCGGACATGAACTTTCAATTAAGACTCATTGACTCTCCATCTTTTTGATTTTATTTCAGCCATACAGAAGTCCATATTTGACCTAATGGACATATTTCTGGTCAATGAGTATTCAATATTGAACTTTTTACATATACTCATTGATGCATTTTGATGTCACATCAGCCATATAGAAGTACATATTGGAATTACTGAACATATTTCTGACCCAAGAGTCTTCGAAGATGAACTTTCTATACATACTCATTGCCTCACTCTGATGTTACTTCAGCCATACAGAGGTCCATATTTGGCCTACTGAAGAGTCTTCGAAGATGAACTTTCTATACGGTTTCATTGCCTCACTCTAATGTTACTTAAGCCATACAGAAGTCCATATTTGACCTAATGGACATATTTCTCGACAAACACTATTCAATATTGAACTTTTTACATATACTCATTGATGCATTCTGATGTCACATCAGCCATATAGAAGTCCATATTTGAATTACTGAACATTTTCCTGACCCAAGAGCCCTCGATCGCGACTTTTCAAATTAGACTCATTGACTCTTTTTGATTTTATTTCAGCCATACAGAAGTCCATATTTGACCTAATGGACATATTTCTGGTCAATGAGTATTCAATATTGAACTTTTTACATATACTCATTGATGCATTTTGATGTCACATCAGCCAATTAGAAGTACATATTGGAATTACTGAACATATTTCTGACCCAAGAGTCTTCGAAGATGAACTTTCTATACATACTCATTGCCTCACTCTGATGTTACTTCAGCCATACAGAGGTCCATATTTGGCCTACTGAAGAGTCTTCGAAGATGAACTTTCTATACGGTTTCATTGCCTCACTCTAATGTTACTTAAGCCATACAGAAGTCCATATTTGACCTAATGGACATATTTCTCGACAAACACTATTCAATATTGAACTTTTTACATATACTCATTGATGCATTCTGATGTCACATCAGCCATATAGAAGTCCATATTTGAATTACTGAACATTTTCCTGACCCAAGAGCCCTCGATCGCGACTTTTCAAATTAGACTCATTGACTCTTTTTGATTTTATTTCAGCCATACAGAAGTCCATATTTGACCTAATGGACATATTTCTGGTCAAAGAGTATTCAATATTGAACTTTTTACATATACTCATTGATGCACTCTGATGTCACATCAGCCATATAGAAGTCCATATTGGAATTACTGAGCATACTTTTGACCCAAGAGTCTTCGAAGATGAACTTTCCATGCAGTCTCATTGCCTTATTCTAATGTTACTTTAGCCATACAGAAGTCAGTACCTGAACTACTGAACATATTTCTGACCAAAGAGTCCTCGATTATGAACTATCAATTCAGACTCATTGAATGCTTTTGATTTAATTTCAACCATACAGAAGTCCATATTTTACCTACTTATTTTCTTTTCTGTCCCAAGGGTCCTCGGACATGAACTTTCAATTCAGACTCATTGACTCACTCTAATGTTACTTCAGCCACAGAGTAGTCAATTCTGACCTGCTTAATATATTTCTGACCCAAGAGTGCTTGATCATGATTTTTTAAATTAGACTCATTGACTCTTTTTTATTTTATTTCAGCCATACAGAAGTCCATATTTGACCTAATGGACATATTTCTGGCCAAAGAGTATTCAATACTGAGCTTTTTACTCATTGATGCATTCTGATGTCACATCAGCCATATAGAAGTCCATATTTGAATTACTGAACATTTTTCTGACCCAATAGTCTTCGAAGATGAACTTTCCATAGAGTCTCATTGCCTCATTCTAATGTTACTTTAGCCATACAGTAGTCCATACTTGTACTACTGGACATATTTCTGACCCAAGAATCCTCGATCATGAACTTTCAATTCAGACTCATTGACTCACTCTGATGTTACTTCACCCATACAGAACTCCATATTTGGAGTACTGAAGAGTCTTCAAAGATGAACTCTCTATACAGTCTCCTTGCCTCACTCTAATGTTACTTCAGCCATAGAGTAGTCAATTTTGACCTGCTTAACATATTTCTGACCCAAGGGTCCTCGGACATGAACTTTCAATTAAGACTCATTGACTCTCCATCTTTTTGATTTTATTTCAGCCATACAGAAGTCCATATTTGACCTAATGGACATATTTCTGGTCAATGAGTATTCAATATTGAACTTTTTACATATACTCATTGATGCATTTTGATGTCACATCAGCCATATAGAAGTACATATTGGAATTACTGAACATATTTCTGACCCAAGAGTCTTCGAAGATGAACTTTCTATACATACTCATTGCCTCACTCTGATGTTACTTCAGCCATACAGAGGTCCATATTTGGCCTACTGAAGAGTCTTCGAAGATGAACTTTCTATACGGTTTCATTGCCTCACTCTAATGTTACTTAAGCCATACAGAAGTCCATATTTGACCTAATGGACATATTTCTGGCCAAAGAGTATTCAATATTGAACTTTTTACATATACTCATTGATGCACTCTGATGTCACATCAGCCATATAGAAGTCCATATTTGAATTACTGAGCATACTTTTGACCCAAGAGTCTTCGAAGATGAACTTTCCATACAGTCTCATTACCTTATTCTAATGTTACTTTAGCCATACAGAAGTCAGTACCTGAACTACTGAACATATTTCTGTCCAAAGAGTCCTCAATCTTGACCTTTCAATTCACACTCATTGACTGCTTTTGATTTTATTTCAACCATACAGAAGCCCATATTTTACCTACTTATTTTCTTTTCTGTCCCAAGGGTCCTCGGTCATGATCTTTCTACTCATACTCATAGTTTCATTCTACTGTTACTTCAGCCACACTGAAGTCCAAATTTGACCAAGTGAACATATTTCTGACCCAAGAGTCCTAAAACATGAACTTTGAATTCAGACTCAATGACTCCTTTTAATTATATTTCAGCCATACAGCATTCTGGCAAATCAGTCCTAGATAATGAACTTTCTATACATACTCATTGCCTCACTCTGATGTTGCTTCAGCCATACAGAGGTCCATATTTGGCCTACTGAAGAGTCTTCGAAGATGAACTTTCGATACAGTCTCATTGCCTCACTCGAATGTTACTTAAGCCATACAGAAGTCGATTTTTGACCTGCTGAACATATTTCTGACCCAAAAGTTCTCGATCATGATTTTTCAAATTAGACTCATTGACTCTTTTTGATTTTATTTCAGCCATACAGAACTCCATATTTTACCTACTTTTTTTCTGTCTCAAAAGTCCTCAATCATGAACTTTCAATTCAGACTCATTGACTCACTCAGATATTACTTCAGCCATACAGAACTCCATATTTGGCCTACTGAAGAGTCTTCAAAGATGAACTCTCTATACAGTCTTCTTGCCTCACTCTAATGTTACTTCAGCCATAGAGTAGTCGATTTTGACCTGCTTAATATATTTCTGACCCAAGAGTGCTTGATCATGATTTTTTAAATTAGAGTCATTGACTCTTTTTGATTTTATTTCAGCCATACAGAAGTCCATATTTGACCTAATGGACATATTTCTGGTCAATGAGTATTCAATACTGAACTTTTTACATATACTCATTGATGCATTTTGATGTCACATCAGCCATATAGAAGTCCATATTGGAATTACTGAGCATACTTTTGACCCATGAGTCTTCGAAGATGAACTTTTCATACAGTCTCATTGCCTTATTCTAATGTTACTTTAGCCATACAGAAGCCAGTACCTGAACTACTGAACATATTTCTGTCTAAAGAGTCCTCAATCTTGACCTTTCAATTCACACTCATTGACTGCTTTTGATTTTATTTCAACCATACAGAAGCCCATATTTTACCTATTTATTTTCTTTTCTGTCCCAAGGGTCCTCGGTCATGATCTTTCTACTCATACTCATAGTTTCATTCTACTGTTACTTCAGCCACACTGAAGTCCAAATTTGACCAAGTGAACATATTTCTGACCCAAGAGTCCTAAAACATGATCTTTGAATTCAGACTCAATGACTCCTTTTAATTATATTTCAGCCATACAGCATTCTGGCAAATCAGTCCTAGATAATGAACTTTCTATACATACTCATTGCCTCACTCTGATGTTACTTCAGCCATACAGAGGTCCATATTTGGCCTACTTAAGAGTCTTCGAAGATGAACTTTCTATACGGTTTCATTGCCTCACTCTAATGTTACTTAAGCCATACAGAAGTCCATATTTGACCTAATGGACATATTTCTCGCCAAACACTATTCAATATTGAACTTTTTACATATACTCATTGATGCATTTTGATGTCACATCAGCCATATAGAAGTACATATTGGAATTACTGAACATATTTCTGACCCAAGAGTCTTCGAAGATGAACTTTCTATACATACTCATTGCCTCACACTGATTTTTCTTCAGCCATACAGAGGTCCATATTTGGCCTACTGAAGAGTGTTCGAAGATGAACTTTCTATACGGTTTCATTGCCTCACTCTAATGTTACTTAAGCCATACAGAAGTCCATATTTGACCTAATGGACATATTTCTGGCCAAAGAGTATTCAATACTGAACTTTTTCCATATACTCATTGATGCATTCTGATGTCACATCAGCCATATAGAAGTCCATATTTGAATTACTGAACATTTTTCTGACCCAAGAGCCCTCGATTGCGACTTTTCAAATTAGACTCATTGACTCTTTTTGATTTTATTTCAGCCATACAGTAGACCATATTTGACCTAATGGACATATTTCTGGTCAAAGAGTATTCAATATTGAACTTTTTACATATACTCATTGATGCACTCTGATGTCACATCAGCCATATAGAAGTCCATATTGGAATTACTGAGCATACTTTTGACCCAAGAGTCTTCGAAGATGAACTTTCCATACAGTCTCATTGCCTTATTCTAATGTTACTTTAGCCATACAGAAGCCAGTACCTGAACTACTGAACATATTTCTGACCAAAGAGTCCTCGATTACGAACTATAAATTCAGACTCATTGAATGCTTTTGATTTTATTTCAACCATACAGAAGTCCATATTTTACCTACTTATTTTCTTTTCTGTCCCAAGGGTCCTCGGACATGAACTTTCAATTCAGACTCATTGACTCACTCTAATGTTACTTCAGCCATAGAGTAGTCAATTCTGACCTGCTTAATATATTTCTGACCCAAGAGTGCTTGATCATGATTTTTTAAATTAGACTCATTTACTCTTTTTTATTTTATTTCAGCCATACAGAAGTCCATATTTGACCTAATGGACATATTTCTGGCCAAAGAGTATTCAATACTGAGCTTTTTACTCATTGATGCATTCTGATGTCACATCAGCCATATAGAAGTCCATATTTGAATTACTGAACATTTTTCTGACCCAATAGTCTTCGAAGATGAACTTTCCATAGAGTCTCATTGCCTCATTCTAATGTTACTTTAGCCATACAGTAGTCCATACTTGTACTACTGGACATATTTCTGACCCAAGAATCCTCGATCATGAACTTTCAATTCAGACTCATTGACTCACTCTGATGTTACTTCACCCATACAGAACTCCATATTTGGAGTACTGAAGAGTCTTCAAAGATGAACTCTCTATACAGTCTCCTTGCCTCACTCTAATGTTACTTCAGCCATAGAGTAGTCGATTTTGACCTGCTTAACATATTTCTGACCCAAGGGTCCTCGGACATGAACATTCAATTAAGACTCATTGACTCTTTTTGATTTTATTTCAGCCATACAGAAGTCCATATTTGACCTAATGGACATATTTCTGGTCAATGAGTATTCAATATTGAACTTTTTACATATACTCATTGATGCATTTTGATGTCACATCAGCCATATAGAAGTACATATTGGAATTACTGAACATATTTCTGACCCAAGAGTCTTCGAAGATGAACTTTCTATACATACTCATTGCCTCACTCTGATGTTACTTCAGCCATACAGAGGTCCATATTTGGCCTACTGAAGAGTCTTCGAAGATGAACTTTCTATACGGTTTCATTGCCTCACTCTAATGTTACTTAAGCCATACAGAAGTCCATATTTGACCTAATGGACATATTTCTGGCCAAAGAGTATTCAATACTGAACTTTTTCCATATACTCATTGATGCATTCTGATGTCACATCAGCCATATAGAAGTCCATATTTGAATTACTGAACATTTTTCTGACCCAAGAGCCCTCGATCGCGATTTTTCAAATTAGACTCATTGACTCTTTTTGATTTTATTTCAGCCATACAGAAGTCCATATTTGACCTAATGGACATATTTCTGGTCAATGAGTATTCAATATTGAACTTTTTACATATACTCATTGATGCATTTTGATGTCACATCAGCCATATAGAAGTACATATTGGAATTACTGAACATATTTCTGACCCAAGAGTCTTCGAAGATGAACTTTCTATACATACTCATTGCCTCACTCTGATGTTACTTCAGCCATACAGAGGTCCATATTTGGCCTACTGAAGAGTCTTCGAAGATGAACTTTCTATACGGTTTCATTGCCTCACTCTAATGTTACTTAAGCCATACAGAAGTCCATATTTGACCTAATGGACATATTTCTGGCCAAAGAGTATTCAATACTGAACTTTTTTCATATACTCATTGATGCATTCTGATGTCACATCAGCCATATAGAAGTCCATATTTGAATTACTGAACATTTTTCTGACCCAAGAGCCCTCGATCGTGACCTTTCAAATTAGACTCATTGACTCTTTTTGATTTTATTTCAGCCATACAGAAGTCCATATTTGACCTAATGGACATATTTCTGGTCAAAGAGTATTCAATATTGAACTTTTTACATATACTCATTGATGCACTCTGATGTCACATCAGCCATATAGAAGTACATATTGGAATTACTGAGCATACTTTTGACCCAAGAGTCTTCGAAGATGAACTTTCCATACAGTCTCATTGCCTTATTCTAATGTTACTTTAGCCATACAGAAGTCAGTACCTGAACTACTGAACATATTTCTGACCAAAGAGTCCTCGATTATGAACTATCAATTCAGACTCATTGAATGCTTTTGATTTTATTTCAACCATACAGAAGTCCATATATTTTACCTACGTATTTTCTTTTCTGTCCCAAGGGTCCTCGGACATGAACTTTCAATTCAGACTCATTGACTCACTCTAATGTTACTTCAGCCACAGAGTAGTCAATTCTGACCTGCTTAATATATTTCTGACCCAAGAGTGCTTGATCATGATTTTTTAAATTAGACTCATTGACTCTTTTTTATTTTATTTCAGCCATACAGAAGTCCATATTTGACCTAATGGACATATTTCTGGCCAAAGAGTATTCAATACTGAGCTTTTTACTCATTGATGCATTCTGATGTCACATCAGCCATATAGAAGTCCATATTTGAATTACTGAACATTTTTCTGACCCAATAGTCTTCGAAGATGAACTTTCCATAGAGTCTCATTGCCTCATTCTAATGTTACTTTAGCCATACAGTAGTCCATACTTGTACTACTGGACATATTTCTGACCCAAGAATCCTCGATCATGAACTTTCAATTCAGACTCATTGACTCACTCTGATGTTACTTCACCCATACAGAACTCCACATTTGGAGTACTGAAGAGTCTTCAAAGATGAACTCTCTATACAGTCTCCTTGCCTCACTCTAATGTTACTTCAGCCATAGAGTAGTCGATTTTGACCTGCTTAACATATTTCTGACCCAAGGGTCCTCGGACATGAACTTTCAATTAAGACTCATTGACTCTTTTTGATTTTATTTCAGCCATACAGAAGTCCATATTTGACCTAATGGACATATTTCTGGTCAATGAGTATTCAATATTGAACTTTTTACATATACTCATTGATGCATTTTGATGTCACATCAGCCATATAGAAGTACATATTGGAATTACTGAACATATTTCTGACCCAAGAGTCTTCGAAGATGAACTTTCTATACATACTCATTGCCTCACTCTGATGTTACTTCAGCCATACAGAGGTCCATATTTGGCCTACTGAAGAGTCTTCGAAGATGAACTTTCTATACGGTTTCATTGCCTCACTCTAATGTTACTTAAGCCATACAGAAGTCCATATTTGACCTAATGGACATATTTCTGGCCAAAGAGTATTCAATACTGAACTTTTTCCGTATACTCATTGATGCATTCTGATGTCACATCAGCCATATAGAAGTCCATATTTGAATTACTGAACATTTTTCTGACCCAAGAGCCCTCGATCGCGATTTTTCAAATTTGACTCATTGACTTTTTTTGATTTTATTTCAGCCATACAGAAGTCCATATTTGACCTAATGGACATATTTCTGGTCAATGAGTATTCAATATTGAACTTTTTACATATACTCATTGATGCACTCTGATGTCACATCAGCCATATAGAAGTCCATATTGGAATTACTGAGCATACTTTTGACCCATGAGTCTTCGAAGATGAACTTTCCATACAGTCTCATTGCCTTATTTTAATGTTACTTTAGCCATATAGAAGCCAGTACCTGAACTACTGAACATATTTCTGTCCAAAGAGTCCTCAATCTTGACCTTTCAATTCACACTCATTGACTGCTTTTGATTTTATTTCAACCATACAGAAGCCCATATTTTACCTATTTATTTTCTTTTCTGTCCCAAGGGTCCTCGGTCATGATCTTTCTACTCATACTCATAGTTTCATTCTACTGTTACTTCAGCCACACTGAAGTCCAAATTTGACCAAGTGAACATATTTCTGACCCAAGAGTCCTAAAACATGAACTTTGAATCCAGACTCAATGACTCCTTTTAATTATATTTCAGCCATACAGCATTCTGGCAAATCAGTCCTAGATAATGAACTTTCTATACATACTCATTGCCTCACTCTGATGTTACTTCAGCCATACAGAGGTCCATATTTGGCCTACTGAAGAGTCTTCGAAGATGAACTTTCTATACGGTTTCATTGCCTCACTCTAATGTTACTTAAGCCATACAGAAGTCCATATTTGACCTAATGGACATATTTCTCGACAAACACTATTCAATATTGAACTTTTTACATATACTCATTGATGCATTCTGATGTCACATCAGCCATATAGAAGTCCATATTTGAATTACTGAACATTTTCCTGACCCAAGAGCCCTCGATCGCGACTTTTCAAATTAGACTCATTGACTCTTTTTGATTTTATTTCAGCCATACAGAAGTCCATATTTGACCTAATGGACATATTTCTGGTCAAAGAGTATTCAATATTGAACTTTTTACATATACTCATTGATGCACTCTGATGTCACATCAGCCATATAGAAGTCCATATTGGAATTACTGAGCATACTTTTGACCCAAGAGTCTTCGAAGATGAACTTTCCATGCAGTCTCATTGCCTTATTCTAATGTTACTTTAGCCATACAGAAGTCAGTACCTGAACTACTGAACATATTTCTGACCAAAGAGTCCTCGATTATGAACTATCAATTCAGACTCATTGAATGCTTTTGATTTTATTTCAACCATACAGAAGTCCATATTTTACCTACTTATTTTCTTTTCTGTCCCAAGGGTCCTCGGACATGAACTTTCAATTCAGACTCATTGACTCACTCTAATGTTACTTCAGCCATAGAGTAGCTGATTTTGACCTGCTTAACATATTTCTGATCCAAGAGTTCTCAATCATTAATTTTCAATTTAGACTCATTGACTCTTTTTGATTTTATTTCAGCCATACAGAAGTCCATATTTGACCTAATGGACATATTTCTGGCCAAAGAGTATTCAATACTGAACTTTTTCCATATACTCATTGATGCATTCTGATGTCACATCAGCCATATAGAAGTACATATTGGAATTACTGAACATATTTCTGACCCAAGAGTCTTCGAAGATGAACTTTCTATACATACTCATTGCCTCACTCTGATGTTACTTCAGCCATACATAGGTCCATATTTGGCCTACTGAAGAGTCTTCGAAGATGAACTTTCTATACGGTTTCATTGCCTCACTCTAATGTTACTTAAGCCATACAGAACTCCATATTTGACCTAATGGACATATTTTTGGCCAAAGAGTATTCAATACTGAACTTTTTCCATATACTCATTGATGCATTCTGATGTCACATCAGCCATATAGAAGTCCATATTGGAATTACTGAGCATACTTTTGACCCAAGAGTCTTCGAAGATGAACTTTCCATACAGTCTCATTGCCTTATTCTAATGTTACTTTAGCCATACAGAAGTCAATACCTGAACTACTGAACATATTTCTGTCCAAAGAGTCCTCAATCTTGACCTTTCAATTCACACTCATTGACTGCTTTTGATTTTATTTCAACCATACAGAAGCCCATATTTTACCTACTTATTTTCTTTTCTGTCCCAAGGGTCCTCGGTCATGATCTTTCTACTCATACTCATAGTTTCATTCTACTGTTACTTCAGCCACACTGAAGTCCAAATTTGACCAAGTGAACATATTTCTGACCCAAGAGTCCTAAAACATGAACTTTGAATTCAGACTCAATGACTCCTTTTAATTATATTTCAGCCATACAGCATTCTGGCAAATCAGTCCTAGATAATGAACTTTCTATACATACTCATTGCCTCACTCTGATGTTGCTTCAGCCATACAGAGGTCCATATTTGGCCTACTGAAGAGTCTTCGAAGATGAACATTCTATACAGTCTCATTGCCTCACTCGAATGTTACTTAAGCCATACAGAAGTCGATTTTTGACCTGCTGAACATATTTCTGACCCAAAAGTTCTCGATCATGATTTTTCAAATTAGACTCATTGACTCTTTTTGATTTTATTTCAGCCATACAGAACTCCATATTTTACCTACTTTTTTTCTGTCTCAAAAGTCCTCAATCATGAACTTTCAATTCAGACTCATTGACTCACTCAGATATTACTTCAGCCATACAGAACTCCATATTTGGCCTACTGAAGAGTCTTCAAAGATGAACTCTCTATACAGTCTTCTTGCCTCACTCTAATGTTACTTCAGCCATAGAGTAGTCGATTTTGACCTGCTTAATATATTTCTGACCGAAGAGTGCTTGATCATGATTTTTTAAATTAGACTCATTGACTCTTTTTTATTTTATTTCAGCCATACAGAAGTCCATATTTGACCTAATGGACATATTTCTGGCCAAAGAGTATTCAATACTGAGCTTTTTACTCATTGATGCATTCTGATGTCACATCAGCCATATAGAAGTCCATATTTGAATTACTGAACATTTTTCTGACCCAAGAGTCTTCGAAGATGAACTTTCCATAGAGTCTCATTGCCTCATTCTAATGTTACTTTAGCCATACAGTAGTCCATACTTGTACTACTGGACATATTTCTGACCCAAGAATCCTCGATCATGAACTTTCAATTCAGACTCATTGACTCACTCTGATGTTACTTCACCCATACAGAACTCCATATTTGGCCTACTGAAGAGTCTTCAAAGATGAACTCTCTATACAGTCTTCTTGCCTCACTCTAATGTTACTTCAGCCATAGAGTAGTCGATTTTGACCTGCTTAATATATTTCTGACCCAAGAGTGCTTGATCATGATTTTTTAAATTAGACTCATTGACTCTTTTTTATTTTATTTCAGCCATACAGAAGTCCATATTTGACCTAATGGACATATTTCTGGCCAAAGAGTATTCAATACTGAGCTTTTTACTCATTGATGCATTCTGATGTCACATCAGCCATATAGAAGTCCATATTTGAATTACTGAACATTTTTCTGACCCAAGAGTCTTCGAAGATGAACTTTCCATAGAGTCTCATTGCCTCATTCTAATGTTACTTTAGCCATACAGTAGTCCATACTTGTACTACTGGACATATTTCTGACCCAAGAATCCTCGATCATGAACTTTCAATTCAGACTCATTGACTCACTCTGATGTTACTTCACCCATACAGAACTCCATATTTGGAGTACTGAAGAGTCTTCAAAGATGAACTCTCTATACAGTCTCCTTGCCTCACTCTAATGTTACTTCAGCCATAGAGTAGTCGATTTTGACCTGCTTAACATATTTCTGACCCAAGGGTCCTCGGACATGAACTTTCAATTAAGACTCATTGACTCTTTTTGATTTTATTTCAGCCATACAGAAGTCCATATTTGACCTAATGGACATATTTCTGGTCAATGAGTATTCAATACTGAACTTTTTACATATACTCATTGATGCATTTTGATGTCACATCAGCCATATAGAAGTACATATTGGAATTACTGAACATATTTCTGACCCAAGAGTCTTCGAAGATGAACTTTCTATACATACTCATTGCCTCACTCTGATGTTACTTCAGCCATACAGAGGTCCATATTTGGCCTACTGAAGAGTCTTCGAAGATGAACTTTCTATACGGTTTCATTGCCTCACTCTAATGTTACTTAAGCCATACAGAAGTCCATATTTGACCTAATGGACATATTTCTGGCCAAAGAGTATTCAATACTGAACTTTTTCCATATACTCATTGATGCATTCTGATGTCACATCAGCCATATAGAAGTCCATATTTGAATTACTGAACATTTTTCTGACCCAAGAGCCCTCGATCGCGATTTTTCAAATTAGACTCATTGACTCTTTTTGATTTTATTTCAGCCATACAGAAGTCCATATTTGACCTAATGGACATATTTCTGGTCAATGAGTATTCAATATTGAACTTTTTACATATACTCATTGATGCATTTTGATGTCACATCAGCCATATAGAAGTACATATTGGAATTACTGAACATATTTCTGACCCAAGAGTCTTCGAAGATGAACTTTCTATACATACTCATTGCCTCACTCTGATGTTACTTCAGCCATACAGAGGTCCATATTTGGCCTACTGAAGAGTCTTCGAAGATGAACTTTCTATACGGTTTCATTGCCTCACTCTAATGTTACTTAAGCCATACAGAAGTCCATATTTGACCTAATGGACATATTTCTGGCCAAAGAGTATTCAATATTGAACTTTTTACATATACTCATTGATGCACTCTGATGTCACATCAGCCATATAGAAGTCCATATTTGAATTACTGAGCATACTTTTGACCCAAGAGTCTTCGAAGATGAACTTTCCATACAGTCTCATTACCTTATTCTAATGTTACTTTAGCCATACAGAAGTCAGTACCTGAACTACTGAACATATTTCTGTCCAAAGAGTCCTCAATCTTGACCTTTCAATTCACACTCATTGACTGCTTTTGATTTTATTTCAACCATACAGAAGCCCATATTTTACCTACTTATTTTCTTTTCTGTCCCAAGGGTCCTCGGTCATGATCTTTCTACTCATACTCATAGTTTCATTCTACTGTTACTTCAGCCACACTGAAGTCCAAATTTGACCAAGTGAACATATTTCTGACCCAAGAGTCCTAAAACATGAACTTTGAATTCAGACTCAATGACTCCTTTTAATTATATTTCAGCCATACAGCATTCTGGCAAATCAGTCCTAGATAATGAACTTTCTATACATACTCATTGCCTCACTCTGATGTTGCTTCAGCCATACAGAGGTCCATATTTGGCCTACTGAAGAGTCTTCGAAGATGAACTTTCTATACAGTCTCATTGCCTCACTCGAATGTTACTTAAGCCATACAGAAGTCGATTTTTGACCTGCTGAACATATTTCTGACCCAAAAGTTCTCGATCATGATTTTTCAAATTAGACTCATTGACTCTTTTTGATTTTATTTCAGCCATACAGAACTCCATATTTTACCTACTTTTTTTCTGTCTCAAAAGTCCTCAATCATGAACTTTCAATTCAGACTCATTGACTCACTCAGATATTACTTCAGCCATACAGAACTCCATATTTGGCCTACTGAAGAGTCTTCAAAGATGAACTCTCTATACAGTCTTCTTGCCTCACTCTAATGTTACTTCAGCCATAGAGTAGTCGATTTTGACCTGCTTAATATATTTCTGACCCAAGAGTGCTTGATCATGATTTTTTAAATTAGAGTCATTGACTCTTTTTTATTTTATTTCAGCCATACAGAAGTCCATATTTGACCTATTGGACATATTTCTGGCCAAAGAGTATTCAATACTGAGCTTTTTACTCATTGATGCATTCTGATGTCACATCAGCCATATAGAAGTCCATATTTGAATTACTGAACATTTTTCTGACCCAAGAGTCTTCGAAGATGAACTTTCCATAGAGTCTCATTGCCTCATTCTAATGTTACTTTAGCCATACAGTAGTCCATACTTGTACTACTGGACATATTTCTGACCCAAGAATCCTCGATCATGAACTTTCAATTCAGACTCATTGACTCACTCTGATGTTACTTCACCCATACAGAACTCCATATTTGGAGTACTGAAGAGTCTGCAAAGATGAACTCTCTATACAGTCTCCTTGCCTCACTCTAATGTTACTTCAGCCATAGAGTAGTCGATTTTGACCTGCTTAACATATTTCTGACCAAAGGGTCCTCAGACATGAACTTTCAATTAAGACTCATTGACTCTTTTTGATTTTATTTCAGCCATACAGAAGTCCATATTTGACCTAATGGACATATTTCTGGTCAATGAGTATTCAATATTGAACTTTTTACATATACTCATTGATGCATTTTGATGTCACATCAGCCATATAGAAGTACATATTGGAATTACTGAACATATTTCTGACCCAAGAGTCTTCGAAGATGAACTTTCTATACATACTCATTGCCTCACTCTGATGTTACTTCAGCCATACAGAGGTCCATATTTGGCCAACTGAAGAGTCTT
The DNA here is from genome assembly GCA_036281575.1 of Ancherythroculter nigrocauda. Taxonomy (NCBI): domain Eukaryota; kingdom Metazoa; phylum Chordata; class Actinopteri; order Cypriniformes; family Xenocyprididae; genus Ancherythroculter; species Ancherythroculter nigrocauda. The sequence goes on along the minus strand of VTFQ01000023.1, from coordinate 15,602,577 downwards.
CGAAGATGAACTTTCTATACGGTTTCATTGCCTCACTCTAATGTTACTTATAAGCCATACAGAAGTCCATATTTGACCTAATGGACATATTTCTGGTCAATGAGTATTCAATATTGAACTTTTTACATATACTCATTGATGCATTTTGATGTCACATCAGCCATATAGAAGTACATATTGGAATTACTGAACATATTTCTGACCCAAGAGTCTTCGAAGATGAACTTTCTATACATACTCATTGCCTCACTCTGATGTTACTTCAGCCATACAGAGGTCCATATTTGGCCTACTGAAGAGTCTTCGAAGATGAACTTTCTATACGGTTTCATTGCCTCACTCTAATGTTACTTAAGCCATACAGAAGTCCATATTTGACCTAATGGACATATTTCTCGACAAACACTATTCAATATTGAACTTTTTACATATACTCATTGATGCATTCTGATGTCACATCAGCCATATAGAAGTCCATATTTGAATTACTGAACATTTTCCTGACCCAAGAGCCCTCGATCGCGACTTTTCAAATTAGACTCATTGACTCTTTTTGATTTTATTTCAGCCATACAGAAGTCCATATTTGACCTAATGGACATATTTCTGGTCAAAGAGTATTCAATATTGAACTTTTTACATATACTCATTGATGCACTCTGATGTCACATCAGCCATATAGAAGTCCATATTGGAATTACTGAGCATACTTTTGACCCAAGAGTCTTCGAAGATGAACTTTCCATGCAGTCTCATTGCCTTATTCTAATGTTACTTTAGCCATACAGAAGTCAGTACCTGAACTACTGAACATATTTCTGACCAAAGAGTCCTCGATTATGAACTATCAATTCAGACTCATTGAATGCTTTTGATTTAATTTCAACCATACAGAAGTCCATATTTTACCTACTTATTTTCTTTTCTGTCCCAAGGGTCCTCGGACATGAACTTTCAATTCAGACTCATTGACTCACTCTAATGTTACTTCAGCCACAGAGTAGTCAATTCTGACCTGCTTAATATATTTCTGACCCAAGAGTGCTTGATCATGATTTTTTAAATTAGACTCATTGACTCTTTTTTATTTTATTTCAGCCATACAGAAGTCCATATTTGACCTAATGGACATATTTCTGGCCAAAGAGTATTTAATACTAAGCTTTTTACTCATTGATGCATTCTGATGTCACATCAGCCATATAGAAGTCCATATTTGAATTACTGAACATTTTTCTGACCCAATAGTCTTCGAAGATGAACTTTCCATAGAGTCTCATTGCCTCATTCTAATGTTACTTTAGCCATACAGTAGTCCATACTTGTACTACTGGACATATTTCTGACCCAAGAATCCTCGATCATGAACTTTCAATTCAGACTCATTGACTCACTCTGATGTTACTTCACCCATACAGAACTCCATATTTGGAGTACTGAAGAGTCTTCAAAGATGAACTCTCTATACAGTCTCCTTGCCTCACTCTAATGTTACTTCAGCCATAGAGTAGTCAATTTTGACCTGCTTAACATATTTCTGACCCAAGGGTCCTCGGACATGAACTTTCAATTAAGACTCATTGACTCTCCATCTTTTTGATTTTATTTCAGCCATACAGAAGTCCATATTTGACCTAATGGACATATTTCTGGTCAATGAGTATTCAATATTGAACTTTTTACATATACTCATTGATGCATTTTGATGTCACATCAGCCATATAGAAGTACATATTGGAATTACTGAACATATTTCTGACCCAAGAGTCTTCGAAGATGAACTTTCTATACATACTCATTGCCTCACTCTGATGTTACTTCAGCCATACAGAGGTCCATATTTGGCCTACTGAAGAGTCTTCGAAGATGAACTTTCTATACGGTTTCATTGCCTCACTCTAATGTTACTTAAGCCATACAGAAGTCCATATTTGACCTAATGGACATATTTCTCGACAAACACTATTCAATATTAAACTTTTTACATATACTCATTGATGCATTCTGATGTCACATCAGCCATATAGAAGTCCATATTTGAATTACTGAACATTTTCCTGACCCAAGAGCCCTCGATCGCGACTTTTCAAATTAGACTCATTGACTCTTTTTGATTTTATTTCAGCCATACAGAAGTCCATATTTGACCTAATGGACATATTTCTGGTCAATGAGTATTCAATATTGAACTTTTTACATATACTCATTGATGCATTTTGATGTCACATCAGCCATATAGAAGTACATATTGGAATTACTGAACATATTTCTGACCCAAGAGTCTTCGAAGATGAACTTTCTATACATACTCATTGCCTCACTCTGATGTTACTTCAGCCATACAGAGGTCCATATTTGGCCTACTGAAGAGTCTTCGAAGATGAACTTTCTATACGGTTTCATTGCCTCACTCTAATGTTACTTAAGCCATACAGAAGTCCATATTTGACCTAATGGACATATTTCTCGACAAACACTATTCAATATTGAACTTTTTACATATACTCATTGATGCATTCTGATGTCACATCAGCCATATAGAAGTCCATATTTGAATTACTGAACATTTTCCTGACCCAAGAGCCCTCGATCGCGACTTTTCAAATTAGACTCATTGACTCTTTTTGATTTTATTTCAGCCATACAGAAGTCCATATTTGACCTAATGGACATATTTCTGGTCAAAGAGTATTCAATATTGAACTTTTTACATATACTCATTGATGCACTCTGATGTCACATCAGCCATATAGAAGTCCATATTGGAATTACTGAGCATACTTTTGACCCAAGAGTCTTCGAAGATGAACTTTCCATGCAGTCTCATTGCCTTATTCTAATGTTACTTTAGCCATACAGAAGTCAGTACCTGAACTACTGAACATATTTCTGACCAAAGAGTCCTCGATTATGAACTATCAATTCAGACTCATTGAATGCTTTTGATTTAATTTCAACCATACAGAAGTCCATATTTTACCTACTTATTTTCTTTTCTGTCCCAAGGGTCCTCGGACATGAACTTTCAATTCAGACTCATTGACTCACTCTAATGTTACTTCAGCCACAGAGTAGTCAATTCTGACCTGCTTAATATATTTCTGACCCAAGAGTGCTTGATCATGATTTTTTAAATTAGACTCATTGACTCTTTTTTATTTTATTTCAGCCATACAGAAGTCCATATTTGACCTAATGGACATATTTCTGGCCAAAGAGTATTCAATACTGAGCTTTTTACTCATTGATGCATTCTGATGTCACATCAGCCATATAGAAGTCCATATTTGAATTACTGAACATTTTTCTGACCCAATAGTCTTCGAAGATGAACTTTCCATAGAGTCTCATTGCCTCATTCTAATGTTACTTTAGCCATACAGTAGTCCATACTTGTACTACTGGACATATTTCTGACCCAAGAATCCTCGATCATGAACTTTCAATTCAGACTCATTGACTCACTCTGATGTTACTTCACCCATACAGAACTCCATATTTGGAGTACTGAAGAGTCTTCAAAGATGAACTCTCTATACAGTCTCCTTGCCTCACTCTAATGTTACTTCAGCCATAGAGTAGTCAATTTTGACCTGCTTAACATATTTCTGACCCAAGGGTCCTCGGACATGAACTTTCAATTAAGACTCATTGACTCTCCATCTTTTTGATTTTATTTCAGCCATACAGAAGTCCATATTTGACCTAATGGACATATTTCTGGTCAATGAGTATTCAATATTGAACTTTTTACATATACTCATTGATGCATTTTGATGTCACATCAGCCATATAGAAGTACATATTGGAATTACTGAACATATTTCTGACCCAAGAGTCTTCGAAGATGAACTTTCTATACATACTCATTGCCTCACTCTGATGTTACTTCAGCCATACAGAGGTCCATATTTGGCCTACTGAAGAGTCTTCGAAGATGAACTTTCTATACGGTTTCATTGCCTCACTCTAATGTTACTTAAGCCATACAGAAGTCCATATTTGACCTAATGGACATATTTCTCGACAAACACTATTCAATATTGAACTTTTTACATATACTCATTGATGCATTCTGATGTCACATCAGCCATATAGAAGTCCATATTTGAATTACTGAACATTTTCCTGACCCAAGAGCCCTCGATCGCGACTTTTCAAATTAGACTCATTGACTCTTTTTGATTTTATTTCAGCCATACAGAAGTCCATATTTGACCTAATGGACATATTTCTGGTCAATGAGTATTCAATATTGAACTTTTTACATATACTCATTGATGCATTTTGATGTCACATCAGCCATATAGAAGTACATATTGGAATTACTGAACATATTTCTGACCCAAGAGTCTTCGAAGATGAACTTTCTATACATACTCATTGCCTCACTCTGATGTTACTTCAGCCATACAGAGGTCCATATTTGGCCTACTGAAGAGTCTTCGAAGATGAACTTTCTATACGGTTTCATTGCCTCACTCTAATGTTACTTAAGCCATACAGAAGTCCATATTTGACCTAATGGACATATTTCTCGACAAACACTATTCAATATTGAACTTTTTACATATACTCATTGATGCATTCTGATGTCACATCAGCCATATAGAAGTCCATATTTGAATTACTGAACATTTTCCTGACCCAAGAGCCCTCGATCGCGACTTTTCAAATTAGACTCATTGACTCTTTTTGATTTTATTTCAGCCATACAGAAGTCCATATTTGACCTAATGGACATATTTCTGGTCAAAGAGTATTCAATATTGAACTTTTTACATATACTCATTGATGCACTCTGATGTCACATCAGCCATATAGAAGTCCATATTGGAATTACTGAGCATACTTTTGACCCAAGAGTCTTCGAAGATGAACTTTCCATGCAGTCTCATTGCCTTATTCTAATGTTACTTTAGCCATACAGAAGTCAGTACCTGAACTACTGAACATATTTCTGACCAAAGAGTCCTCGATTATGAACTATCAATTCAGACTCATTGAATGCTTTTGATTTAATTTCAACCATACAGAAGTCCATATTTTACCTACTTATTTTCTTTTCTGTCCCAAGGGTCCTCGGACATGAACTTTCAATTCAGACTCATTGACTCACTCTAATGTTACTTCAGCCACAGAGTAGTCAATTCTGACCTGCTTAATATATTTCTGACCCAAGAGTGCTTGATCATGATTTTTTAAATTAGACTCATTGACTCTTTTTTATTTTATTTCAGCCATACAGAAGTCCATATTTGACCTAATGGACATATTTCTGGCCAAAGAGTATTCAATACTGAGCTTTTTACTCATTGATGCATTCTGATGTCACATCAGCCATATAGAAGTCCATATTTGAATTACTGAACATTTTTCTGACCCAATAGTCTTCGAAGATGAACTTTCCATAGAGTCTCATTGCCTCATTCTAATGTTACTTTAGCCATACAGTAGTCCATACTTGTACTACTGGACATATTTCTGACCCAAGAATCCTCGATCATGAACTTTCAATTCAGACTCATTGACTCACTCTGATGTTACTTCACCCATACAGAACTCCATATTTGGAGTACTGAAGAGTCTTCAAAGATGAACTCTCTATACAGTCTCCTTGCCTCACTCTAATGTTACTTCAGCCATAGAGTAGTCGATTTTGACCTGCTTAACATATTTCTGACCCAAGGGTCCTCGGACATGAACTTTCAATTAAGACTCATTGACTCTCCATCTTTTTGATTTTATTTCAGCCATACAGAAGTCCATATTTGACCTAATGGACATATTTCTGGTCAATGAGTATTCAATATTGAACTTTTTACATATACTCATTGATGCATTTTGATGTCACATCAGCCATATAGAAGTACATATTGGAATTACTGAACATATTTCTGACCCAAGAGTCTTCGAAGATGAACTTTCTATACATACTCATTGCCTCACTCTGATGTTACTTCAGCCATACAGAGGTCCATATTTGGCCTACTGAAGAGTCTTCGAAGATGAACTTTCTATACGGTTTCATTGCCTCACTCTAATGTTACTTAAGCCATACAGAAGTCCATATTTGACCTAATGGACATATTTCTGGCCAAAGAGTATTCAATATTGAACTTTTTACATATACTCATTGATGCACTCTGATGTCACATCAGCCATATAGAAGTCCATATTTGAATTACTGAGCATACTTTTGACCCAAGAGTCTTCGAAGATGAACTTTCCATACAGTCTCATTACCTTATTCTAATGTTACTTTAGCCATACAGAAGTCAGTACCTGAACTACTGAACATATTTCTGTCCAAAGAGTCCTCAATCTTGACCTTTCAATTCACACTCATTGACTGCTTTTGATTTTATTTCAACCATACAGAAGCCCATATTTTACCTACTTATTTTCTTTTCTGTCCCAAGGGTCCTCGGTCATGATCTTTCTACTCATACTCATAGTTTCATTCTACTGTTACTTCAGCCACACTGAAGTCCAAATTTGACCAAGTGAACATATTTCTGACCCAAGAGTCCTAAAACATGAACTTTGAATTCAGACTCAATGACTCCTTTTAATTATATTTCAGCCATACAGCATTCTGGCAAATCAGTCCTAGATAATGAACTTTCTATACATACTCATTGCCTCACTCTGATGTTGCTTCAGCCATACAGAGGTCCATATTTGGCCTACTGAAGAGTCTTCGAAGATGAACTTTCTATACAGTCTCATTGCCTCACTCGAATGTTACTTAAGCCATACAGAAGTCGATTTTTGACCTGCTGAACATATTTCTGACCCAAAAGTTCTCGATCATGATTTTTCAAATTAGACTCATTGACTCTTTTTGATTTTATTTCAGCCATACAGAACTCCATATTTTACCTACTTTTTTTCTGTCTCAAAAGTCCTCAATCATGAACTTTCAATTCAGACTCATTGACTCACTCAGATATTACTTCAGCCATACAGAACTCCATATTTGGCCTACTGAAGAGTCTTCAAAGATGAACTCTCTATACAGTCTTCTTGCCTCACTCTAATGTTACTTCAGCCATAGAGTAGTCGATTTTGACCTGCTTAATATATTTCTGACCCAAGAGTGCTTGATCATGATTTTTTAAATTAGAGTCATTGACTCTTTTTGATTTTATTTCAGCCATACAGAAGTCCATATTTGACCTAATGGACATATTTCTGGTCAATGAGTATTCAATACTGAACTTTTTACATATACTCATTGATGCATTTTGATGTCACATCAGCCATATAGAAGTACATATTGGAATTACTGAACATATTTCTGACCCAAGAGTCTTCGAAGATGAACTTTCTATACATACTCATTGCCTCACTCTGATGTTACTTCAGCCATACAGAGGTCCATATTTGGCCTACTGAAGAGTCTTCGAAGATGAACTTTCTATACGGTTTCATTGCCTCACTCTAATGTTACTTAAGCCATACAGAAGTCCATATTTGACCTAATGGACATATTTCTGGCCAAAGAGTATTCAATACTGAACTTTTTCCATATACTCATTGATGCATTCTGATGTCACATCAGCCATATAGAAGTCCATATTTGAATTACTGAACATTTTTCTGACCCAAGAGCCCTCGATCGCGATTTTTCAAATTAGACTCATTGACTCTTTTTGATTTTATTTCAGCCATACAGAAGTCCATATTTGACCTAATGGACATTTCCCTTTCGAGGGAACTCGCGCTGCGTCCGATAGGAACGCTTTGGGAACGCCTCCAGCGTGATAGCGTCTGATGCACGACTGTCAACTAGTCCAATGGCGAGAGTGAACGTCACGGGCGGGTGACGTCACGACCAGGAAAGGATAAATACACATCCGGTGCAACCGGCTTCAGCTTTTCTGCCTCAGCAAAAGCGCTCTTTGTGAAACTGTCTTTGTCTATTTATTGTTGTCTGTCTCTTTATCATACAGCACAATATATATCAGTAACATGGCGAACACACAAGCATTTAGACCGTGTGCTCCTCCCTGCCCTCGTTTTCTCTCGGGTGGGGATACACACGATTTGTGCGTTATGTGTTTGGGAGCGGAGCATGCTCTTTCAGCCTTCGAGGGGGCTGAATGCGAGCATTGTGAAAAACTTCCCCTGAGAACGCTCCGCTCCCGCCTCGCACTTTTCGAGGAAAGTGCGCAGGCAAGCGTTCCTCACGGCTCTGGACCCGCTGCTGCCGAGGCAGCGCGGAGAAAGATGTCGTGGGGCTCGCAGATGGATCTGTCAGCGGGGTTTGAGACGAGCACGAGTGCTTTTTCTCAGCCTTCACCTGGCAGATCCCGCGCCCCCTCTCTGGTGTCGGAAGCCCGCCCTGCGGCTTCTTCCGCCCAGGGAGAGGGCTCGTCGCATCAGCACTCTAGTTCTGAGGAATTAGACGTGCTGAGCGTCGATATGGGGGAAGATGACTCGCCATCACTTTCCCCTGAGTACGAGGAGCTGGTGGATGTGCTTTCTCGTGCTGTGTCAAAATTAAACATCGAGTGGCCAGCCGAGAATCTTGGCGCTCGTCCAAAAAGCAAACTGGACGAGCGGTTTCTGTCATCAAACAAAGCACTTCCACCACGGGGCCTTCCCTTTTTCCCTGATTTGCATGATGAGATATCTAAAACTTGGAAAAAGCCATACTCATCACGTCTTTTCAGCCCTCATGTGAAACACTACTCTAATATAAGAGGGCTGAAAGAGCATGGTTATGGGGCGATGCCCCGGGTTGAACAGACGCTTGCGAGTTATCTGTCCCCGGGTTCAGCATCGTCCCTGAAGGCCCCCACGCTTCCCACTAAACCACTAAAAGCTACATCAGGGTTAGTGGGGAAAGCGTATACGGCAGCAGGTCAGGCTGGTGCGTGCTTGCATACTATGGCTGTGTTGCAAGCGTACCAAGCAGACCTGTTGAAGGATTTGGATGGTGGGGAGGGGATTGGCTCGGACGCTGTTCGAGAACTTCGTCGAGCCACAGATCTGTCTCTAAGAGCCACAAAGGAGACCGCCAGAGCTGTTGGGCGGTCTATGGCAGCCCTGGTGGCGACAGAGAGGCACCTGTGGCTTAATCTGTCTGAATTGAAGGATAAAGACAGGGCCTTTCTCCTCGACGCTCCGCTTGCACCATCTGGCCTGTTCGGCGACGCAGTCACATCTGTTGTCGACAGGTTCCAGGAAGCTAAGAAGCAGGCGGAGGCGTTTAAAAAGTATCTTCCACGCCGCCATCCACCTTCTGGGGCTGCTGGGCGTGAGCAGTCCCAGCCGTACAGCTCCTCGTACCGAGCGCAGCAGAAAGAGAGTGTCGCCTCTCGAGCTCCACCCCAAAGACACGGTGGGCCGGGACGGCACTCTCAGCCCAAGCCTTCCAAGCCGAAGACAGACCTGAGGGTTTTGCTTCAGGCGAAGAAGGCTGGGCAGAAGAAGTCCTGACGCCAGTGGCGTCAGATTTCTGAGGGCAGCCCCACACGTGGTGGTGCGGTACACACCTCAGTATACGGTGCCCGTTCCACCTCGTGGCCCTCAGGGGGCCGTTCTGCCAACCCCGCCACCCTTGGTGCTTCGGGGCGCAGCGGTTCCCACCGAATTAGTGACGCAGTGTTCAGAACATCAACACGACACCGCGTCACATCCTCTGAGGAGGATAAATTTACATCAAAAATGTGCTGTGAACAAAACACCAGAGGCCAGCCTCGAGAGGCTGGTTCCCTTAGTAGATTTTCTGGTAGAGTGGGAATCTCTTCAAAATATCTCACGTTGGGTCCTGCAAATTATAGAGAAAGGTTACAAAATCCAGTTTTGGTGCCGTCCACCTCTATTCAAAGGAGTGCTGCATACGTCAGTGCTTCCTCAGCAGGCTTTGGTGTTGGAGCAAGAAATAAAAACCTTATTAGCAAAGGAGGCTATAGAGAGGGTTCCGGTTACCGACAGGGAGTCGGGGTTTTACAGCCGGTATTTCTTGGTTCCAAAAAAGGATGGGGGATTGCGCCCTATTTTAGATCTACGTCATCTGAATCGAGCAGTTCAAAAGCTAAAATTCAAGATGCTGACGTTAAGTCAAATCGTGACTCAAATCAAATCCGAGGATTGGTTTGTCACAATAGATCTCAAGGACGCATACTTCCATATCTCCATCCTTCCACAGCACAGGAAGTTCCTGAGGTTCGCTTTCGGGGGCGAAGCGTACCAATTTCGGGTTCTTCCGTTCGGCCTAGCTCTCTCACCCCGCACATTCACAAAATGTGTAGATGCAGCGCTGGCCCCGCTCAGGCTGCAGGGCATACGCATCCTGAATTATATCGACGACTGGTTGATTTTGGCACAGTCAGAGGAGATGGCGGTTCGGCATCGAGATGTCGTTCTCGCACACATTCGGAAATTGGGGTTGAGACTGAATGCCAAGAAAAGCGTACTTACTCCACAACAGAGGACCACTTTTCTTGGTGTGGTTTGGGATTCGGCGACAATGCGAGCATGTCTCTCTCCAGCTCGCATCACTGCTATTCTATCAGCCGTAAAAGAATTGAAGCTAGGCCAGTCACGCACTGTAAGGCAGTTTCAGAGACTGTTGGGTCTGATGGCAGCAGCGTCCAACGTGATACCTTTTGGCCTGCTGTACATGAGGCCCTTACAGTGGTGGCTCAGGACCAAAGGGTTTTCCCCGAGGGGCAACCCACTTCGCATGATCAAGATCACGCGGCGCTGTCTCCACGCCTTGATCATATGGAAGAAGAATTGGTTCCTGTCCCAGGGCCCTGTGTTAGGAGCTCGATGTCGTCGTGTCACTTTGACAACGGACGCTTCTCTCACAGGCTGGGGAGCGGTAATGGAAGGCCGCTCAGCTCAGGGTCTGTGGAAGAGTCATCAGCTCTCGTGGCACATAAATTGCCTGGAGATGATGGCAGTTTTCAATGCATTGAAGTTCTTCCTTCCAGACCTGAGGGGCCATCATGTGCTAGTCAGAACAGACAACACATCGGTGGTCTCCTATATAAATCGGCAGGGGGGTCTGCGGTCGCGCCCATTATACAAACTGGCGCAACAGATCCTCCTGTGGTCTCTGGGGAAGATGCTCTCCTTGAGAGCTATCTATATTCCAGGGATTCAGAATATTGGAGCAGACACTCTGTCGAGGCAGGGGCTGAGGCCAGGGGAATGGAGACTTCACCCGGAGGTGGTGAAGCTCATATGGGAGATTTATGGCCAAGCGGAAGTGGATCTGTTCGCGTCTCAGGATACGACGCACTGTCCACTTTGGTTCTCCCTCACACTTCCAGCTCCTCTGGGGCTGGACGCCATGGTACAGACGTGGCCGAGGCTGCGTCTGTATGCTTTTCCCCCAGTTGTTTTGCTCCCGGGAGTTCTGGAGAAAGTTCGCCAGGAAGGGATAACTCTATTGCTAGTAGCACCTCACTGGCCGAGCCGAATATGGTTCTCGGACCTGATAGCTCTTCTCGATGGCTCACCTTGGAAGATTCCGATCAGGAGGGACCTCCTGTCTCAGGCGGGGGGCACGATTCTGCATCCCCGTCCAGAAATGTGGAATCTGTGGGTTTGGCCTCTGAGGGGGCCAAGCTCATAGAAGCTGGTCTCTCAACTGAGGTTGTAGAGACCATTCTTCAGTCCAGAGCTCCTTCCACGAGGAAACTATATGCCCTGAAGTGGAAACTGTTCACTTCCTGGTGTCAAGAACGACAGTTGGATCCAGTCTACTGCCAGATTGGTTCAGTACTTGAGTTCCTGCAGTGCCGTTTCTCATCTGGGTTAACCCCATCTACACTTAAAGTTTATGTGTCGACTATATCTGCTTACCATGCCCATGTGGATGGTACTACTGTTGGGAAGAACCCATTAGTCATTCGTTTCCTCCGTGGCACCCAGAGGCTGAGGCCTGTGATGCGCACGAGGGTCCCTGCTTGGGATTTGGCTATTGTGTTAGAAGGCCTATCTACAGCTCCATTTGAGCCTATTGAGTCAGTCTCAGATAAGTTCCTGACACTTAAGACTGTCTTCCTTCTCGCCGTATCATCCCTTAAAAGAGTAGGAGACCTTCAGGCCCTTTCAGTGTCCCCGACCTGTCTTGAGTTTGCTCCGGGGATGGTCAAAGCCTTCCTTTACCCCAAACCTGGATATATTCCGAAGGTTTTGACTAATGTTCCAAGGCCTATTGTGCTGCAAGCCTTTTATCCTCCTCCATTCATTACACCAGACCAGGAGAAGTCGAATCTACTGTGTCCAGTGCGAGCATTGGACACATATGTCCACAGAACTGCCCTGTGGAGGAAAGCAGATCAGTTATTTGTGTGCTTTGGACCACATAACAGAGGTCGTCCAGCATCTAAACACACGGTAAGCAAGTGGATAGTCGAGGCTATTTCACTTGCTTACGAGGTCTCTGGCCAGCAGTGTCCATTAGCTGTCAGAGCACATTCGACTAGGAGTATGGCGGCCTCCAAGGCCTTAATCTCGGGGGTTTCCCTCAAAGAGATCTGCGATGCGGCCGGTTGGTCCTCGCCACTCACCTTTGTAAGGTATTATGACCTTGACCTGGACGCAGCTCCAGGATCATCGGTTTTGCTGTCTTAAGTGTGCCAGAGTTTCACACAGACAGGTGTTTGTGATTATGGCGTTTTGGTATATCGTTCCCAAAGCGTTCCTATCGGACGCAGCGCGAGTTCCCTCGAAAGGGAACGTCTCAGGTTACGTATGTAACCATAGTTCCCTGAGATAGGGAACGAGACGCTGCGTCGCGTTGCCATACTCCCTGCATCCCTGTGATCGTTTTGCCTCGGCAGTATTTAGCTGAAGCCGGTTGCACCGGATGTGTATTTATCCTTTCCTGGTCGTGACGTCACCCGCCCGTGACGTTCACTCTCGCCATTGGACTAGTTGACAGTCGTGCATCAGACGCTATCACGCTGGAGGCGTTCCCAAAGCGTTCCTATCGGACGCAGCGTCTCGTTCCCTATCTCAGGGAACTATGGTTACATACGTAACCTGAGACGATTTCTGGTCAATGAGTATTCAATATTGAACTTTTTACATATACTCATTGATGCATTTTGATGTCACATCAGCCATATAGAAGTACATATTGGAATTACTGAACATATTTCTGACCCAAGAGTCTTCGAAGATGAACTTTCTATACATACTCATTGCCTCACTCTGATGTTACTTCAGCCATACAGAGGTCCATATTTGGCCTACTGAAGAGTCTTCGAAGATGAACTTTCTATACGGTTTCATTGCCTCACTCTAATGTTACTTAAGCCATACAGAAGTCCATATTTGACCTAATGGACATATTTCTGGCCAAAGAGTATTCAATATTGAACTTTTTACATATACTCATTGATGCACTCTGATGTCACATCAGCCATATAGAAGTCCATATTTGAATTACTGAGCATACTTTTGACCCAAGAGTCTTCGAAGATGAACTTTCCATACAGTCTCATTACCTTATTCTAATGTTACTTTAGCCATACAGAAGTCAGTACCTGAACTACTGAACATATTTCTGTCCAAAGAGTCCTCAATCTTGACCTTTCAATTCACACTCATTGACTGCTTTTGATTTTATTTCAACCATACAGAAGCCCATATTTTACCTACTTATTTTCTTTTCTGTCCCAAGGGTCCTCGGTCATGATCTTTCTACTCATACTCATAGTTTCATTCTACTGTTACTTCAGCCACACTGAAGTCCAAATTTGACCAAGTGAACATATTTCTGACCCAAGAGTCCTAAAACATGAACTTTGAATTCAGACTCAATGACTCCTTTTAATTATATTTCAGCCATACAGCATTCTGGCAAATCAGTCCTAGATAATGAACTTTCTATACATACTCATTGCCTCACTCTGATGTTGCTTCAGCCATACAGAGGTCCATATTTGGCCTACTGAAGAGTCTTCGAAGATGAACTTTCTATACAGTCTCATTGCCTCACTCGAATGTTACTTAAGCCATACAGAAGTCGATTTTTGACCTGCTGAACATATTTCTGACCCAAAAGTTCTCGATCATGATTTTTCAAATTAGACTCATTGACTCTTTTTGATTTTATTTCAGCCATACAGAACTCCATATTTTACCTACTTTTTTTCTGTCTCAAAAGTCCTCAATCATAAACTTTCAATTCAGACTCATTGACTCACTCAGATATTACTTCAGCCATACAGAACTCCATATTTGGCCTACTGAAGAGTCTTCAAAGATGAACTCTCTATACAGTCTTCTTGCCTCACTCTAATGTTACTTCAGCCATAGAGTAGTCGATTTTGACCTGCTTAATATATTTCTGACCCAAGAGTGCTTGATCATGATTTTTTAAATTAGAGTCATTGACTCTTTTTTATTTTATTTCAGCCATACAGAAGTCCATATTTGACCTATTGGACATATTTCTGGCCAAAGAGTATTCAATACTGAGCTTTTTACTCATTGATGCATTCTGATGTCACATCAGCCATATAGAAGTCCATATTTGAATTACTGAACATTTTTCTGACCCAAGAGTCTTCGAAGATGAACTTTCCATAGAGTCTCATTGCCTCATTCTAATGTTACTTTAGCCATACAGTAGTCCATACTTGTACTACTGGACATATTTCTGACCCAAGAATCCTCGATCATGAACTTTCAATTCAGACTCATTGACTCACTCTGATGTTACTTCACCCATACAGAACTCCATATTTGGAGTACTGAAGAGTCTGCAAAGATGAACTCTCTATACAGTCTCCTTGCCTCACTCTAATGTTACTTCAGCCATAGAGTAGTCGATTTTGACCTGCTTAACATATTTCTGACCAAAGGGTCCTCGGACATGAACTTTCAATTAAGACTCATTGACTCTTTTTGATTTTATTTCAGCCATACAGAAGTCCATATTTGACCTAATGGACATATTTCTGGTCAATGAGTATTCAATATTGAACTTTTTACATATACTCATTGATGCATTTTGATGTCACATCAGCCATATAGAAGTACATATTGGAATTACTGAACATATTTCTGACCCAAGAGTCTTCGAAGATGAACTTTCTATACATACTCATTGCCTCACTCTGATGTTACTTCAGCCATACAGAGGTCCATATTTGGCCAACTGAAGAGTCTTCGAAGATGAACTTTCTATACGGTTTCATTGCCTCACTCTAATGTTACTTATAAGCCATACAGAAGTCCATATTTGACCTAATGGACATATTTCTGGCCAAAGAGTATTCAATACTGAACTTTTTCCATATACTCATTGATGCATTCTGATGTCACATCAGCCATATAGAAGTCCATATTTGAGTTACTGAACATTTTTCTGACCCAAGAGCCCTCGATCGCGACTTTTCAAATTAGACTCATTGACTCTTTTTGATTTTATTTCAGCCATACAGAAGTCCATATTTGACCTAATGGACATATTTCTGGTCAAAGAGTATTCAATATTGAACTTTTTACATATACTCATTGATGCACTCTGATGTCACATCAGCCATATAGAAGTACATATTGGAATTACTGAGCATACTTTTGACCCAAGAGTCTTCGAAGATGAACTTTCCATACAGTCTCATTGCCTTATTCTAATGTTACTTTAGCCATACAGAAGTCAGTACCTGAACTACTGAACATATTTCTGACCAAAGAGTCCTCGATTATGAACTATCAATTCAGACTCATTGAATGCTTTTGATTTTATTTCAACCATACAGAAGTCCATATATTTTACCTACGTATTTTCTTTTCTGTCCCAAGGGTCCTCGGACATGAACTTTCAATTCAGACTCATTGACTCACTCTAATGTTACTTCAGCCACAGAGTAGTCAATTCTGACCTGCTTAATATATTTCTGACCCAAGAGTGCTTGATCATGATTTTTTAAATTAGACTCATTGACTCTTTTTTATTTTATTTCAGCCATACAGAAGTCCATATTTGACCTAATGGACATATTTCTGGCCAAAGAGTATTTAATACTGAGCTTTTTACTCATTGATGCATTCTGATGTCACATCAGCCATATAGAAGTCCATATTTGAATTACTGAACATTTTTCTGACCCAATAGTCTTCGAAGATGAACTTTCCATAGAGTCTCATTGCCTCATTCTAATGTTACTTTAGCCATACAGTAGTCCATACTTGTACTACTGGACATATTTCTGACCCAAGAATCCTCGATCATGAACTTTCAATTCAGACTCATTGACTCACTCTGATGTTACTTCACCCATACAGAACTCCATATTTGGAGTACTGAAGAGTCTTCAAAGATGAACTCTCTATACAGTCTCCTTGCCTCACTCTAATGTTACTTCAGCCATAGAGTAGTCAATTTTGACCTGCTTAACATATTTCTGACCCAAGGGTCCTCGGACATGAACTTTCAATTAAGACTCATTGACTCTCCATCTTTTTGATTTTATTTCAGCCATACAGAAGTCCATATTTGACCTAATGGACATATTTCTGGTCAATGAGTATTCAATATTGAACTTTTTACATATACTCATTGATGCATTTTGATGTCACATCAGCCATATAGAAGTACATATTGGAATTACTGAACATATTTCTGACCCAAGAGTCTTCGAAGATGAACTTTCTATACATACTCATTGCCTCACTCTGATGTTACTTCAGCCATACAGAGGTCCATATTTGGCCTACTGAAGAGTCTTCGAAGATGAACTTTCTATACGGTTTCATTGCCTCACTCTAATGTTACTTAAGCCATACAGAAGTCCATATTTGACCTAATGGACATATTTCTCGACAAACACTATTCAATATTGAACTTTTTACATATACTCATTGATGCATTCTGATGTCACATCAGCCATATAGAAGTCCATATTTGAATTACTGAACATTTTCCTGACCCAAGAGCCCTCGATCGCGACTTTTCAAATTAGACTCATTGACTCTTTTTGATTTTATTTCAGCCATACAGAAGTCCATATTTGACCTAATGGACATATTTCTGGTCAATGAGTATTCAATATTGAACTTTTTACATATACTCATTGATGCATTTTGATGTCACATCAGCCATATAGAAGTACATATTGGAATTACTGAACATATTTCTGACCCAAGAGTCTTCGAAGATGAACTTTCTATACATACTCATTGCCTCACTCTGATGTTACTTCAGCCATACAGAGGTCCATATTTGGCCTACTGAAGAGTCTTCGAAGATGAACTTTCTATACGGTTTCATTGCCTCACTCTAATGTTACTTAAGCCATACAGAAGTCCATATTTGACCTAATGGACATATTTCTCGACAAACACTATTCAATATTGAACTTTTTACATATACTCATTGATGCATTCTGATGTCACATCAGCCATATAGAAGTCCATATTTGAATTACTGAACATTTTCCTGACCCAAGAGCCCTCGATCGCGACTTTTCAAATTAGACTCATTGACTCTTTTTGATTTTATTTCAGCCATACAGAAGTCCATATTTGACCTAATGGACATATTTCTGGTCAAAGAGTATTCAATATTGAACTTTTTACATATACTCATTGATGCACTCTGATGTCACATCAGCCATATAGAAGTCCATATTGGAATTACTGAGCATACTTTTGACCCAAGAGTCTTCGAAGATGAACTTTCCATGCAGTCTCATTGCCTTATTCTAATGTTACTTTAGCCATACAGAAGTCAGTACCTGAACTACTGAACATATTTCTGACCAAAGAGTCCTCGATTATGAACTATCAATTCAGACTCATTGAATGCTTTTGATTTAATTTCAACCATACAGAAGTCCATATTTTACCTACTTATTTTCTTTTCTGTCCCAAGGGTCCTCGGACATGAACTTTCAATTCAGACTCATTGACTCACTCTAATGTTACTTCAGCCACAGAGTAGTCAATTCTGACCTGCTTAATATATTTCTGACCCAAGAGTGCTTGATCATGATTTTTTAAATTAGACTCATTGACTCTTTTTTATTTTATTTCAGCCATACAGAAGTCCATATTTGACCTAATGGACATATTTCTGGCCAAAGAGTATTCAATACTGAGCTTTTTACTCATTGATGCATTCTGATGTCACATCAGCCATATAGAAGTCCATATTTGAATTACTGAACATTTTTCTGACCCAATAGTCTTCGAAGATGAACTTTCCATAGAGTCTCATTGCCTCATTCTAATGTTACTTTAGCCATACAGTAGTCCATACTTGTACTACTGGACATATTTCTGACCCAAGAATCCTCGATCATGAACTTTCAATTCAGACTCATTGACTCACTCTGATGTTACTTCACCCATACAGAACTCCATATTTGGAGTACTGAAGAGTCTTCAAAGATGAACTCTCTATACAGTCTCCTTGCCTCACTCTAATGTTACTTCAGCCATAGAGTAGTCAATTTTGACCTGCTTAACATATTTCTGACCCAAGGGTCCTCGGACATGAACTTTCAATTAAGACTCATTGACTCTCCATCTTTTTGATTTTATTTCAGCCATACAGAAGTCCATATTTGACCTAATGGACATATTTCTGGTCAATGAGTATTCAATATTGAACTTTTTACATATACTCATTGATGCATTTTGATGTCACATCAGCCATATAGAAGTACATATTGGAATTACTGAACATATTTCTGACCCAAGAGTCTTCGAAGATGAACTTTCTATACATACTCATTGCCTCACTCTGATGTTACTTCAGCCATACAGAGGTCCATATTTGGCCTACTGAAGAGTCTTCGAAGATGAACTTTCTATACGGTTTCATTGCCTCACTCTAATGTTACTTAAGCCATACAGAAGTCCATATTTGACCTAATGGACATATTTCTGGCCAAAGAGTATTCAATATTGAACTTTTTACATATACTCATTGATGCACTCTGATGTCACATCAGCCATATAGAAGTCCATATTTGAATTACTGAGCATACTTTTGACCCAAGAGTCTTCGAAGATGAACTTTCCATACAGTCTCATTACCTTATTCTAATGTTACTTTAGCCATACAGAAGTCAGTACCTGAACTACTAAACATATTTCTGTCCAAAGAGTCCTCAATCTTGACCTTTCAATTCACACTCATTGACTGCTTTTGATTTTATTTCAACCATACAGAAGCCCATATTTTACCTACTTATTTTCTTTTCTGTCCCAAGGGTCCTCGGTCATGATCTTTCTACTCATACTCATAGTTTCATTCTACTGTTACTTCAGCCACACTGAAGTCCAAATTTGACCAAGTGAACATATTTCTGACCCAAGAGTCCTAAAACATGAACTTTGAATTCAGACTCAATGACTCCTTTTAATTATATTTCAGCCATACAGCATTCTGGCAAATCAGTCCTAGATAATGAACTTTCTATACATACTCATTGCCTCACTCTGATGTTGCTTCAGCCATACAGAGGTCCATATTTGGCCTACTGAAGAGTCTTCGAAGATGAACTTTCTATACAGTCTCATTGCCTCACTCGAATGTTACTTAAGCCATACAGAAGTCGATTTTTGACCTGCTGAACATATTTCTGACCCAAAAGTTCTCGATCATGATTTTTCAAATTAGACTCATTGACTCTTTTTGATTTTATTTCAGCCATACAGAACTCCATATTTTACCTACTTTTTTTCTGTCTCAAAAGTCCTCAATCATGAACTTTCAATTCAGACTCATTGACTCACTCAGATATTACTTCAGCCATACAGAACTCCATATTTGGCCTACTGAAGAGTCTTCAAAGATGAACTCTCTATACAGTCTTCTTGCCTCACTCTAATGTTACTTCAGCCATAGAGTAGTCGATTTTGACCTGCTTAATATATTTCTGACCCAAGAGTGCTTGATCATGATTTTTTAAATTAGAGTCATTGACTCTTTTTTATTTTATTTCAGCCATACAGAAGTCCATATTTGACCTATTGGACATATTTCTGGCCAAAGAGTATTCAATACTGAGCTTTTTACTCATTGATGCATTCTGATGTCACATCAGCCATATAGAAGTCCATATTTGAATTACTGAACATTTTTCTGACCCAAGAGTCTTCGAAGATGAACTTTCCATAGAGTCTCATTGCCTCATTCTAATGTTACTTTAGCCATACAGTACTCCATACTTGTACTACTGGACATATTTCTGACCCAAGAATCCTCGATCATGAACTTTCAATTCAGACTCATTGACTCACTCTGATGTTACTTCACCCATACAGAACTCCATATTTGGAGTACTGAAGAGTCTGCAAAGATGAACTCTCTATACAGTCTCCTTGCCTCACTCTAATGTTACTTCAGCCATAGAGTAGTCGATTTTGACCTGCTTAACATATTTCTGACCAAAGGGTCCTCGGACATGAACTTTCAATTAAGACTCATTGACTCTTTTTGATTTTATTTCAGCCATACAGAAGTCCATATTTGACCTAATGGACATATTTCTGGTCAATGAGTATTCAATATTGAACTTTTTACATATACTCATTGATGCATTTTGATGTCACATCAGCCATATAGAAGTACATATTGGAATTACTGAACATATTTCTGACCCAAGAGTCTTCGAAGATGAACTTTCTATACATACTCATTGCCTCACTCTGATGTTACTTCAGCCATACAGAGGTCCATATTTGGCCTACTGAAGAGTCTTCGAAGATGAACTTTCTATACGGTTTCATTGCCTCACTCTAATGTTACTTAAGCCATACAGAAGTCCATATTTGACCTAATGGACATATTTCTCGACAAACACTATTCAATATTGAACTTTTTACATATACTCATTGATGCATTCTGATGTCACATCAGCCATATAGAAGTCCATATTTGAATTACTGAACATTTTCCTGACCCAAGAGCCCTCGATCGCGACTTTTCAAATTAGACTCATTGACTCTTTTTGATTTTATTTCAGCCATACAGAAGTCCATATTTGACCTAATGGACATATTTCTGGTCAAAGAGTATTCAATATTGAACTTTTTACATATACTCATTGATGCACTCTGATGTCACATCAGCCATATAGAAGTCCATATTGGAATTACTGAGCATACTTTTGACCCAAGAGTCTTCGAAGATGAACTTTCCATGCAGTCTCATTGCCTTATTCTAATGTTACTTTAGCCATACAGAAGTCAGTACCTGAACTACTGAACATATTTCTGACCAAAGAGTCCTCGATTATGAACTATCAATTCAGACTCATTGAATGCTTTTGATTTAATTTCAACCATACAGAAGTCCATATTTTACCTACTTATTTTCTTTTCTGTCCCAAGGGTCCTCGGACATGAACTTTCAATTCAGACTCATTGACTCACTCTAATGTTACTTCAGCCACAGAGTAGTCAATTCTGACCTGCTTAATATATTTCTGACCCAAGAGTGCTTGATCATGATTTTTTAAATTAGACTCATTGACTCTTTTTTATTTTATTTCAGCCATACAGAAGTCCATATTTGACCTAATGGACATATTTCTGGCCAAAGAGTATTCAATACTGAGCTTTTTACTCATTGATGCATTCTGATGTCACATCAGCCATATAGAAGTCCATATTTGAATTACTGAACATTTTTCTGACCCAATAGTCTTCGAAGATGAACTTTCCATAGAGTCTCATTGCCTCATTCTAATGTTACTTTAGCCATACAGTAGTCCATACTTGTACTACTGGACATATTTCTGACCCAAGAATCCTCGATCATGAACTTTCAATTCAGACTCATTGACTCACTCTGATGTTACTTCACCCATACAGAACTCCATATTTGGAGTACTGAAGAGTCTTCAAAGATGAACTCTCTATACAGTCTCCTTGCCTCACTCTAATGTTACTTCAGCCATAGAGTAGTCAATTTTGACCTGCTTAACATATTTCTGACCCAAGGGTCCTCGGACATGAACTTTCAATTAAGACTCATTGACTCTCCATCTTTTTGATTTTATTTCAGCCATACAGAAGTCCATATTTGACCTAATGGACATATTTCTGGTCAATGAGTATTCAATATTGAACTTTTTACATATACTCATTGATGCATTTTGATGTCACATCAGCCATATAGAAGTACATATTGGAATTACTGAACATATTTCTGACCCAAGAGTCTTCGAAGATGAACTTTCTATACATACTCATTGCCTCACTCTGATGTTACTTCAGCCATACAGAGGTCCATATTTGGCCTACTGAAGAGTCTTCGAAGATGAACTTTCTATACGGTTTCATTGCCTCACTCTAATGTTACTTAAGCCATACAGAAGTCCATATTTGACCTAATGGACATATTTCTGGCCAAAGAGTATTCAATATTGAACTTTTTACATATACTCATTGATGCACTCTGATGTCACATCAGCCATATAGAAGTCCATATTTGAATTACTGAGCATACTTTTGACCCAAGAGTCTTCGAAGATGAACTTTCCATACAGTCTCATTACCTTATTCTAATGTTACTTTAGCCATACAGAAGTCAGTACCTGAACTACTGAACATATTTCTGTCCAAAGAGTCCTCAATCTTGACCTTTCAATTCACACTCATTGACTGCTTTTGATTTTATTTCAACCATACAGAAGCCCATATTTTACCTACTTATTTTCTTTTCTGTCCCAAGGGTCCTCGGTCATGATCTTTCTACTCATACTCATAGTTTCATTCTACTGTTACTTCAGCCACACTGAAGTCCAAATTTGACCAAGTGAACATATTTCTGACCCAAGAGTCCTAAAACATGAACTTTGAATTCAGACTCAATGACTCCTTTTAATTATATTTCAGCCATACAGCATTCTGGCAAATCAGTCCTAGATAATGAACTTTCTATACATACTCATTGCCTCACTCTGATGTTGCTTCAGCCATACAGAGGTCCATATTTGGCCTACTGAAGAGTCTTCGAAGATGAACTTTCTATACAGTCTCATTGCCTCACTCGAATGTTACTTAAGCCATACAGAAGTCGATTTTTGACCTGCTGAACATATTTCTGACCCAAAAGTTCTCGATCATGATTTTTCAAATTAGACTCATTGACTCTTTTTGATTTTATTTCAGCCATACAGAACTCCATATTTTACCTACTTTTTTTCTGTCTCAAAAGTCCTCAATCATGAACTTTCAATTCAGACTCATTGACTCACTCAGATATTACTTCAGCCATACAGAACTCCATATTTGGCCTACTGAAGAGTCTTCAAAGATGAACTCTCTATACAGTCTTCTTGCCTCACTCTAATGTTACTTCAGCCATAGAGTAGTCGATTTTGACCTGCTTAATATATTTCTGACCCAAGAGTGCTTGATCATGATTTTTTAAATTAGAGTCATTGACTCTTTTTTATTTTATTTCAGCCATACAGAAGTCCATATTTGACCTATTGGACATATTTCTGGCCAAAGAGTATTCAATACTGAGCTTTTTACTCATTGATGCATTCTGATGTCACATCAGCCATATAGAAGTCCATATTTGAATTACTGAACATTTTTCTGACCCAAGAGTCTTCGAAGATAAACTTTCCATAGAGTCTCATTGCCTCATTCTAATGTTACTTTAGCCATACAGTAGTCCATACTTGTACTACTGGACATATTTCTGACCCAAGAATCCTCGATCATGAACTTTCAATTCAGACTCATTGACTCACTCTGATGTTACTTCACCCATACAGAACTCCATATTTGGAGTACTGAAGAGTCTGCAAAGATGAACTCTCTATACAGTCTCCTTGCCTCACTCTAATGTTACTTCAGCCATAGAGTAGTCGATTTTGACCTGCTTAACATATTTCTGACCAAAGGGTCCTCGGACATGAACTTTCAATTAAGACTCATTGACTCTTTTTGATTTTATTTCAGCCATACAGAAGTCCATATTTGACCTAATGGACATATTTCTGGTCAATGAGTATTCAATATTGAACTTTTTACATATACTCATTGATGCATTTTGATGTCACATCAGCCATATAGAAGTACATATTGGAATTACTGAACATATTTCTGACCCAAGAGTCTTCGAAGATGAACTTTCTATACATACTCATTGCCTCACTCTGATGTTACTTCAGCCATACAGAGGTCCATATTTGGCCAACTGAAGAGTCTTCGAAGATGAACTTTCTATACGGTTTCATTGCCTCACTCTAATGTTACTTATAAGCCATACAGAAGTCCATATTTGACCTAATGGACATATTTCTGGTCAATGAGTATTCAATATTGAACTTTTTACATATACTCATTGATGCATTTTGATGTCACATCAGCCATATAGAAGTACATATTGGAATTACTGAACATATTTCTGACCCAAGAGTCTTCGAAGATGAACTTTCTATACATACTCATTGCCTCACTCTGATGTTACTTCAGCCATACAGAGGTCCATATTTGGCCTACTGAAGAGTCTTCGAAGATGAACTTTCTATACGGTTTCATTGCCTCACTCTAATGTTACTTAAGCCATACAGAAGTCCATATTTGACCTAATGGACATATTTCTCGACAAACACTATTCAATATTGAACTTTTTACATATACTCATTGATGCATTCTGATGTCACATCAGCCATATAGAAGTCCATATTTGAATTACTGAACATTTTCCTGACCCAAGAGCCCTCGATCGCGACTTTTCAAATTAGACTCATTGACTCTTTTTGATTTTATTTCAGCCATACAGAAGTCCATATTTGACCTAATGGACATATTTCTGGTCAAAGAGTATTCAATATTGAACTTTTTACATATACTCATTGATGCACTCTGATGTCACATCAGCCATATAGAAGTCCATATTGGAATTACTGAGCATACTTTTGACCCAAGAGTCTTCGAAGATGAACTTTCCATGCAGTCTCATTGCCTTATTCTAATGTTACTTTAGCCATACAGAAGTCAGTACCTGAACTACTGAACATATTTCTGACCAAAGAGTCCTCGATTATGAACTATCAATTCAGACTCATTGAATGCTTTTGATTTAATTTCAACCATACAGAAGTCCATATTTTACCTACTTATTTCTTTTCTGTCCCAAGGGTCCTCGGACATGAACTTTCAATTCAGACTCATTGACTCACTCTAATGTTACTTCAGCCACAGAGTAGTCAATTCTGACCTGCTTAATATATTTCTGACCCAAGAGTGCTTGATCATGATTTTTTAAATTAGACTCATTGACTCTTTTTTATTTTATTTCAGCCATACAGAAGTCCATATTTGACCTAATGGACATATTTCTGGCCAAAGAGTATTCAATACTGAGCTTTTTACTCATTGATGCATTCTGATGTCACATCAGCCATATAGAAGTCCATATTTGAATTACTGAACATTTTTCTGACCCAATAGTCTTCGAAGATGAACTTTCCATAGAGTCTCATTGCCTCATTCTAATGTTACTTTAGCCATACAGTAGTCCATACTTGTACTACTGGACATATTTCTGACCCAAGAATCCTCGATCATGAACTTTCAATTCAGACTCATTGACTCACTCTGATGTTACTTCACCCATACAGAACTCCATATTTGGAGTACTGAAGAGTCTTCAAAGATGAACTCTCTATACAGTCTCCTTGCCTCACTCTAATGTTACTTCAGCCATAGAGTAGTCAATTTTGACCTGCTTAACATATTTCTGACCCAAGGGTCCTCGGACATGAACTTTCAATTAAGACTCATTGACTCTCCATCTTTTTGATTTTATTTCAGCCATACAGAAGTCCATATTTGACCTAATGGACATATTTCTGGTCAATGAGTATTCAATATTGAACTTTTTACATATACTCATTGATGCATTTTGATGTCACATCAGCCATATAGAAGTACATATTGGAATTACTGAACATATTTCTGACCCAAGAGTCTTCGAAGATGAACTTTCTATACATACTCATTGCCTCACTCTGATGTTACTTCAGCCATACAGAGGTCCATATTTGGCCTACTGAAGAGTCTTCGAAGATGAACTTTCTATACGGTTTCATTGCCTCACTCTAATGTTACTTAAGCCATACAGAAGTCCATATTTGACCTAATGGACATATTTCTGGCCAAAGAGTATTCAATATTGAACTTTTTACATATACTCATTGATGCACTCTGATGTCACATCAGCCATATAGAAGTCCATATTTGAATTACTGAGCATACTTTTGACCCAAGAGTCTTCGAAGATGAACTTTCCATACAGTCTCATTACCTTATTCTAATGTTACTTTAGCCATACAGAAGTCAGTACCTGAACTACTGAACATATTTCTGTCCAAAGAGTCCTCAATCTTGACCTTTCAATTCACACTCATTGACTGCTTTTGATTTTATTTCAACCATACAGAAGCCCATATTTTACCTACTTATTTTCTTTTCTGTCCCAAGGGTCCTCGGTCATGATCTTTCTACTCATACTCATAGTTTCATTCTACTGTTACTTCAGCCACACTGAAGTCCAAATTTGACCAAGTGAACATATTTCTGACCCAAGAGTCCTAAAACATGAACTTTGAATTCAGACTCAATGACTCCTTTTAATTATATTTCAGCCATACAGCATTCTGGCAAATCAGTCCTAGATAATGAACTTTCTATACATACTCATTGCCTCACTCTGATGTTGCTTCAGCCATACAGAGGTCCATATTTGGCCTACTGAAGAGTCTTCGAAGATGAACTTTCTATACAGTCTCATTGCCTCACTCGAATGTTACTTAAGCCATACAGAAGTCGATTTTTGACCTGCTGAACATATTTCTGACCCAAAAGTTCTCGATCATGATTTTTCAAATTAGACTCATTGACTCTTTTTGATTTTATTTCAGCCATACAGAACTCCATATTTTACCTACTTTTTTTCTGTCTCAAAAGTCCTCAATCATGAACTTTCAATTCAGACTCATTGACTCACTCAGATATTACTTCAGCCATACAGAACTCCATATTTGGCCTACTGAAGAGTCTTCAAAGATGAACTCTCTATACAGTCTTCTTGCCTCACTCTAATGTTACTTCAGCCATAGAGTAGTCGATTTTGACCTGCTTAATATATTTCTGACCCAAGAGTGCTTGATCATGATTTTTTAAATTAGAGTCATTGACTCTTTTTGATTTTATTTCAGCCATACAGAAGTCCATATTTGACCTAATGGACATATTTCTGGTCAATGTGTATTCAATACTGATCTTTTTACATATACTCATTGATGCATTTTGATGTCACATCAGCCATATAGAAGTACATATTGGAATTACTGAACATATTTCTGACCCAAGAGTCTTCGAAGATGAACTTTCTATACATACTCATTGCCTCACTCTGATGTTACTTCAGCCATACAGAGGTCCATATTTGGCCTACTGAAGAGTCTTCGAAGATGAACTTTCTATACGGTTTCATTGCCTCACTCTAATGTTACTTAAGCCATACAGAAGTCCATATTTGACCTAATGGACATATTTCTGGCCAAAGAGTATTCAATACTGAACTTTTTCCATATACTCATTGATGCATTCTGATGTCACATCAGCCATATAGAAGTCCATATTTGAATTACTGAACATTTTTCTGACCCAAGAGCCCTCGATCGCGATTTTTCAAATTAGACTCATTGACTCTTTTTGATTTTATTTCAGCCATACAGAAGTCCATATTTGACCTAATGGACATATTTCTGGTCAATGAGTATTCAATATTGAACTTTTTACATATACTCATTGATGCATTTTGATGTCACATCAGCCATATAGAAGTACATATTGGAATTACTGAACATATTTCTGACCCAAGAGTCTTCGAAGATGAACTTTCTATACATACTCATTGCCTCACTCTGATGTTACTTCAGCCATACAGAGGTCCATATTTGGCCTACTGAAGAGTCTTCGAAGATGAACTTTCTATACGGTTTCATTGCCTCACTCTAATGTTACTTAAGCCATACAGAAGTCCATATTTGACCTAATGGACATATTTCTGGCCAAAGAGTATTCAATATTGAACTTTTACATATACTCATTGATGCACTCTGATGTCACATCAGCCATATAGAAGTCCATATTTGAATTACTGAGCATACTTTTGACCCAAGAGTCTTCGAAGATGAACTTTCCATACAGTCTCATTACCTTATTCTAATGTTACTTTAGCCATACAGAAGTCAGTACCTGAACTACTGAACATATTTCTGTCCAAAGAGTCCTCAATCTTGACCTTTCAATTCACACTCATTGACTGCTTTTGATTTTATTTCAACCATACAGAAGCCCATATTTTACCTACTTATTTTCTTTTCTGTCCCAAGGGTCCTCGGTCATGATCTTTCTACTCATACTCATAGTTTCATTCTACTGTTACTTCAGCCACACTGAAGTCCAAATTTGACCAAGTGAACATATTTCTGACCCAAGAGTCCTAAAACATGAACTTTGAATTCAGACTCAATGACTCCTTTTAATTATATTTCAGCCATACAGCATTCTGGCAAATCAGTCCTAGATAATGAACTTTCTATACATACTCATTGCCTCACTCTGATGTTGCTTCAGCCATACAGAGGTCCATATTTGGCCTACTGAAGAGTCTTCGAAGATGAACTTTCTATACAGTCTCATTGCCTCACTCGAATGTTACTTAAGCCATACAGAAGTCGATTTTTGACCTGCTGAACATATTTCTGACCCAAAAGTTCTCGATCATGATTTTTCAAATTAGACTCATTGACTCTTTTTGATTTTATTTCAGCCATACAGAACTCCATATTTTACCTACTTTTTTTCTGTCTCAAAAGTCCTCAATCATGAACTTTCAATTCAGACTCATTGACTCACTCAGATATTACTTCAGCCATACAGAACTCCATATTTGGCCTACTGAAGAGTCTTCAAAGATGAACTCTCTATACAGTCTTCTTGCCTCACTCTAATGTTACTTCAGCCATAGAGTAGTCGATTTTGACCTGCTTAATATATTTCTGACCCAAGAGTGCTTGATCATGATTTTTTAAATTAGAGTCATTGACTCTTTTTATTTTATTTCAGCCATACAGAAGTCCATATTTGACCTATTGGACATATTTCTGGCCAAAGAGTATTCAATACTGAGCTTTTTACTCATTGATGCATTCTGATGTCACATCAGCCATATAGAAGTCCATATTTGAATTACTGAACATTTTTCTGACCCAAGAGTCTTCGAAGATGAACTTTCCATAGAGTCTCATTGCCTCATTCTAATGTTACTTTAGCCATACAGTAGTCCATACTTGTACTACTGGACATATTTCTGACCCAAGAATCCTCGATCATGAACTTTCAATTCAGACTCATTGACTCACTCTGATGTTACTTCACCCATACAGAACTCCATATTTGGAGTACTGAAGAGTCTGCAAAGATGAACTCTCTATACAGTCTCCTTGCCTCACTCTAATGTTACTTCAGCCATAGAGTAGTCGATTTTGACCTGCTTAACATATTTCTGACCAAAGGGTCCTCGGACATGAACTTTCAATTAAGACTCATTGACTCTTTTTGATTTTATTTCAGCCATACAGAAGTCCATATTTGACCTAATGGACATATTTCTGGTCAATGAGTATTCAATATTGAACTTTTTACATATACTCATTGATGCATTTTGATGTCACATCAGCCATATAGAAGTACATATTGGAATTACTGAACATATTTCTGACCCAAGAGTCTTCGAAGATGAACTTTCTATACATACTCATTGCCTCACTCTGATGTTACTTCAGCCATACAGAGGTCCATATTTGGCCAACTGAAGAGTCTTCGAAGATGAACTTTCTATACGGTTTCATTGCCTCACTCTAATGTTACTTATAAGCCATACAGAAGTCCATATTTGACCTAATGGACATATTTCTGGCCAAAGAGTATTCAATACTGAACTTTTTCCATATACTCATTGATGCATTCTGATGTCACATCAGCCATATAGAAGTCCATATTTGAGTTACTGAACATTTTTCTGACCCAAGAGCCCTCGATCGCGACTTTTCAAATTAGACTCATTGACTCTTTTTGATTTTATTTCAGCCATACAGAAGTCCATATTTGACCTAATGGACATATTTCTGGTCAAAGAGTATTCAATATTGAACTTTTTACATATACTCATTGATGCACTCTGATGTCACATCAGCCATATAGAAGTACATATTGGAATTACTGAGCATACTTTTGACCCAAGAGTCTTCGAAGATGAACTTTCCATACAGTCTCATTGCCTTATTCTAATGTTACTTTAGCCATACAGAAGTCAGTACCTGAACTACTGAACATATTTCTGACCAAAGAGTCCTCGATTATGAACTATCAATTCAGACTCATTGAATGCTTTTGATTTTATTTCAACCATACAGAAGTCCATATATTTTACCTACGTATTTTCTTTTCTGTCCCAAGGGTCCTCGGACATGAACTTTCAATTCAGACTCATTGACTCACTCTAATGTTACTTCAGCCACAGAGTAGTCAATTCTGACCTGCTTAATATATTTCTGACCCAAGAGTGCTTGATCATGATTTTTAAATTAGACTCATTGACTCTTTTTATTTTATTTCAGCCATACAGAAGTCCATATTTGACCTAATGGACATATTTCTGGCCAAAGAGTATTTAATACTGAGCTTTTTACTCATTGATGCATTCTGATGTCACATCAGCCATATAGAAGTCCATATTTGAATTACTGAACATTTTTCTGACCCAATAGTCTTCGAAGATGAACTTTCCATAGAGTCTCATTGCCTCATTCTAATGTTACTTTAGCCATACAGTAGTCCATACTTGTACTACTGGACATATTTCTGACCCAAGAATCCTCGATCATGAACTTTCAATTCAGACTCATTGACTCACTCTGATGTTACTTCACCCATACAGAACTCCATATTTGGAGTACTGAAGAGTCTTCAAAGATGAACTCTCTATACAGTCTCCTTGCCTCACTCTAATGTTACTTCAGCCATAGAGTAGTCAATTTTGACCTGCTTAACATATTTCTGACCCAAGGGTCCTCGGACATGAACTTTCAATTAAGACTCATTGACTCTCCATCTTTTTGATTTTATTTCAGCCATACAGAAGTCCATATTTGACCTAATGGACATATTTCTGGTCAATGAGTATTCAATATTGAACTTTTTACATATACTCATTGATGCATTTTGATGTCACATCAGCCATATAGAAGTACATATTGGAATTACTGAACATATTTCTGACCCAAGAGTCTTCGAAGATGAACTTTCTATACATACTCATTGCCTCACTCTGATGTTACTTCAGCCATACAGAGGTCCATATTTGGCCTACTGAAGAGTCTTCGAAGATGAACTTTCTATACGGTTTCATTGCCTCACTCTAATGTTACTTAAGCCATACAGAAGTCCATATTTGACCTAATGGACATATTTCTCGACAAACACTATTCAATATTGAACTTTTTACATATACTCATTGATGCATTCTGATGTCACATCAGCCATATAGAAGTCCATATTTGAATTACTGAACATTTTCCTGACCCAAGAGCCCTCGATCGCGACTTTTCAAATTAGACTCATTGACTCTTTTTGATTTTATTTCAGCCATACAGAAGTCCATATTTGACCTAATGGACATATTTCTGGTCAATGAGTATTCAATATTGAACTTTTTACATATACTCATTGATGCATTTTGATGTCACATCAGCCATATAGAAGTACATATTGGAATTACTGAACATATTTCTGACCCAAGAGTCTTCGAAGATGAACTTTCTATACATACTCATTGCCTCACTCTGATGTTACTTCAGCCATACAGAGGTCCATATTTGGCCTACTGAAGAGTCTTCGAAGATGAACTTTCTATATGGTTTCATTGCCTCACTCTAATGTTACTTAAGCCATACAGAAGTCCATATTTGACCTAATGGACATATTTCTCGACAAACACTATTCATATTGAACTTTTTACATATACTCATTGATGCATTCTGATGTCACATCAGCCATATAGAAGTCCATATTTGAATTACTGAACATTTTCCTGACCCAAGAGCCCTCGATCGCGACTTTTCAAATTAGACTCATTGACTCTTTTTGATTTTATTTCAGCCATACAGAAGTCCATATTTGACCTAATGGACATATTTCTGGTCAAAGAGTATTCAATATTGAACTTTTACATATACTCATTGATGCACTCTGATGTCACATCAGCCATATAGAAGTCCATATTGGAATTACTGAGCATACTTTTGACCCAAGAGTCTTCGAAGATGAACTTTCCATGCAGTCTCATTGCCTTATTCTAATGTTACTTTAGCCATACAGAAGTCAGTACCTGAACTACTGAACATATTTCTGACCAAAGAGTCCTCGATTATGAACTATCAATTCAGACTCATTGAATGCTTTTGATTTAATTTCAACCATACAGAAGTCCATATTTTACCTACTTATTTTCTTTTCTGTCCCAAGGGTCCTCGGACATGAACTTTCAATTCAGACTCATTGACTCACTCTAATGTTACTTCAGCCACAGAGTAGTCAATTCTGACCTGCTTAATATATTTCTGACCCAAGAGTGCTTGATCATGATTTTTTAAATTAGACTCATTGACTCTTTTTTATTTTAATTCAGCCATACAGAAGTCCATATTTGACCTAATGGACATATTTCTGGCCAAAGAGTATTCAATACTGAGCTTTTTACTCATTGATGCATTCTGATGTCACATCAGCCATATAGAAGTCCATATTTGAATTACTGAACATTTTTCTGACCCAATAGTCTTCGAAGATGAACTTTCCATAGAGTCTCATTGCCTCATTCTAATGTTACTTTAGCCATACAGTAGTCCATACTTGTACTACTGGACATATTTCTGACCCAAGAATCCTCGATCATGAACTTTCAATTCAGACTCATTGACTCACTCTGATGTTACTTCACCCATACAGAACTCCATATTTGGAGTACTGAAGAGTCTTCAAAGATGAACTCTCTATACAGTCTCCTTGCCTCACTCTAATGTTACTTCAGCCATAGAGTAGTCAATTTTGACCTGCTTAACATATTTCTGACCCAAGGGTCCTCGGACATGAACTTTCAATTAAGACTCATTGACTCTCCATCTTTTTGATTTTATTTCAGCCATACAGAAGTCCATATTTGACCTAATGGACATATTTCTGGTCAATGAGTATTCAATATTGAACTTTTTACATATACTCATTGATGCATTTTGATGTCACATCAGCCATATAGAAGTACATATTGGAATTACTGAACATATTTCTGACCCAAGAGTCTTCGAAGATGAACTTTCTATACATACTCATTGCCTCACTCTGATGTTACTTCAGCCATACAGAGGTCCATATTTGGCCAACTGAAGAGTCTTCGAAGATGAACTTTCTATACGGTTTCATTGCCTCACTCTAATGTTACTTATAAGCCATACAGAAGTCCATATTTGACCTAATGGACATATTTCTGGCCAAAGAGTATTCAATACTGAACTTTTTCCATATACTCATTGATGCATTCTGATGTCACATCAGCCATATAGAAGTCCATATTTGAGTTACTGAACATTTTTCTGACCCAAGAGCCCTCGATCGCGACTTTTCAAATTAGACTCATTGACTCTTTTTGATTTTATTTCAGCCATACAGAAGTCCATATTTGACCTAATGGACATATTTCTGGTCAAAGAGTATTCAATATTGAACTTTTTACATATACTCATTGATGCACTCTGATGTCACATCAGCCATATAGAAGTACATATTGGAATTACTGAGCATACTTTTGACCCAAGAGTCTTCGAAGATGAACTTTCCATACAGTCTCATTGCCTTATTCTAATGTTACTTTAGCCATACAGAAGTCAGTACCTGAACTACTGAACATATTTCTGACCAAAGAGTCCTCGATTATGAACTATCAATTCAGACTCATTGAATGCTTTTGATTTTATTTCAACCATACAGAAGTCCATATATTTTACCTACGTATTTTCTTTTCTGTCCCAAGGGTCCTCGGACATGAACTTTCAATTCAGACTCATTGACTCACTCTAATGTTACTTCAGCCACAGAGTAGTCAATTCTGACCTGCTTAATATATTTCTGACCCAAGAGTGCTTGATCATGATTTTTTAAATTAGACTCATTGACTCTTTTTTATTTTATTTCAGCCATACAGAAGTCCATATTTGACCTAATGGACATATTTCTGGCCAAAGAGTATTTAATACTGAGCTTTTTACTCATTGGTGCATTCTGATGTCACATCAGCCATATAGAAGTCCATATTTGAATTACTGAACATTTTTCTGACCCAATAGTCTTCGAAGATGAACTTTCCATAGAGTCTCATTGCCTCATTCTAATGTTACTTTAGCCATACAGTAGTCCATACTTGTACTACTGGACATATTTCTGACCCAAGAATCCTCGATCATGAACTTTCAATTCAGACTCATTGACTCACTCTGATGTTACTTCACCCATACAGAACTCCATATTTGGAGTACTGAAGAGTCTTCAAAGATGAACTCTCTATACAGTCTCCTTGCCTCACTCTAATGTTACTTCAGCCATAGAGTAGTCAATTTTGACCTGCTTAACATATTTCTGACCCAAGGGTCCTCGGACATGAACTTTCAATTAAGACTCATTGACTCTCCATCTTTTTGATTTTATTTCAGCCATACAGAAGTCCATATTTGACCTAATGGACATATTTCTGGTCAATGAGTATTCAATATTGAACTTTTTACATATACTCATTGATGCATTTTGATGTCACATCAGCCATATAGAAGTACATATTGGAATTACTGAACATATTTCTGACCCAAGAGTCTTCGAAGATGAACTTTCTATACATACTCATTGCCTCACTCTGATGTTACTTCAGCCATACAGAGGTCCATATTTGGCCTACTGAAGAGTCTTCGAAGATGAACTTTCTATACGGTTTCATTGCCTCACTCTAATGTTACTTAAGCCATACAGAAGTCCATATTTGACCTAATGGACATATTTCTCGACAAACACTATTCAATATTGAACTTTTTACATATACTCATTGATGCATTCTGATGTCACATCAGCCATATAGAAGTCCATATTTGAATTACTGAACATTTTCCTGACCCAAGAGCCCTCGATCGCGACTTTTCAAATTAGACTCATTGACTCTTTTTGATTTTATTTCAGCCATACAGAAGTCCATATTTGACCTAATGGACATATTTCTGGTCAATGAGTATTCAATATTGAACTTTTTACATATACTCATTGATGCATTTTGATGTCACATCAGCCATATAGAAGTACATATTGGAATTACTGAACATATTTCTGACCAAAGAGTCTTCGAAGATGAACTTTCTATACATACTCATTGCCTCACTCTGATGTTACTTCAGCCATACAGAGGTCCATATTTGGCCTACTGAAGAGTCTTCGAAGATGAACTTTCTATACGGTTTCATTGCCTCACTCTAATGTTACTTAAGCCATACAGAAGTCCATATTTGACCTAATGGACATATTTCTCGACAAACACTATTCAATATTGAACTTTTTACATATACTCATTGATGCATTCTGATGTCACATCAGCCATATAGAAGTCCATATTTGAATTACTGAACATTTTCCTGACCCAAGAGCCCTCGATCGCGACTTTTCAAATTAGACTCATTGACTCTTTTTGATTTTATTTCAGCCATACAGAAGTCCATATTTGACCTAATGGACATATTTCTGGTCAAAGAGTATTCAATATTGAACTTTTTACATATACTCATTGATGCACTCTGATGTCACATCAGCCATATAGAAGTCCATATTGGAATTACTGAGCATACTTTTGACCCAAGAGTCTTCGAAGATGAACTTTCCATGCAGTCTCATTGCCTTATTCTAATGTTACTTTAGCCATACAGAAGTCAGTACCTGAACTACTGAACATATTTCTGACCAAAGAGTCCTCGATTATGAACTATCAATTCAGACTCATTGAATGCTTTTGATTTAATTTCAACCATACAGAAGTCCATATTTTACCTACTTATTTTCTTTTCTGTCCCAAGGGTCCTCGGACATGAACTTTCAATTCAGACTCATTGACTCACTCTAATGTTACTTCAGCCACAGAGTAGTCAATTCTGACCTGCTTAATATATTTCTGACCCAAGAGTGCTTGATCATGATTTTTTAAATTAGACTCATTGACTCTTTTTTATTTTAATTCAGCCATACAGAAGTCCATATTTGACCTAATGGACATATTTCTGGCCAAAGAGTATTCAATACTGAGCTTTTTACTCATTGATGCATTCTGATGTCACATCAGCCATATAGAAGTCCATATTTGAATTACTGAACATTTTTCTGACCCAATAGTCTTCGAAGATGAACTTTCCATAGAGTCTCATTGCCTCATTCTAATGTTACTTTAGCCATACAGTAGTCCATACTTGTACTACTGGACATATTTCTGACCCAAGAATCCTCGATCATGAACTTTCAATTCAGACTCATTGACTCACTCTGATGTTACTTCACCCATACAGAACTCCATATTTGGAGTACTGAAGAGTCTTCAAAGATGAACTCTCTATACAGTCTCCTTGCCTCACTCTAATGTTACTTCAGCCATAGAGTAGTCAATTTTGACCTGCTTAACATATTTCTGACCCAAGGGTCCTCGGACATGAACTTTCAATTAAGACTCATTGACTCTCCATCTTTTTGATTTTATTTCAGCCATACAGAAGTCCATATTTGACCTAATGGACATATTTCTGGTCAATGAGTATTCAATATTGAACTTTTTACATATACTCATTGATGCATTTTGATGTCACATCAGCCATATAGAAGTACATATTGGAATTACTGAACATATTTCTGACCCAAGAGTCTTCGAAGATGAACTTTCTATACATACTCATTGCCTCACTCTGATGTTACTTCAGCCATACAGAGGTCCATATTTGGCCTACTGAAGAGTCTTCGAAGATGAACTTTCTATACGGTTTCATTGCCTCACTCTAATGTTACTTAAGCCATACAGAAGTCCATATTTGACCTAATGGACATATTTCTCGACAAACACTATTCAATATTGAACTTTTTACATATACTCATTGATGCATTCTGATGTCACATCAGCCATATAGAAGTCCATATTTGAATTACTGAACATTTTCCTGACCCAAGAGCCCTCGATCGCGACTTTTCAAATTAGACTCATTGACTCTTTTTGATTTTATTTCAGCCATACAGAAGTCCATATTTGACCTAATGGACATATTTCTGGTCAATGAGTATTCAATATTGAACTTTTTACATATACTCATTGATGCATTTTGATGTCACATCAGCCATATAGAAGT
The DNA here is from genome assembly GCA_036281575.1 of Ancherythroculter nigrocauda. Lineage (NCBI taxonomy): Eukaryota > Metazoa > Chordata > Actinopteri > Cypriniformes > Xenocyprididae > Ancherythroculter > Ancherythroculter nigrocauda. Next base: position 15,565,078 of record VTFQ01000023.1, on the reverse strand, counting down.
ACATATTGGAATTACTGAACATATTTCTGACCCAAGAGTCTTCGAAGATGAACTTTCTATACATACTCATTGCCTCACTCTGATGTTACTTCAGCCATACAGAGGTCCATATTTGGCCTACTGAAGAGTCTTCGAAGATGAACTTTCTATACGGTTTCATTGCCTCACTCTAATGTTACTTAAGCCATACAGAAGTCCATATTTGACCTAATGGACATATTTCTCGACAAACACTATTCAATATTGAACTTTTTACATATACTCATTGATGCATTCTGATGTCACATCAGCCATATAGAAGTCCATATTTGAATTACTGAACATTTTCCTGACCCAAGAGCCCTCGATCACGACTTTTCAAATTAGACTCATTGACTCTTTTTGATTTTATTTCAGCCATACAGAAGTCCATATTTGACCTAATGGACATATTTCTGGTCAAAGAGTATTCAATATTGAACTTTTTACATATACTCATTGATGCACTCTGATGTCACATCAGCCATATAGAAGTCCATATTGGAATTACTGAGCATACTTTTGACCCAAGAGTCTTCGAAGATGAACTTTCCATGCAGTCTCATTGCCTTATTCTAATGTTACTTTAGCCATACAGAAGTCAGTACCTGAACTACTGAACATATTTCTGACCAAAGAGTCCTCGATTATGAACTATCAATTCAGACTCATTGAATGCTTTTGATTTAATTTCAACCATACAGAAGTCCATATTTTACCTACTTATTTTCTTTTCTGTCCCAAGGGTCCTCGGACATGAACTTTCAATTCAGACTCATTGACTCACTCTAATGTTACTTCAGCCACAGAGTAGTCAATTCTGACCTGCTTAATATATTTCTGACCCAAGAGTGCTTGATCATGATTTTTTAAATTAGACTCATTGACTCTTTTTTATTTTATTTCAGCCATACAGAAGTCCATATTTGACCTAATGGACATATTTCTGGCCAAAGAGTATTCAATACTGAGCTTTTTACTCATTGATGCATTCTGATGTCACATCAGCCATATAGAAGTCCATATTTGAATTACTGAACATTTTTCTGACCCAAGAGTCTTCGAAGATGAACTTTCCATAGAGTCTCATTGCCTCATTCTAATGTTACTTTAGCCATACAGTAGTCCATACTTGTACTACTGGACATATTTCTGACCCAAGAATCCTCGATCATGAACTTTCAATTCAGACTCATTGACTCACTCTGATGTTACTTCACCCATACAGAACTCCATATTTGGAGTACTGAAGAGTCTTCAAAGATGAACTCTCTATACAGTCTCCTTGCCTCACTCTAATGTTACTTCAGCCATAGAGTAGTCGATTTTGACCTGCTTAACATATTTCTGACCCAAGGGTCCTCGGACATGAACTTTCAATTAAGACTCATTGACTCTTTTTGATTTTATTTCAGCCATACAGAAGTCCATATTTGACCTAATGGACATATTTCTGGTCAATGAGTATTCAATACTGAACTTTTTACATATACTCATTGATGCATTTTGATGTCACATCAGCCATATAGAAGTACATATTGGAATTACTGAACATATTTCTGACCCAAGAGTCTTCGAAGATGAACTTTCTATACATACTCATTGCCTCACTCTGATGTTACTTCAGCCATACAGAGGTCCATATTTGGCCTACTGAAGAGTCTTCGAAGATGAACTTTCTATACGGTTTCATTGCCTCACTCTAATGTTACTTAAGGCATACAGAAGTCCATATTTGACCTAATGGACATATTTCTGGCCAAAGAGTATTCAATACTGAACTTTTTCCATATACTCATTGATGCATTCTGATGTCACATCAGCCATATAGAAGTCCATATTTGAATTACTGAACATTTTTCTGACCCAAGAGCCCTCGATCGCGATTTTTCAAATTAGACTCATTGACTCTTTTTGATTTTATTTCAGCCATACAGAAGTCCATATTTGACCTAATGGACATATTTCTGGTCAATGAGTATTCAATATTGAACTTTTTTCATATACTCATTGATGCATTTTGATGTCACATCAGCCATATAGAAGTACATATTGGAATTACTGAACATATTTCTGACCCAAGAGTCTTCGAAGATGAACTTTCTATACATACTCATTGCCTCACTCTGATGTTACTTCAGCCATACAGAGGTCCATATTTGGCCTACTGAAGAGTCTTCGAAGATGAACTTTCTATACGGTTTCATTGCCTCACTCTAATGTTACTTAAGCCATACAGAAGTCCATATTTGACCTAATGGACATATTTCTGGCCAAAGAGTATTCAATATTGAACTTTTTACATATACTCATTGATGCACTCTGATGTCACATCAGCCATATAGAAGTCCATATTTGAATTACTGAGCATACTTTTGACCCAAGAGTCTTCGAAGATGAACTTTCCATACAGTCTCATTACCTTATTCTAATGTTACTTTAGCCATACAGAAGTCAGTACCTGAACTACTGAACATATTTCTGTCCAAAGAGTCCTCAATCTTGACCTTTCAATTCACACTCATTGACTGCTTTTGATTTTATTTCAACCATACAGAAGCCCATATTTTACCTACTTATTTTCTTTTCTGTCCCAAGGGTCCTCGGTCATGATCTTTCTACTCATACTCATAGTTTCATTCTACTGTTACTTCAGCCACACTGAAGTCCAAATTTGACCAAGTGAACATATTTCTGACCCAAGAGTCCTAAAACATGAACTTTGAATTCAGACTCAATGACTCCTTTTAATTATATTTCAGCCATACAGCATTCTGGCAAATCAGTCCTAGATAATGAACTTTCTATACATACTCATTGCCTCACTCTGATGTTGCTTCAGCCATACAGAGGTCCATATTTGGCCTACTGAAGAGTCTTCGAAGATGAACTTTCTATACAGTCTCATTGCCTCACTCGAATGTTACTTAAGCCATACAGAAGTCGATTTTTGACCTGCTGAACATATTTCTGACCCAAAAGTTCTCGATCATGATTTTTCAAATTAGACTCATTGACTCTTTTTGATTTTATTTCAGCCATACAGAACTCCATATTTTACCTACTTTTTTTCTGTCTCAAAAGTCCTCAATCATAAACTTTCAATTCAGACTCATTGACTCACTCAGATATTACTTCAGCCATACAGAACTCCATATTTGGCCTACTGAAGAGTCTTCAAAGATGAACTCTCTATACAGTCTTCTTGCCTCACTCTAATGTTACTTCAGCCATAGAGTAGTCGATTTTGACCTGCTTAATATATTTCTGACCCAAGAGTGCTTGATCATGATTTTTTAAATTAGAGTCATTGACTCTTTTTTATTTTATTTCAGCCATACAGAAGTCCATATTTGACCTATTGGACATATTTCTGGCCAAAGAGTATTCAATACTGAGCTTTTTACTCATTGATGCATTCTGATGTCACATCAGCCATATAGAAGTCCATATTTGAATTACTGAACATTTTTCTGACCCAAGAGTCTTCGAAGATGAACTTTCCATAGAGTCTCATTGCCTCATTCTAATGTTACTTTAGCCATACAGTAGTCCATACTTGTACTACTGGACATATTTCTGACCCAAGAATCCTCGATCATGAACTTTCAATTCAGACTCATTGACTCACTCTGATGTTACTTCACCCATACAGAACTCCATATTTGGAGTACTGAAGAGTCTTCAAAGATGAACTCTCTATACAGTCTCCTTGCCTCACTCTAATGTTACTTCAGCCATAGAGTAGTCGATTTTGACCTGCTTAACATATTTCTGACCCAAGGGTCCTCGGACATGAACTTTCAATTAAGACTCATTGACTCTTTTTGATTTTATTTCAGCCATACAGAAGTCCATATTTGACCTAATGGACATATTTCTGGTCAATGAGTATTCAATATTGAACTTTTTACATATACTCATTGATGCATTTTGATGTCACATCAGCCATATAGAAGTACATATTGGAATTACTGAACATATTTCTGACCCAAGAGTCTTCGAAGATGAACTTTCTATACATACTCATTGCCTCACTCTGATGTTACTTCAGCCATACAGAGGTCCATATTTGGCCTACTGAAGAGTCTTCGAAGATGAACTTTCTATACGGTTTCATTGCCTCACTCTAATGTTACTTAAGCCATACAGAAGTCCATATTTGACCTAATGGACATATTTCTGGCCAAAGAGTATTCAATACTGAACTTTTTCCGTATACTCATTGATGCATTCTGATGTCACATCAGCCATATAGAAGTCCATATTTGAATTACTGAACATTTTTCTGACCCAAGAGCCCTCGATCGCGATTTTTCAAATTTGACTCATTGACTTTTTTTGATTTTATTTCAGCCATACAGAAGTCCATATTTGACCTAATGGACATATTTCTGGTCAATGAGTATTCAATATTGAACTTTTTACATATACTCATTGATGCACTCTGATGTCACATCAGCCATATAGAAGTCCATATTGGAATTACTGATCATACTTTTGACCCATGAGTCTTCGAAGATGAACTTTCCATACAGTCTCATTGCCTTATTTTAATGTTACTTTAGCCATACAGAAGCCAGTACCTGAACTACTGAACATATTTCTGTCCAAAGAGTCCTCAATCTTGACCTTTCAATTCACACTCATTGACTGCTTTTGATTTTATTTCAACCATACAGAAGCCCATATTTTACCTATTTATTTTCTTTTCTGTCCCAAGGGTCCTCGGTCATGATCTTTCTACTCATACTCATAGTTTCATTCTACTGTTACTTCAGCCACACTGAAGTCCAAATTTGACCAAGTGAACATATTTCTGACCCAAGAGTCCTAAAACATGAACTTTGAATTCAGACTCAATGACTCCTTTTAATTATATTTCAGCCATACAGCATTCTGGCAAATCAGTCCTAGATAATGAACTTTCTATACATACTCATTGCCTCACTCTGATGTTACTTCAGCCATACAGAGGTCCATATTTGGCCTACTGAAGAGTCTTCGAAGATGAACTTTCTATACGGTTTCATTGCCTCACTCTAATGTTACTTAAGCCATACAGAAGTCCATATTTGACCTAATGGACATATTTCTCGACAAACACTATTCAATATTGAACTTTTTACATATACTCATTGATGCATTCTGATGTCACATCAGCCATATAGAAGTCCATATTTGAATTACTGAACATTTTTCTGACCCAAGAGTCTTCGAAGATGAACTTTCCATAGAGTCTCATTGCCTCATTCTAATGTTACTTTAGCCATACAGTAGTCCATACTTGTACTACTGGACATATTTCTGACCCAAGAATCCTCGATCATGAACTTTCAATTCAGACTCATTGACTCACTCTGATGTTACTTCACCCATACAGAACTCCATATTTGGAGTACTGAAGAGTCTTCAAAGATGAACTCTCTATACAGTCTCCTTGCCTCACTCTAATGTTACTTCAGCCATAGAGTAGTCGATTTTGACCTGCTTAACATATTTCTGACCCAAGGGTCCTCGGACATGAACTTTCAATTAAGACTCATTGACTCTCCATCTTTTTGATTTTATTTCAGCCATACAGAAGTCCATATTTGACCTAATGGACATATTTCTGGTCAATGAGTATTCAATACTGAACTTTTTACATATACTCATTGATGCATTTTGATGTCACATCAGCCATATAGAAGTACATATTGGAATTACTGAACATATTTCTGACCCAAGAGTCTTCGAAGATGAACTTTCTATACAGTCTCATTGCCTCACTCGAATGTTACTTAAGCCATACAGAAGTCGATTTTTGACCTGCTGAACATATTTCTGACCCAAAAGTTCTTGATCATGATTTTTCAAATTAGACTCATTGACTCTTTTTGATTTTATTTCAGCCATACAGAACTCCATATTTTACCTACTTTTTTTCTGTCTCAAAAGTCCTCAATCATGAACTTTCAATTCAGACTCATTGACTCACTCAGATATTACTTCAGCCATACAGAACTCCATATTTGGCCTACTGAAGAGTCTTCAAAGATGAACTCTCTATACAGTCTTCTTGCCTCACTCTAATGTTACTTCAGCCATAGAGTAGTCGATTTTGACCTGCTTAATATATTTCTGACCCAAGAGTGCTTGATCATGATTTTTTAAATTAGACTCATTGACTCTTTTTTATTTTATTTCAGCCATACAGAAGTCCATATTTGACCTAATGGACATATTTCTGGCCAAGAGTATTCAATACTGAGCTTTTTACTCATTGATGCATTCTGATGTCACATCAGCCATATAGAAGTCCATATTTGAATTACTGAACATTTTTCTGACCCAAGAGTCTTCGAAGATGAACTTTCCATAGAGTCTCATTGCCTCATTCTAATGTTACTTTAGCCATACAGTAGTCCATACTTGTACTACTGGACATATTTCTGACCCAAGAATCCTCGATCATGAACTTTCAATTCAGACTCATTGACTCACTCTGATGTTACTTCACCCATACAGAACTCCATATTTGGAGTACTGAAGAGTCTTCAAAGATGAACTCTCTATACAGTCTCCTTGCCTCACTCTAATGTTACTTCAGCCATAGAGTAGTCGATTTTGACCTGCTTAACATATTTCTGACCCAAGGGTCCTCGGACATGAACTTTCAATTAAGACTCATTGACTCTCCATCTTTTTGATTTTATTTCAGCCATACAGAAGTCCATATTTGACCTAATGGACATATTTCTGGTCAATGAGTATTCAATACTGAACTTTTTACATATACTCATTGATGCATTTTGATGTCACATCAGCCATATAGAAGTACATATTGGAATTACTGAACATATTTCTGACCCAAGAGTCTTCGAAGATGAACTTTCTATACAGTCTCATTGCCTCACTCGAATGTTACTTAAGCCATACAGAAGTCGATTTTTGACCTGCTGAACATATTTCTGACCCAAAAGTTCTCGATCATGATTTTTCAAATTAGACTCATTGACTCTTTTAGATTTTATTTCAGCCATACAGAACTCCATATTTTACCTACTTTTTTTCTGTCTCAAAAGTCCTCAATCATGAACTTTCAATTCAGACTCATTGACTCACTCAGATATTACTTCAGCCATACAGAACTCCATATTTGGCCTACTGAAGAGTCTTCAAAGATGAACTCTCTATACAGTCTTCTTGCCTCACTCTAATGTTACTTCAGCCATAGAGTAGTCGATTTTGACCTGCTTAATATATTTCTGACCCAAGAGTGCTTGATCATGATTTTTTAAATTAGACTCATTGACTCTTTTTTATTTTATTTCAGCCATACAGAAGTCCATATTTGACCTAATGGAAATATATTTCTGGCCAAAGAGTATTCAATACTGAGCTTTTTACTCATTGATGCATTCTGATGTCACATCAGCCATATAGAAGTCCATATTTGAATTACTGAACATTTTTCTGACCCAAGAGTCTTCGAAGATGAACTTTCCATAGAGTCTCATTGCCTCATTCTAATGTTACTTTAGCCATACAGTAGTCCATACTTGTACTACTGGACATATTTCTGACCCAAGAATCCTCGATCATGAACTTTCAATTCAGACTCATTGACTCACTCTGATGTTACTTCACCCATACAGAACTCCATATTTGGAGTACTAAAGAGTCTTCAAAGATGAACTCTCTATACAGTCTCCTTGCCTCACTCTAATGTTACTTCAGCCATAGAGTAGTCGATTTTGACCTGCTTAACATATTTCTGACCCAAGGGTCCTCGGACATGAACTTTCAATTAAGACTCATTGACTCTCCATCTTTTTGATTTTATTTCAGCCATACAGAAGTCCATATTTGACCTAATAGACATATTTCTGGTCAATGAGTATTCAATACTGAACTTTTTACATATACTCATTGATGCATTTTGATGTCACATCAGCCATATAGAAGTACATATTGGAATTACTGAACATATTTCTGACCCAAGAGTCTTCGAAGATGAACTTTCTATACATACTCATTGCCTCACTCTGATGTTACTTCAGCCATACAGAGGTCCATATTTGGCCTACTGAAGAGTCTTCGAAGATGAACTTCTATACGGTTTCATTGCCTCACTCTAATGTTACTTAAGCCATACAGAAGTCCATATTTGACCTAATGGACATATTTCTGGCCAAAGAGTATTCAATACTGAACTTTTTCCATATACTCATTGATGCATTCTGATGTCACATCAGCCATATAGAAGTCCATATTTGAATTACTGAACATTTTTCTGACCCAAGAGCCCTCGATCGCGATTTTTCAAATTAGACTCATTGACTCTTTTTGATTTTATTTCAGCCATACAGAAGTCCATATTTGACCTAATGGACATATTTCTGGTCAATGAGTATTCAATATTGAACTTTTTACATATACTCATTGATGCATTTTGATGTCACATCAGCCATATAGAAGTACATATTGGAATTACTGAACATATTTCTGACCCAAGAGTCTTCGAAGATGAACTTTCTATACATACTCATTGCCTCACTCTGATGTTACTTCAGCCATACAGAGGTCCATATTTGGCCTACTGAAGAGTCTTCGAAGATGAACTTTCTATACGGTTTCATTGCCTCACTCTAATGTTACTTAAGCCATACAGAAGTCCATATTTGACCTAATGGACATATTTCTGGCCAAAGAGTATTCAATATTGAACTTTTTACATATACTCATTGATGCACTCTGATGTCACATCAGCCATATAGAAGTCCATATTTGAATTACTGAGCATACTTTTGACCCAAGAGTCTTCGAAGATGAACTTTCCATACAGTCTCATTACCTTATTCTAATGTTACTTTAGCCATACAGAAGTCAGTACCTGAACTACTGAACATATTTCTGTCCAAAGAGTCCTCGATCTTGACCTTTCAATTCACACTCATTGACTGCTTTTGATTTTATTTCAACCATACAGAAGCCCATATTTTACCTACTTATTTTCTTTTCTGTCCCAAGGGTCCTCGGTCATGATCTTTCTACTCATACTCATAGTTTCATTCTACTGTTACTTCAGCCACACTGAAGTCCAAATTTGACCAAGTGAACATATTTCTGACCCAAGAGTCCTAAAACATGAACTTTGAATTCAGACTCAATGACTCCTTTTAATTATATTTCAGCCATACAGCATTCTGGCAAATCAGTCCTAGATAATGAACTTTCTATACATACTCATTGCCTCACTCTGATGTTGCTTCAGCCATACAGAGGTCCATATTTGGCCTACTGAAGAGTCTTCGAAGATGAACTTCTATACAGTCTCATTGCCTCACTCGAATGTTACTTAAGCCATACAGAAGTCGATTTTTGACCTGCTGAACATATTTCTGACCCAAAAGTTCTCGATCATGATTTTTCAAATTAGACTCATTGACTCTTTTTGATTTTATTTCAGCCATACAGAACTCCATATTTTACCTACTTTTTTTCTGTCCCAAAAGTCCTCAATCATGAACTTTCAATTCAGACTCATTGACTCACTCAGATATTACTTCAGCCATACAGAACTCCATATTTGGCCTACTGAAGAGTCTTCAAAGATGAACTCTCTATACAGTCTTCTTGCCTCACTCTAATGTTACTTCAGCCATAGAGTAGTCGATTTTGACCTGCTTAATATATTTCTGACCCAAGAGTGCTTGATCATGATTTTTTAAATTAGACTCATTGACTCTTTTTATTTTATTTCAGCCATACAGAAGTCCATATTTGACCTATTGGACATATTTCTGGCCAAAGAGTATTCAATACTGAGCTTTTTACTCATTGATGCATTCTGATGTCACATCAGCCATATAGAAGTCCATATTTGAATTACTGAACATTTTTCTGACCCAAGAGTCTTCGAAGATGAACTTTCCATAGAGTCTCATTGCCTCATTCTAATGTTACTTTAGCCATACAGAAGTCCATACTTGTACTACTGGACATATTTCTGACCCAAGAATCCTCGATCATGAACTTTCAATTCAGACTCATTGACTCACTCTGATGTTACTTCACCCATACAGAACTCCATATTTGGAGTACTGAAGAGTCTGCAAAGATGAACTCTCTATACAGTCTCCTTGCCTCACTCTAATGTTACTTCAGCCATAGAGTAGTCGATTTTGACCTGCTTAACATATTTCTGACCCAAGGGTCCTCGGACATGAACTTTCAATTAAGACTCATTGACTCTTTTTGATTTTATTTCAGCCATACAGAAGTCCATATTTGAATTACTGAACATTTTTCTGACCCAAGAGCCCTCGATCACGATTTTTCAAATTAGACTCATTGACTCTTTTTGATTTTATTTCAGCCATACAGAAGTCCATATTTGACCTAATGGACATATTTCTGGCCAAAGAGTATTCAATACTGAACTTTTTCCATATACTCATTGATGCACTCTGATGTCACATCAGCCATATAGAAGTCCATATTGGAATTACTGAGTATATTTTTGACCCAAGAGTCTTCGAAGATGAACTTTCCATACAGTCTCATTGCCTTATTCTAATGTTACTTTAGCCATACAGAAGTCAGTACCTGAACTACTGAACATATTTCTGACCAAAGAGTCCTCGATTATGAACTATCAATTCAGACTCATTGAATGCTTTTGATTTTATTTCAACCATACAGAAGTCCATATTTTACCTACTTATTTTCTTTTCTGTCCCAAGGGTCCTCGGACATGAACTTTCAATTCAGACTCATTGACTCACTCTAATGTTACTTCAGCCACAGAGTAGTCAATTCTGACCTGCTTAATATATTTCTGACCCAAGAGTGCTTGATCATGATTTTTTAAATTAGACTCATTGACTCTTTTTTATTTTATTTCAGCCATACAGAAGTCCATATTTGACCTAATGGACATATTTCTGGCCAAAGAGTATTTAATACTGAGCTTTTTACTCATTGATGCATTCTGATGTCACATCAGCCATATAGAAGTCCATATTTGAATTACTGAACATTTTTCTGACCCAATAGTCTTCGAAGATGAACTTTCCATAGAGTCTCATTGCCTCATTCTAATGTTACTTTAGCCATACAGTAGTCCATACTTGTACTACTGGACATATTTCTGACCCAAGAATCCTCGATCATGAACTTTCAATTCAGACTCATTGACTCACTCTGATGTTACTTCACCCATACAGAACTCCATATTTGGAGTACTGAAGAGTCTTCAAAGATGAACTCTCTATACAGTCTCCTTGCCTCACTCTAATGTTACTTCAGCCATAGAGTAGTCAATTTTGACCTGCTTAACATATTTCTGACCCAAGGGTCCTCGGACATGAACTTTCAATTAAGACTCATTGACTCTCCATCTTTTTGATTTTATTTCAGCCATACAGAAGTCCATATTTGACCTAATGGACATATTTCTGGTCAATGAGTATTCAATATTGAACTTTTTACATATACTCATTGATGCATTTTGATGTCACATCAGCCATATAGAAGTACATATTGGAATTACTGAACATATTTCTGACCCAAGAGTCTTCGAAGATGAACTTTCTATACATACTCATTGCCTCACTCTGATGTTACTTCAGCCATACAGAGGTCCATATTTGGCCTACTGAAGAGTCTTCGAAGATGAACTTTCTATACGGTTTCATTGCCTCACTCTAATGTTACTTAAGCCATACAGAAGTCCATATTTGACCTAATGGACATATTTCTGGCCAAAGAGTATTCAATACTGAACTTTTTCCATATACTCATTGATGCATTCTGATGTCACATCAGCCATATAGAAGTCCATATTTGAATTACTGAACATTTTTCTGACCCAAGAGCCCTCGATCGCGATTTTTCAAATTAGACTCATTGACTCTTTTTGATTTTATTTCAGCCATACAGAAGTCCATATTTGACCTAATGGACATATTTCTGGTCAATGAGTATTCAATATTGAACTTTTTACATATACTCATTGATGCATTTTGATGTCACATCAGCCATATAGAAGTACATATTGGAATTACTGAACATATTTCTGACCCAAGAGTCTTCGAAGATGAACTTTCTATACATACTCATTGCCTCACTCTGATGTTACTTCAGCCATACAGAGGTCCATATTTGGCCTACTGAAGAGTCTTCGAAGATGAACTTTCTATACGGTTTCATTGCCTCACTCTAATGTTACTTAAGCCATACAGAAGTCCATATTTGACCTAATGGACATATTTCTGGCCAAAGAGTATTCAATACTGAACTTTTTCCATATACTCATTGATGCATTCTGATGTCACATCAGCCATATAGAAGTCCATATTTGAATTACTGAACATTTTTCTGACCCAAGAGCCCTTCATCGCGATTTTTCAAATTAGACTCATTGACTCTTTTTGATTTTATTTCAGCCATACAGAAGTCCATATTTGACCTAATGGACATATTTCTGGTCAATGAGTATTCAATATTGAACTTTTTACATATACTCATTGATGCATTTTGATGTCACATCAGCCATATAGAAGTACATATTGGAATTACTGAACATATTTCTGACCCAAGAGTCTTCGAAGATGAACTTTCTATACATACTCATTGCCTCACTCTGATGTTACTTCAGCCATACAGAGGTCCATATTTGGCCTACTGAAGAGTCTTCGAAGATGAACTTTCTATACGGTTTCATTGCCTCACTCTAATGTTACTTAAGCCATACAGAAGTCCATATTTGACCTAATGGACATATTTCTGGCCAAAGAGTATTCAATACTGAACTTTTTCCGTATACTCATTGATGCATTCTGATGTCACATCAGCCATATAGAAGTCCATATTTGAATTACTGAACATTTTTCTGACCCAAGAGCCCTCGATCGCGATTTTTCAAATTTGACTCATTGACTTTTTTTGATTTTATTTCAGCCATACAGAAGTCCATATTTGACCTAATGGACATATTTCTGGCCAAAGAGTATTCAACACTGAACTTTTTCCATATACTCATTGATGCACTCTGATGTCACATCAGCCATATAGAAGTCCATATTGGAATTACTGAGTATATTTTTGACCCAAGAGTCTTCGAAGATGAACTTTCCATACAGTCTCATTGCCTTATTCTAATGTTACTTTAGCCATACAGAAGTCAGTACCTGAACTACTGAACATATTTCTGACCAAAGAGTCCTCGATTATGAACTATCAATTCAGACTCATTGAATGCTTTTGATTTTATTTCAACCATACAGAAGTCCATATTTTACCTACTTATTTTCTTTTCTGTCCCAAGGGTCCTCGGACATGAACTTTCAATTCAGACTCATTGACTCACTCTAATGTTACTTCAGCCACAGAGTAGTCAATTCTGACCTGCTTAATATATTTCTGACCCAAGAGTGCTTGATCATGATTTTTTAAATTAGACTCATTGACTCTTTTTTATTTTATTTCAGCCATACAGAAGTCCATATTTGACCTAATGGACATATTTCTGGCCAAAGAGTATTTAATACTGAGCTTTTTACTCATTGATGCATTCTGATGTCACATCAGCCATATAGAAGTCCATATTTGAATTACTGAACATTTTTCTGACCCAATAGTCTTCGAAGATGAACTTTCCATAGAGTCTCATTGCCTCATTCTAATGTTACTTTAGCCATACAGTAGTCCATACTTGTACTACTGGACATATTTCTGACCCAAGAATCCTCGATCATGAACTTTCAATTCAGACTCATTGACTCACTCTGATGTTACTTCACCCATACAGAACTCCATATTTGGAGTACTGAAGAGTCTTCAAAGATGAACTCTCTATACAGTCTCCTTGCCTCACTCTAATGTTACTTCAGCCATAGAGTAGTCAATTTTGACCTGCTTAACATATTTCTGACCCAAGGGTCCTCGGACATGAACTTTCAATTAAGACTCATTGACTCTCCATCTTTTTGATTTTATTTCAGCCATACAGAAGTCCATATTTGACCTAATGGACATATTTCTGGTCAATGAGTATTCAATATTGAACTTTTTACATATACTCATTGATGCATTTTGATGTCACATCAGCCATATAGAAGTACATATTGGAATTACTGAACATATTTCTGACCCAAGAGTCTTCGAAGATGAACTTTCTATACATACTCATTGCCTCACTCTGATGTTACTTCAGCCATACAGAGGTCCATATTTGGCCTACTGAAGAGTCTTCGAAGATGAACTTTCTATACGGTTTCATTGCCTCACTCTAATGTTACTTAAGCCATACAGAAGTCCATATTTGACCTAATGGACATATTTCTGGCCAAAGAGTATTCAATACTGAACTTTTTCCATATACTCATTGATGCATTCTGATGTCACATCAGCCATATAGAAGTCCATATTTGAATTACTGAACATTTTTCTGACCCAAGAGCCCTCGATCGCGATTTTTCAAATTAGACTCATTGACTCTTTTTGATTTTATTTCAGCCATACAGAAGTCCATATTTGACCTAATGGACATATTTCTGGTCAATGAGTATTCAATATTGAACTTTTTACATATACTCATTGATGCATTTTGATGTCACATCAGCCATATAGAAGTACATATTGGAATTACTGAACATATTTCTGACCCAAGAGTCTTCGAAGATGAACTTTCTATACATACTCATTGCCTCACTCTGATGTTACTTCAGCCATACAGAGGTCCATATTTGGCCTACTGAAGAGTCTTCGAAGATGAACTTTCTATACGGTTTCATTGCCTCACTCTAATGTTACTTAAGCCATACAGAAGTCCATATTTGACCTAATGGACATATTTCTGGCCAAAGAGTATTCAATACTGAACTTTTTCCATATACTCATTGATGCATTCTGATGTCACATCAGCCATATAGAAGTCCATATTTGAATTACTGAACATTTTTCTGACCCAAGAGCCCTTGATCGCGATTTTTCAAATTAGACTCATTGACTCTTTTTGATTTTATTTCAGCCATACAGAAGTCCATATTTGACCTAATGGACATATTTCTGGTCAATGAGTATTCAATATTGAACTTTTTACATATACTCATTGATGCATTTTGATGTCACATCAGCCATATAGAAGTACATATTGGAATTACTGAACATATTTCTGACCCAAGAGTCTTCGAAGATGAACTTTCTATACATACTCATTGCCTCACTCTGATGTTACTTCAGCCATACAGAGGTCCATATTTGGCCTACTGAAGAGTCTTCGAAGATGAACTTTCTATACGGTTTCATTGCCTCACTCTAATGTTACTTAAGCCATACAGAAGTCCATATTTGACCTAATGGACATATTTCTGGCCAAAGAGTATTCAATACTGAACTTTTTCCGTATACTCATTGATGCATTCTGATGTCACATCAGCCATATAGAAGTCCATATTTGAATTACTGAACATTTTTCTGACCCAAGAGCCCTCGATCGCGATTTTTCAAATTTGACTCATTGACTTTTTTTGATTTTATTTCAGCCATACAGAAGTCCATATTTGACCTAATGGACATATTTCTGGTCAATGAGTATTCAATATTGAACTTTTTACATATACTCATTGATGCACTCTGATGTCACATCAGCCATATAGAAGTCCATATTGGAATTACTGATCATACTTTTGACCCATGAGTCTTCGAAGATGAACTTTCCATACAGTCTCATTGCCTTATTTTAATGTTACTTTAGCCATACAGAAGCCAGTACCTGAACTACTGAACATATTTCTGTCCAAAGAGTCCTCAATCTTGACCTTTCAATTCACACTCATTGACTGCTTTTGATTTTATTTCAACCATACAGAAGCCCATATTTTACCTATTTATTTTCTTTTCTGTCCCAAGGGTCCTCGGTCATGATCTTTCTACTCATACTCATAGTTTCATTCTACTGTTACTTCAGCCACACTGAAGTCCAAATTTGACCAAGTGAACATATTTCTGACCCAAGAGTCCTAAAACATGAACTTTGAATTCAGACTCAATGACTCCTTTTAATTATATTTCAGCCATACAGCATTCTGGCAAATCAGTCCTAGATAATGAACTTTCTATACATACTCATTGCCTCACTCTGATGTTACTTCAGCCATACAGAGGTCCATATTTGGCCTACTGAAGAGTCTTCGAAGATGAACTTTCTATACGGTTTCATTGCCTCACTCTAATGTTACTTAAGCCATACAGAAGTCCATATTTGACCTAATGGACATATTTCTCGACAAACACTATTCAATATTGAACTTTTTACATATACTCATTGATGCATTCTGATGTCACATCAGCCATATAGAAGTCCATATTTGAATTACTGAACATTTTTCTGACCCAAGAGTCTTCGAAGATGAACTTTCCATAGAGTCTCATTGCCTCATTCTAATGTTACTTTAGCCATACAGTAGTCCATACTTGTACTACTGGACATATTTCTGACCCAAGAATCCTCGATCATGAACTTTCAATTCAGACTCATTGACTCACTCTGATGTTACTTCACCCATACAGAACTCCATATTTGGAGTACTGAAGAGTCTTCAAAGATGAACTCTCTATACAGTCTCCTTGCCTCACTCTAATGTTACTTCAGCCATAGAGTAGTCGATTTTGACCTGCTTAACATATTTCTGACCCAAGGGTCCTCGGACATGAACTTTCAATTAAGACTCATTGACTCTCCATCTTTTTGATTTTATTTCAGCCATACAGAAGTCCATATTTGACCTAATGGACATATTTCTGGTCAATGAGTATTCAATATTGAACTTTTTACATATACTCATTGATGCATTTTGATGTCACATCAGCCATATAGAAGTACATATTGGAATTACTGAACATATTTCTGACCCAAGAGTCTTCGAAGATGAACTTTCTATACATACTCATTGCCTCACTCTGATGTTACTTCAGCCATACAGAGGTCCATATTTGGCCTACTGAAGAGTCTTCGAAGATGAACTTTCTATACGGTTTCATTGCCTCACTCTAATGTTACTTAAGCCATACAGAAGTCCATATTTGACCTAATGGACATATTTCTGGCCAAAGAGTATTCAATACTGAACTTTTTCCATATACTCATTGATGCATTCTGATGTCACATCAGCCATATAGAAGTCCATATTTGAATTACTGAACATTTTTCTGACCCAAGAGCCCTCGATCGCGATTTTTCAAATTAGACTCATTGACTCTTTTTGATTTTATTTCAGCCATACAGAAGTCCATATTTGACCTAATGGACATATTTCTGGTCAATGAGTATTCAATATTGAACTTTTTACATATACTCATTGATGCATTTTGATGTCACATCAGCCATATAGAAGTACATATTGGAATTACTGAACATATTTCTGACCCAAGAGTCTTCGAAGATGAACTTTCTATACATACTCATTGCCTCACTCTGATGTTACTTCAGCCATACAGAGGTCCATATTTGGCCTACTGAAGAGTCTTCGAAGATGAACTTTCTATACAGTTTCATTGCCTCACTCTAATGTTACTTAAGCCATACAGAAGTCCATATTTGACCTAATGGACATAATTCTGGCCAAAGAGTATTCAATACTGAACTTTTTCCGTATACTCATTGATGCATTCTGATGTCACATCAGCCATATAGAAGTCCATATTTGAATTACTGAACATTTTTCTGACCCAAGAGCCCTCGATCGCGATTTTTCAAATTTGACTCATTGACTTTTTTTGATTTTATTTCAGCCATACAGAAGTCCATATTTGACCTAATGGACATATTTCTGGCCAAAGAGTATTCAACACTGAACTTTTTCCATATACTCATTGATGCACTCTGATGTCACATCAGCCATATAGAAGTCCATATTGGAATTACTGAGTATATTTTTGACCCAAGAGTCTTCGAAGATGAACTTTCCATACAGTCTCATTGCCTTATTCTAATGTTACTTTAGCCATACAGAAGTCAGTACCTGAACTACTGAACATATTTCTGACCAAAGAGTCCTCGATTATGAACTATCAATTCAGACTCATTGAATGCTTTTGATTTTATTTCAACCATACAGAAGTCCATATTTTACCTACTTATTTTCTTTTCTGTCCCAAGGGTCCTCGGACATGAACTTTCAATTCAGACTCATTGACTCACTCTAATGTTACTTCAGCCACAGAGTAGTCAATTCTGACCTGCTTAATATATTTCTGACCCAAGAGTGCTTGATCATGATTTTTTAAATTAGACTCATTGACTCTTTTTTATTTTATTTCAGCCATACAGAAGTCCATATTTGACCTAATGGACATATTTCTGGCCAAAGAGTATTTAATACTGAGCTTTTTACTCATTGATGCATTCTGATGTCACATCAGCCATATAGAAGTCCATATTTGAATTACTGAACATTTTTCTGACCCAATAGTCTTCGAAGATGAACTTTCCATAGAGTCTCATTGCCTCATTCTAATGTTACTTTAGCCATACAGTAGTCCATACTTGTACTACTGGACATATTTCTGACCCAAGAATCCTCGATCATGAACTTTCAATTCAGACTCATTGACTCACTCTGATGTTACTTCACCCATACAGAACTCCATATTTGGAGTACTGAAGAGTCTTCAAAGATGAACTCTCTATACAGTCTCCTTGCCTCACTCTAATGTTACTTCAGCCATAGAGTAGTCAATTTTGACCTGCTTAACATATTTCTGACCCAAGGGTCCTCGGACATGAACTTTCAATTAAGACTCATTGACTCTCCATCTTTTTGATTTTATTTCAGCCATACAGTAGTCCATATTTGACCTAATGGACATATTTCTGGTCAATGAGTATTCAATATTGAACTTTTTACATATACTCATTGATGCATTTTGATGTCACATCAGCCATATAGAAGTACATATTGGAATTACTGAACATATTTCTGACCCAAGAGTCTTCGAAGATGAACTTTCTATACATACTCATTGCCTCACTCTGATGTTACTTCAGCCATACAGAGGTCCATATTTGGCCTACTGAAGAGTCTTCGAAGATGAACTTTCTATACGGTTTCATTGCCTCACTCTAATGTTACTTAAGCCATACAGAAGTCCATATTTGACCTAATGGACATATTTCTGGCCAAAGAGTATTCAATACTGAACTTTTTCCATATAATCATTGATGCATTCTGATGTCACATCAGCCATATAGAAGTCCATATTTGAATTACTGAACATTTTTCTGACCCAAGAGCCCTCGATCGCGATTTTTCAAATTAGACTCATTGACTCTTTTTGATTTTATTTCAGCCATACAGAAGTCCATATTTGACCTAATGGACATATTTCTGGTCAATGAGTATTCAATATTGAACTTTTTACATATACTCATTGATGCATTTTGATGTCACATCAGCCATATAGAAGTACATATTGGAATTACTGAACATATTTCTGACCCAAGAGTCTTCGAAGATGAACTTTCTATACATACTCATTGCCTCACTCTGATGTTACTTCAGCCATACAGAGGTCCATATTTGGCCTACTGAAGAGTCTTCGAAGATGAACTTTCTATACGGTTTCATTGCCTCACTCTAATGTTACTTAAGCCATACAGAAGTCCATATTTGACCTAATGGACATATTTCTGGCCAAAGAGTATTCAATACTGAACTTTTTCCATATACTCATTGATGCATTCTGATGTCACATCAGCCATATAGAAGTCCATATTTGAATTACTGAACATTTTTCTGACCCAAGAGCCCTTGATCGCGATTTTTCAAATTAGACTCATTGACTCTTTTTGATTTTATTTCAGCCATACAGAAGTCCATATTTGACCTAATGGACATATTTCTGGTCAATGAGTATTCAATATTGAACTTTTTACATATACTCATTGATGCATTTTGATGTCACATCAGCCATATAGAAGTACATATTGGAATTACTGAACATATTTCTGACCCAAGAGTCTTCGAAGATGAACTTTCTATACATACTCATTGCCTCACTCTGATGTTACTTCAGCCATACAGAGGTCCATATTTGGCCTACTGAAGAGTCTTCGAAGATGAACTTTCTATACGGTTTCATTGCCTCACTCTAATGTTACTTAAGCCATACAGAAGTCCATATTTGACCTAATGGACATATTTCTGGCCAAAGAGTATTCAATACTGAACTTTTTCCGTATACTCATTGATGCATTCTGATGTCACATCAGCCATATAGAAGTCCATATTTGAATTACTGAACATTTTTCTGACCCAAGAGCCCTCGATCGCGATTTTTCAAATTTGACTCATTGACTTTTTTTGATTTTATTTCAGCCATACAGAAGTCCATATTTGACCTAATGGACATATTTCTGGTCAATGAGTATTCAATATTGAACTTTTTACATATACTCATTGATGCACTCTGATGTCACATCAGCCATATAGAAGTCCATATTGGAATTACTGATCATACTTTTGACCCATGAGTCTTCGAAGATGAACTTTCCATACAGTCTCATTGCCTTATTTTAATGTTACTTTAGCCATACAGAAGCCAGTACCTGAACTACTGAACATATTTCTGTCCAAAGAGTCCTCAATCTTGACCTTTCAATTCACACTCATTGACTGCTTTTGATTTTATTTCAACCATACAGAAGCCCATATTTTACCTATTTATTTTCTTTTCTGTCCCAAGGGTCCTCGGTCATGATCTTTCTACTCATACTCATAGTTTCATTCTACTGTTACTTCAGCCACACTGAAGTCCAAATTTGACCAAGTGAACATATTTCTGACCCAAGAGTCCTAAAACATGAACTTTGAATTCAGACTCAATGACTCCTTTTAATTATATTTCAGCCATACAGCATTCTGGCAAATCAGTCCTAGATAATGAACTTTCTATACATACTCATTGCCTCACTCTGATGTTACTTCAGCCATACAGAGGTCCATATTTGGCCTACTGAAGAGTCTTCGAAGATGAACTTTCTATACGGTTTCATTGCCTCACTCTAATGTTACTTAAGCCATACAGAAGTCCATATTTGACCTAATGGACATATTTCTCGACAAACACTATTCAATATTGAACTTTTTACATATACTCATTGATGCATTCTGATGTCACATCAGCCATATAGAAGTCCATATTTGAATTACTGAACATTTTTCTGACCCAAGAGTCTTCGAAGATGAACTTTCCATAGAGTCTCATTGCCTCATTCTAATGTTACTTTAGCCATACAGTAGTCCATACTTGTACTACTGGACATATTTCTGACCCAAGAATCCTCGATCATGAACTTTCAATTCAGACTCATTGACTCACTCTGATGTTACTTCACCCATACAGAACTCCATATTTGGAGTACTGAAGAGTCTTCAAAGATGAACTCTCTATACAGTCTCCTTGCCTCACTCTAATGTTACTTCAGCCATAGAGTAGTCGATTTTGACCTGCTTAACATATTTCTGACCCAAGGGTCCTCGGACATGAACTTTCAATTAAGACTCATTGACTCTCCATCTTTTTGATTTTATTTCAGCCATACAGAAGTCCATATTTGACCTAATGGACATATTTCTGGTCAATGAGTATTCAATATTGAACTTTTTACATATACTCATTGATGCATTTTGATGTCACATCAGCCATATAGAAGTACATATTGGAATTACTGAACATATTTCTGACCCAAGAGTCTTCGAAGATGAACTTTCTATACATACTCATTGCCTCACTCTGATGTTACTTCAGCCATACAGAGGTCCATATTTGGCCTACTGAAGAGTCTTCGAAGATGAACTTTCTATACGGTTTCATTGCCTCACTCTAATGTTACTTAAGCCATACAGAAGTCCATATTTGACCTAATGGACATATTTCTGGCCAAAGAGTATTCAATACTGAACTTTTTCCATATACTCATTGATGCATTCTGATGTCACATCAGCCATATAGAAGTCCATATTTGAATTACTGAACATTTTTCTGACCCAAGAGCCCTCGATCGCGATTTTTCAAATTAGACTCATTGACTCTTTTTGATTTTATTTCAGCCATACAGAAGTCCATATTTGACCTAATGGACATATTTCTGGTCAATGAGTATTCAATATTGAACTTTTTACATATACTCATTGATGCATTTTGATGTCACATCAGCCATATAGAAGTACATATTGGAATTACTGAACATATTTCTGACCCAAGAGTCTTCGAAGATGAACTTTCTATACATACTCATTGCCTCACTCTGATGTTACTTCAGCCATACAGAGGTCCATATTTGGCCTACTGAAGAGTCTTCGAAGATGAACTTTCTATACGGTTTCATTGCCTCACTCTAATGTTACTTAAGCCATACAGAAGTCCATATTTGACCTAATGGACATATTTCTGGCCAAAGAGTATTCAATACTGAACTTTTTCCATATACTCATTGATGCATTCTGATGTCACATCAGCCATATAGAAGTCCATATTTGAATTACTGAACATTTTTCTGACCCAAGAGCCCTTGATCGCGATTTTTCAAATTAGACTCATTGACTCTTTTTGATTTTATTTCAGCCATACAGAAGTCCATATTTGACCTAATGGACATATTTCTGGTCAATGAGTATTCAATATTGAACTTTTTACATATACTCATTGATGCATTTTGATGTCACATCAGCCATATAGAAGTACATATTGGAATTACTGAACATATTTCTGACCCAAGAGTCTTCGAAGATGAACTTTCTATACATACTCATTGCCTCACTCTGATGTTACTTCAGCCATACAGAGGTCCATATTTGGCCTACTGAAGAGTCTTCGAAGATGAACTTTCTATACGGTTTCATTGCCTCACTCTAATGTTACTTAAGCCATACAGAAGTCCATATTTGACCTAATGGACATATTTCTGGCCAAAGAGTATTCAATACTGAACTTTTTCCGTATACTCATTGATGCATTCTGATGTCACATCAGCCATATAGAAGTCCATATTTGAATTACTGAACATTTTTCTGACCCAAGAGCCCTCGATCGCGATTTTTCAAATTTGACTCATTGACTTTTTTGATTTTATTTCAGCCATACAGAAGTCCATATTTGACCTAATGGACATATTTCTGGCCAAAGAGTATTCAATACTGAACTTTTTCCATATACTCATTGATGCACTCTGATGTCACATCAGCCATATAGAAGTCCATATTGGAATTACTGAGTATATTTTTGACCCAAGAGTCTTCGAAGATGAACTTTCCATACAGTCTCATTGCCTTATTCTAATGTTACTTTAGCCATACAGAAGTCAGTACCTGAACTACTGAACATATTTCTGACCAAAGAGTCCTCGATTATGAACTATCAATTCAGACTCATTGAATGCTTTTGATTTTATTTCAACCATACAGAAGTCCATATTTTACCTACTTATTTTCTTTTCTGTCCCAAGGGTCCTCGGACATGAACTTTCAATTCAGACTCATTGACTCACTCTAATGTTACTTCAGCCACAGAGTAGTCAATTCTGACCTGCTTAATATATTTCTGACCCAAGAGTGCTTGATCATGATTTTTTAAATTAGACTCATTGACTCTTTTTTATTTTATTTCAGCCATACAGAAGTCCATATTTGACCTAATGGACATATTTCTGGCCAAAGAGTATTTAATACTGAGCTTTTTACTCATTGATGCAATCTGATGTCACATCAGCCATATAGAAGTCCATATTTGAATTACTGAACATTTTTCTGACCCAATAGTCTTCGAAGATGAACTTTCCATAGAGTCTCATTGCCTCATTCTAATGTTACTTTAGCCATACAGTAGTCCATACTTGTACTACTGGACATATTTCTGACCCAAGAATCCTCGATCATGAACTTTCAATTCAGACTCATTGACTCACTCTGATGTTACTTCACCCATACAGAACTCCATATTTGGAGTACTGAAGAGTCTTCAAAGATGAACTCTCTATACAGTCTCCTTGCCTCACTCTAATGTTACTTCAGCCATAGAGTAGTCAATTTTGACCTGCTTAACATATTTCTGACCCAAGGGTCCTCGGACATGAACTTTCAATTAAGACTCATTGACTCTCCATCTTTTTGATTTTATTTCAGCCATACAGAAGTCCATATTTGACCTAATGGACATATTTCTGGTCAATGAGTATTCAATATTGAACTTTTTACATATACTCATTGATGCATTTTGATGTCACATCAGCCATATAGAAGTACATATTGGAATTACTGAACATATTTCTGACCCAAGAGTCTTCGAAGATGAACTTTCTATACATACTCATTGCCTCACTCTGATGTTACTTCAGCCATACAGAGGTCCATATTTGGCCTACTGAAGAGTCTTCGAAGATGAACTTTCTATACGGTTTCATTGCCTCACTCTAATGTTACTTAAGCCATACAGAAGTCCATATTTGACCTAATGGACATATTTCTGGCCAAAGAGTATTCAATACTGAACTTTTTCCATATACTCATTGATGCATTCTGATGTCACATCAGCCATATAGAAGTCCATATTTGAATTACTGAACATTTTTCTGACCCAAGAGCCCTCGATCGCGATTTTTCAAATTAGACTCATTGACTCTTTTTGATTTTATTTCAGCCATACAGAAGTCCATATTTGACCTAATGGACATATTTCTGGTCAATGAGTATTCAATATTGAACTTTTTACATATACTCATTGATGCATTTTGATGTCACATCAGCCATATAGAAGTACATATTGGAATTACTGAACATATTTCTGACCCAAGAGTCTTCGAAGATGAACTTTCTATACATACTCATTGCCTCACTCTGATGTTACTTCAGCCATACAGAGGTCCATATTTGGCCTACTGAAGAGTCTTCGAAGATGAACTTTCTATACGGTTTCATTGCCTCACTCTAATGTTACTTAAGCCATACAGAAGTCCATATTTGACCTAATGGACATATTTCTGGCCAAAGAGTATTCAATACTGAACTTTTTCCATATACTCATTGATGCATTCTGATGTCACATCAGCCATATAGAAGTCCATATTTGAATTACTGAACATTTTTCTGACCCAAGAGCCCTTGATCGCGATTTTTCAAATTAGACTCATTGACTCTTTTTGATTTTATTTCAGCCATACAGAAGTCCATATTTGACCTAATGGACATATTTCTGGTCAATGAGTATTCAATATTGAACTTTTTACATATACTCATTGATGCATTTTGATGTCACATCAGCCATATAGAAGTACATATTGGAATTACTGAACATATTTCTGACCCAAGAGTCTTCGAAGATGAACTTTCTATACATACTCATTGCCTCACTCTGATGTTACTTCAGCCATACAGAGGTCCATATTTGGCCTACTGAAGAGTCTTCGAAGATGAACTTTCTATACGGTTTCATTGCCTCACTCTAATGTTACTTAAGCCATACAGAAGTCCATATTTGACCTAATGGACATATTTCTGGCCAAAGAGTATTCAATACTGAACTTTTTCCGTATACTCATTGATGCATTCTGATGTCACATCAGCCATATAGAAGTCCATATTTGAATTACTGAACATTTTTCTGACCCAAGAGCCCTCGATCGCGATTTTTCAAATTTGACTCATTGACTTTTTTTGATTTTATTTCAGCCATACAGAAGTCCATATTTGACCTAATGGACATATTTCTGGTCAATGAGTATTCAATATTGAACTTTTTACATATACTCATTGATGCACTCTGATGTCACATCAGCCATATAGAAGTCCATATTGGAATTACTGATCATACTTTTGACCCATGAGTCTTCGAAGATGAACTTTCCATACAGTCTCATTGCCTTATTTTAATGTTACTTTAGCCATACAGAAGCCAGTACCTGAACTACTGAACATATTTCTGTCCAAAGAGTCCTCAATCTTGACCTTTCAATTCACACTCATTGACTGCTTTTGATTTTATTTCAACCATACAGAAGCCCATATTTTACCTATTTATTTTCTTTTCTGTCCCAAGGGTCCTCGGTCATGATCTTTCTACTCATACTCATAGTTTCATTCTACTGTTACTTCAGCCACACTGAAGTCCAAATTTGACCAAGTGAACATATTTCTGACCCAAGAGTCCTAAAACATGAACTTTGAATTCAGACTCAATGACTCCTTTTAATTATATTTCAGCCATACAGCATTCTGGCAAATCAGTCCTAGATAATGAACTTTCTATACATACTCATTGCCTCACTCTGATGTTACTTCAGCCATACAGAGGTCCATATTTGGCCTACTGAAGAGTCTTCGAAGATGAACTTTCTATACGGTTTCATTGCCTCACTCTAATGTTACTTAAGCCATACAGAAGTCCATATTTGACCTAATGGACATATTTCTCGACAAACACTATTCAATATTGAACTTTTTACATATACTCATTGATGCATTCTGATGTCACATCAGCCATATAGAAGTCCATATTTGAATTACTGAACATTTTTCTGACCCAAGAGTCTTCGAAGATGAACTTTCCATAGAGTCTCATTGCCTCATTCTAATGTTACTTTAGCCATACAGTAGTCCATACTTGTACTACTGGACATATTTCTGACCCAAGAATCCTCGATCATGAACTTTCAATTCAGACTCATTGACTCACTCTGATGTTACTTCACCCATACAGAACTCCATATTTGGAGTACTGAAGAGTCTTCAAAGATGAACTCTCTATACAGTCTCCTTGCCTCACTCTAATGTTACTTCAGCCATAGAGTAGTCGATTTTGACCTGCTTAACATATTTCTGACCCAAGGGTCCTCGGACATGAACTTTCAATTAAGACTCATTGACTCTCCATCTTTTTGATTTTATTTCAGCCATACAGAAGTCCATATTTGACCTAATGGACATATTTCTGGTCAATGAGTATTCAATACTGAACTTTTTACATATACTCATTGATGCATTTTGATGTCACATCAGCCATATAGAAGTACATATTGGAATTACTGAACATATTTCTGACCCAAGAGTCTTCGAAGATGAACTTTCTATACATACTCATTGCCTCACTCTGATGTTACTTCAGCCATACAGAGGTCCATATTTGGCCTACTGAAGAGTCTTCGAAGATGAACTTTCTATACGGTTTCATTGCCTCACTCTAATGTTACTTAAGCCATACAGAAGTCCATATTTGACCTAATGGACATATTTCTGGCCAAAGAGTATTCAATACTGAACTTTTTCCATATACTCATTGATGCATTCTGATGTCACATCAGCCATATAGAAGTCCATATTTGAATTACTGAACATTTTTCTGACCCAAGAGCCCTCGATCGCGATTTTTCAAATTAGACTCATTGACTCTTTTTGATTTTATTTCAGCCATACAGAAGTCCATATTTGACCTAATGGACATATTTCTGGTCAATGAGTATTCAATATTGAACTTTTTACATATACTCATTGATGCATTTTGATGTCACATCAGCCATATAGAAGTACATATTGGAATTACTGAACATATTTCTGACCCAAGAGTCTTCGAAGATGAACTTTCTATACATACTCATTGCCTCACTCTGATGTTACTTCAGCCATACAGAGGTCCATATTTGGCCTACTGAAGAGTCTTCGAAGATGAACTTTCTATACGGTTTCATTGCCTCACTCTAATGTTACTTAAGCCATACAGAAGTCCATATTTGACCTAATGGACATATTTCTGGCCAAAGAGTATTCAATACTGAACTTTTTCCATATACTCATTGATGCATTCTGATGTCACATCAGCCATATAGAAGTCCATATTTGAATTACTGAACATTTTTCTGACCCAAGAGCCCTTGATCGCGATTTTTCAAATTAGACTCATTGACTCTTTTTGATTTTATTTCAGCCATACAGAAGTCCATATTTGACCTAATGGACATATTTCTGGTCAATGAGTATTCAATATTGAACTTTTTACATATACTCATTGATGCATTTTGATGTCACATCAGCCATATAGAAGTACATATTGGAATTACTGAACATATTTCTGACCCAAGAGTCTTCGAAGATGAACTTTCTATACATACTCATTGCCTCACTCTGATGTTACTTCAGCCATACAGAGGTCCATATTTGGCCTACTGAAGAGTCTTCGAAGATGAACTTTCTATACGGTTTCATTGCCTCACTCTAATGTTACTTAAGCCATACAGAAGTCCATATTTGACCTAATGGACATATTTCTGGCCAAAGAGTATTCAATACTGAACTTTTTCCGTATACTCATTGATGCATTCTGATGTCACATCAGCCATATAGAAGTCCATATTTGAATTACTGAACATTTTTCTGACCCAAGAGCCCTCGATCGCGATTTTTCAAATTTGACTCATTGACTTTTTTTGATTTTATTTCAGCCATACAGAAGTCCATATTTGACCTAATGGACATATTTCTGGTCAATGAGTATTCAATATTGAACTTTTTACATATACTCATTGATGCACTCTGATGTCACATCAGCCATATAGAAGTCCATATTGGAATTACTGATCATACTTTTGACCCATGAGTCTTCGAAGATGAACTTTCCATACAGTCTCATTGCCTTATTTTAATGTTACTTTAGCCATACAGAAGCCAGTACCTGAACTACTGAACATATTTCTGTCCAAAGAGTCCTCAATCTTGACCTTTCAATTCACACTCATTGACTGCTTTTGATTTTATTTCAACCATATAGAAGCCCATATTTTACCTATTTATTTTCTTTTCTGTCCCAAGGGTCCTCGGTCATGATCTTTCTACTCATACTCATAGTTTCATTCTACTGTTACTTCAGCCACACTGAAGTCCAAATTTGACCAAGTGAACATATTTCTGACCCAAGAGTCCTAAAACATGAACTTTGAATTCAGACTCAATGACTCCTTTTAATTATATTTCAGCCATACAGCATTCTGGCAAATCAGTCCTAGATAATGAACTTTCTATACATACTCATTGCCTCACTCTGATGTTACTTCAGCCATACAGAGGTCCATATTTGGCCTACTGAAGAGTCTTCGAAGATGAACTTTCTATACGGTTTCATTGCCTCACTCTAATGTTACTTAAGCCATACAGAAGTCCATATTTGACCTAATGGACATATTTCTCGACAAACACTATTCAATATTGAACTTTTTACATATACTCATTGATGCATTCTGATGTCACATCAGCCATATAGAAGTCCATATTTGAATTACTGAACATTTTTCTGACCCAAGAGTCTTCGAAGATGAACTTTCCATAGAGTCTCATTGCCTCATTCTAATGTTACTTTAGCCATACAGTAGTCCATACTTGTACTACTGGACATATTTCTGACCCAAGAATCCTCGATCATGAACTTTCAATTCAGACTCATTGACTCACTCTGATGTTACTTCACCCATACAGAACTCCATATTTGGAGTACTGAAGAGTCTTCAAAGATGAACTCTCTATACAGTCTCCTTGCCTCACTCTAATGTTACTTCAGCCATAGAGTAGTCGATTTTGACCTGCTTAACATATTTCTGACCCAAGGGTCCTCGGACATGAACTTTCAATTAAGACTCATTGACTCTCCATCTTTTTGATTTTATTTCAGCCATACAGAAGTCCATATTTGACCTAATGGACATATTTCTGGTCAATGAGTATTCAATACTGAACTTTTTACATATACTCATTGATGCATTTTGATGTCACATCAGCCATATAGAAGTACATATTGGAATTACTGAACATATTTCTGACCCAAGAGTCTTCGAAGATGAACTTTCTATACAGTCTCATTGCCTCACTCGAATGTTACTTAAGCCATACAGAAGTCGATTTTTGACCTGCTGAACATATTTCTGACCCAAAAGTTCTCGATCATGATTTTTCAAATTAGACTCATTGACTCTTTTTGATTTTATTTCAGCCATACAGAACTCCATATTTTACCTACTTTTTTTCTGTCTCAAAAGTCCTCAATCATGAACTTTCAATTCAGACTCATTGACTCACTCAGATATTACTTCAGCCATACAGAACTCCATATTTGGCCTACTGAAGAGTCTTCAAAGATGAACTCTCTATACAGTCTTCTTGCCTCACTCTAATGTTACTTCAGCCATAGAGTAGTCGATTTTGACCTGCTTAATATATTTCTGACCCAAGAGTGCTTGATCATGATTTTTTAAATTAGACTCATTGACTCTTTTTTATTTTATTTCAGCCATACAGAAGTCCATATTTGACCTAATGGACATATTTCTGGCCAAAGAGTATTCAATACTGAGCTTTTTACTCATTGATGCATTCTGATGTCACATCAGCCATATAGAAGTCCATATTTGAATTACTGAACATTTTTCTGACCCAAGAGTCTTCGAAGATGAACTTTCCATAGAGTCTCATTGCCTCATTCTAATGTTACTTTAGCCATACAGTAGTCCATACTTGTACTACTGGACATATTTCTGACCCAAGAATCCTCGATCATGAACTTTCAATTCAGACTCATTGACTCACTCTGATGTTACTTCACCCATACAGAACTCCATATTTGGAGTACTGAAGAGTCTTCAAAGATGAACTCTCTATACAGTCTCCTTGCCTCACTCTAATGTTACTTCAGCCATAGAGTAGTCGATTTTGACCTGCTTAACATATTTCTGACCCAAGGGTCCTCGGACATGAACTTTCAATTAAGACTCATTGACTCTCCATCTTTTTGATTTTATTTCAGCCATACAGAAGTCCATATTTGACCTAATGGACATATTTCTGGTCAATGAGTATTCAATACTGAACTTTTTACATATACTCATTGATGCATTTTGATGTCACATCAGCCATATAGAAGTACATATTGGAATTACTGAACATATTTCTGACCCAAGAGTCTTCGAAGATGAACTTTCTATACAGTCTCATTGCCTCACTCGAATGTTACTTAAGCCATACAGAAGTCGATTTTTGACCTGCTGAACATATTTCTGACCCAAAAGTTCTCGATCATGATTTTTCAAATTAGACTCATTGACTCTTTTTGATTTTATTTCAGCCATACAGAACTCCATATTTTACCTACTTTTTTTCTGTCTCAAAAGTCCTCAATCATGAACTTTCAATTCAGACTCATTGACTCACTCAGATATTACTTCAGCCATACAGAACTCCATATTTGGCCTACTGAAGAGTCTTCAAAGATGAACTCTCTATACAGTCTTCTTGCCTCACTCTAATGTTACTTCAGCCATAGAGTAGTCGATTTTGACCTGCTTAATATATTTCTGACCCAAGAGTGCTTGATCATGATTTTTTAAATTAGACTCATTGACTATTTTTTATTTTATTTCAGCCATACAGAAGTCCATATTTGACCTAATGGAAATATATTTCTGGCCAAAGAGTATTCAATACTGAGCTTTTTACTCATTGATGCATTCTGATGTCACATCAGCCATATAGAAGTCCATATTTGAATTACTGAACATTTTTCTGACCCAAGAGTCTTCGAAGATGAACTTTCCATAGAGTCTCATTGCCTCATTCTAATGTTACTTTAGCCATACAGTAGTCCATACTTGTACTACTGGACATATTTCTGACCCAAGAATCCTCGATCATGAACTTTCAATTCAGACTCATTGACTCACTCTGATGTTACTTCACCCATACAGAACTCCATATTTGGAGTACTAAAGAGTCTTCAAAGATGAACTCTCTATACAGTCTCCTTGCCTCACTCTAATGTTACTTCAGCCATAGAGTAGTCGATTTTGACCTGCTTAACATATTTCTGACCCAAGGGTCCTCGGACATGAACTTTCAATTAAGACTCATTGACTCTCCATCTTTTTGATTTTATTTCAGCCATACAGAAGTCCATATTTGACCTAATAGACATATTTCTGGTCAATGAGTATTCAATACTGAACTTTTTACATATACTCATTGATGCATTTTGATGTCACATCAGCCATATAGAAGTACATATTGGAATTACTGAACATATTTCTGACCCAAGAGTCTTCGAAGATGAACTTTCTATACATACTCATTGCCTCACTCTGATGTTACTTCAGCCATACAGAGGTCCATATTTGGCCTACTGAAGAGTCTTCGAAGATGAACTTTCTATACGGTTTCATTGCCTCACTCTAATGTTACTTAAGCCATACAGAAGTCCATATTTGACCTAATGGACATATTTCTGGCCAAAGAGTATTCAATACTGAACTTTTTCCATATACTCATTGATGCATTCTGATGTCACATCAGCCATATAGAAGTCCATATTTGAATTACTGAACATTTTTCTGACCCAAGAGCCCTCGATCGCGATTTTTCAAATTAGACTCATTGACTCTTTTTGATTTTATTTCAGCCATACAGAAGTCCATATTTGACCTAATGGACATATTTCTGGTCAATGAGTATTCAATATTGAACTTTTTACATATACTCATTGATGCATTTTGATGTCACATCAGCCATATAGAAGTACATATTGGAATTACTGAACATATTTCTGACCCAAGAGTCTTCGAAGATGAACTTTCTATACATACTCATTGCCTCACTCTGATGTTACTTCAGCCATACAGAGGTCCATATTTGGCCTACTGAAGAGTCTTCGAAGATGAACTTTCTATACGGTTTCATTGCCTCACTCTAATGTTACTTAAGCCATACAGAAGTCCATATTTGACCTAATGGACATATTTCTGGCCAAAGAGTATTCAATACTGAACTTTTTCCATATACTCATTGATGCATTCTGATGTCACATCAGCCATATAGAAGTCCATATTTGAATTACTGAACATTTTTCTGACCCAAGAGCCCTCGATCACGATTTTTCAAATTAGACTCATTGACTCTTTTTGATTTTATTTCAGCCATACAGAAGTCCATATTTGACCTAATGGACATATTTCTGGCCAAAGAGTATTCAATACTGAACTTTTTCCATATACTCATTGATGCACTCTGATGTCACATCAGCCATATAGAAGTCCATATTGGAATTACTGAGTATATTTTTGACCCAAGAGTCTTCGAAGATGAACTTTCCATACAGTCTCATTGCCTTATTCTAATGTTACTTTAGCCATACAGAAGTCAGTACCTGAACTACTGAACATATTTCTGACCAAAGAGTCCTCGATTATGAACTATCAATTCAGACTCATTGAATGCTTTTGATTTTATTTCAACCATACAGAAGTCCATATTTTACCTACTTATTTTCTTTTCTGTCCCAAGGGTCCTCGGACATGAACTTTCAATTCAGACTCATTGACTCACTCTAATGTTACTTCAGCCACAGAGTAGTCAATTCTGACCTGCTTAATATATTTCTGACCCAAGAGTGCTTGATCATGATTTTTTAAATTAGACTCATTGACTCTTTTTTATTTTATTTCAGCCATACAGAAGTCCATATTTGACCTAATGGACATATTTCTGGCCAAAGAGTATTCAATACTGAGCTTTTTACTCATTGATGCATTCTGATGTCACATCAGCCATATAGAAGTCCATATTTGAATTACTGAACATTTTTCTGACCCAAGAGTCTTCGAAGATGAACTTTCCATAGAGTCTCATTGCCTCATTCTAATGTTACTTTAGCCATACAGTAGTCCATACTTGTACTACTGGACATATTTCTGACCCAAGAATCCTCGATCATGAACTTTCAATTCAGACTCATTGAGTCACTCTGATGTTACTTCACCCATACAGAACTCCATATTTGGAGTACTGAAGAGTCTTCAAAGATGAACTCTCTATACAGTCTCCTTGCCTCACTCTAATGTTACTTCAGCCATAGAGTAGTCGATTTTGACCTGCTTAACATATTTCTGACCCAAGGGTCCTCGGACATGAACTTTCAATTAAGACTCATTGACTCTCCATCTTTTTGATTTTATTTCAGCCATACAGAAGTCCATATTTGACCTAATGGACATATTTCTGGTCAATGAGTATTCAATATTGAACTTTTTACATATACTCATTGATGCATTTTGATGTCACATCAGCCATATAGAAGTACATATTGGAATTACTGAACATATTTCTGACCCAAGAGTCTTCGAAGATGAACTTTCTATACATACTCATTGCCTCACTCTGATGTTACTTCAGCCATACAGAGGTCCATATTTGGCCTACTGAAGAGTCTTCGAAGATGAACTTTCTATACGGTTTCATTGCCTCACTCTAATGTTACTTAAGCCATACAGAAGTCCATATTTGACCTAATGGACATATTTCTGGCCAAAGAGTATTCAATACTGAACTTTTTCCATATACTCATTGATGCATTCTGATGTCACATCAGCCATATAGAAGTCCATATTGGAATTACTGAACATTTTTCTGACCCAAGAGCCCTCGATCGCGATTTTTCAAATTAGACTCATTGACTCTTTTTGATTTTATTTCAGCCATACAGAAGTCCATATTTGACCTAATGGACATATTTCTGGTCAATGAGTATTCAATATTGAACTTTTTACATATACTCATTGATGCATTTTGATGTCACATCAGCCATATAGAAGTACATATTGGAATTACTGAACATATTTCTGACCCAAGAGTCTTCGAAGATGAACTTTCTATACATACTCATTGCCTCACTCTGATGTTACTTCAGCCATACAGAGGTCCATATTTGGCCTACTGAAGAGTCTTCGAAGATGAACTTTCTATACGGTTTCATTGCCTCACTCTAATGTTACTTAAGCCATACAGAAGTCCATATTTGACATAATGGACATATTTCTGGCCAAAGAGTATTCAATATTGAACTTTTTACATATACTCATTGATGCACTCTGATGTCACATCAGCCATATAGAAGTCCATATTGGAATTACTGAGCATACTTTTGACCCAAGAGTCTATGAAGATGAACTTTCCATACAGTCTCATTACCTTATTCTAATGTTACTTTAGCCATACAGAAGTCAGTACCTGAACTACTGAACATATTTCTGTCCAAAGAGTCCTCAATCTTGACCTTTCAATTCACACTCATTGACTGCTTTTGATTTTATTTCAACCATACAGAAGCCCATATTTTACCTACTTATTTTCTTTTCTGTCCCAAGGGTCCTCGGTCATGATCTTTCTACTCATACTCATAGTTTCATTCACTTTGAATTCAGACTCAATGACTCCTTTTAATTTTATTTCAGCCATACAGCATTCTGGCAAATCAGTCCTAGATAATGAACTTTCTATGCATACTCATTGCCTCACTCTGATGTTGCTTCAGCCATACAGAGGTCCATATTTGGCCTACTGAAGAGTCTTCCAAGATGAACTTTCTATACAGTCTCATTGCCTCACTCAAATGTTACTTAAGCCATACAGAAGTCGATTTTTGACCTGCTGAACATATTTCTGACCCAAAAGTTCTCGATCATGATTTTTCAAATTAGACTAATTGACTCTTTTTGATTTTATTTCAGCCATACAGAACTCCATATTTTACCTACTTTTTTTCTGTCCCAAAAGTCCACAATCATGAACTTTCAATTCAGACTCATTGACTCACTCAGATATGACTTCAGCCATACAGAACTCCATATTTGGCCTACTGAAGAGTCTTCAAAGATGAACTCTCTATACAGTCTTCTTGCCTCACTCTAATGTTACTTCAGCCATAGAGTAGTCGATTTTGACCTGCTTAACATATTTCTGAACCAAGAGTTCTCAATCATTATTTTTCAATTTAGACTCATTGACTCTTTTTGATTTTATTTCAGCCATACAGAAGTCCATATTTGACCAACTTATTTTTTTCTGTCCAAAGAGTCCTCAATCTTGACCTTTCAATTCAGACTCATTGACTCCCTCAGATATTACTTCAGCCATACAGAACTCCATATTTGGCTTACTGAAGAGTCTTCAAAGATGAACTCTCTATACAGTCTCCTTGCCTCACTCTAATGTTACTTCAGCCATAGAGTAGTCGATTTTGACCTGCTTAACATATTTCTGACCCAAGGGTCCTCGGACATGAACTTTCAATTAAGACTCATTGACTCTTTTTGATTGTATTTCAGCCATACAGAAGTCCATATTTGAATTACTGAACATTTTTCTGACCCAAGAGCCCTCGATCACGATTTTTCAAATTAGACTCATTGACTCTTTTTGATTTTATTTCAGCCATACAGAAGTCCATATTTGACCTAATGGACATATTTCTGGCCAAAGAGTATTCAATACTGAACTTTTTCCATATACTCACTGATGCACTCTGATGTCACATCAGCCATATAGAAGTCCATATTGGAATTACTGAGTATATTTTTGACCCAAGAGTCTTCGAAGATGAACTTTCCATACAGTCTCATTGCCTTATTCTAATGTTACTTTAGCCATACAGAAGTCAGTACCTGAACTACTGAACATATTTCTGACCAAAGAGTCCTCGATTATGAACTATCAATTCAGACTCATTGAATGCTTTTGATTTTATTTCAACCATACAGAAGTCCATATTTTACCTACTTATTTTCTTTTCTGTCCCAAGGGTCCTCGGACATGAACTTTCAATTCAGACTCATTGACTCACTCTAATGTTACTTCAGCCACAGAGTAGTCAATTCTGACCTGCTTAATATATTTCTGACCCAAGAGTGCTTGATCATGATTTTTTAAATTAGACTCATTGACTCTTTTTTATTTTATTTCAGCCATACAGAAGTCCAAATTTGACCTAATGGACATATTTCTGGCCAAAGAGTATTCAATACTGAGCTTTTTACTCATTGATGCATTCTGATGTCACATCAGCCATATAGAAGTCCATATTTGAATTACTGAACATTTTTCTGACCCAAGAGTCTTCGAAGATGAACTTTCCATAGAGTCTCATTGCCTCATTCTAATGTTACTTTAGCCATACAGTAGTCCATACTTGTACTACTGGACATATTTCTGACCCAAGAATCCTCGATCATGAACTTTCAATTCAGACTCATTGAGTCACTCTGATGTTACTTCACCCATACAGAACTCCATATTTGGAGTACTGAAGAGTCTTCAAAGATGAACTCTCTATACAGTCTCCTTGCCTCACTCTAATGTTACTTCAGCCATAGAGTAGTCGATTTTGACCTGCTTAACATATTTCTGACCCAAGGGTCCTCGGACATGAACTTTCAATTAAGACTCATTGACTCTCCATCTTTTTGATTTTATTTCAGCCATACAGAAGTACATATTTGACCTAATGGACATATTTCTGGTCAATGAGTATTCAATATTGAACTTTTTACATATACTCATTGATGCATTTTGATGTCACATCAGCCATATAGAAGTACATACTGGAATTACTGAACATATTTCTGACCCAAGAGTCTTCGAAGATGAACTTTCTATACATACTCATTGCCTCACTCTGATGTTACTTCAGCGATACAGAGGTCCATATTTGGCCTACTGAAGAGTCTTCGAAGATGAACTTTCTATACGGTTTCATTGCCTCACTCTAATGTTACTTAAGCCATACAGAAGTCCATATTTGACCTAATGGACATATTGCTGGCCAAAGAGTATTCAATACTGAACTTTTTCCATATACTCATTGATGCATTCCAACCCGATCTCACGGCAATTCGTACGTATTTTACGAGGTGGCTAAATCGTATGAATTCATACGACCTCACTCGTACTAATTCATACGTTTTTTGCTAAATCGTATGTATTTTACGAGTTGACAAATTCGTATGAATTCATACGAATGACCTACCCCAGACCCCGCCCCTAAACCTAACCGTCACTGGGGTTTAGACAAATCGTACGAATTCGCACGAGTGAGGTCGTATGAATTTATACGAAATAGCCACCTCGTAGAATAAGTACGAATTGGTCGTGAGATAGCGTTGTGCATTCTGATGTCACATCAGCCATATAGAAGTCCATATTTGAATTACTGAACATTTTTCTGACCCAAGAGCCCTCGATCGCGATTTTTCAAATTAGACTCATTGACTCTTTTTGATTTTATTTCAGCCATACAGAAGTCCATATTTGACCTAATGGACATATTTCTGGTCAATGAGTATTCAATATTGAACTTTTTACATATACTCATTGATGCATTTTGATGTCACATCAGCCATATAGAAGTACATATTGGAATTACTGAACATATTTCTGACCCAAGAGTCTTCGAAGATGAACTTTCTATACATACTCATTGCCTCACTCTGATGTTACTTCAGCCATACAGAGGTCCATATTTGGCCTACTGAAGAGTCTTCGAAGATGAACTTTCTATACGGTTTCATTGCCTCACTCTAATGTTACTTAAGCCATACAGAAGTCCATATTTGACATAATGGACATATTTCTGGCCAAAGAGTATTCAATATTGAACTTTTTACATATACTCATTGATGCACTCTGATGTCACATCAGCCATATAGAAGTCCATATTGGAATTACTGAGCATACTTTTGACCCAAGAGTCTTCGAAGATGAACTTTCCATACAGTCTCATTACCTTATTCTAATGTTACTTTAGCCATACAGAAGTCAGTACCTGAACTACTGAACATATTTCTGTCCAAAGAGTCCTCAATCTTGACCTTTCAATTCACACTCATTGACTGCTTTTGATTTTATTTCAACCATACAGAAGCCCATATTTTACCTACTTATTTTCTTTTCTGTCCCAAGGGTCCTCGGTCATGATCTTTCTACTCATACTCATAGTTTCATTCACTTTGAATTCAGACTCAATGACTCCTTTTAATTATATTTCAGCCATACAGCATTCTGGCAAATCAGTCCTAGATAATGAACTTTCTATGCATACTCATTGCCTCACTCTGATGTTGCTTCAGCCATACAGAGGTCCATATTTGGCCTACTGAAGAGTCTTCGAAGATGAACTTTCTATACAGTCTCATTGCCTCACTCAAATGTTACTTAAGCCATACAGAAGTCGATTTTTGACCTGCTGAACATATTTCTGACCCAAAAGTTCTCGATCATGATTTTTCAAATTAGACTAATTGACTCTTTTTGATTTTATTTCAGCCATACAGAACTCCATATTTTACCTACTTTTTTTCTGTCCCAAAAGTCCTCAATCATGAACTTTCAATTCAGACTCATTGACTCACTCAGATATTACTTCAGCCATACAGAACTCCATATTTGGCCTACTGAAGAGTCTTCAAAGATGAACTCTCTATACAGTCTTCTTGCCTCACTCTAATGTTACTTCAGCCATAGAGTAGTCGATTTTGACCTGCTTAACATATTTCTGAACCAAGAGTTCTCAATCATTATTTTTCAATTTAGACTCATTGACTCTTTTTGATTTTATTTCAGCCATACAGAAGTCCATATTTGACCAACTTATTTTTTTCTGTCCAAAGAGTCCTCAATCTTGACCTTTCAATTCAGACTCATTGACTCCCTCAGATATTACTTCAGCCATACAGAACTCCATATTTGGCTTACTGAAGAGTCTTCAAAGATGAACTCTCTATACAGTCTCCTTGCCTCACTCTAATGTTACTTCAGCCATAGAGTAGTCGATTTTGACCTGCTTAACATATTTCTGACCCAAGGGTCCTCGGACATGAACTTTCAATTAAGACTCATTGACTCTTTTTGATTTTATTTCAGCCATACAGAAGTCCATATTTGAATTACTGAACATTTTTCTGACCCAAGAGCCCTCGATCACGATTTTTCAAATTAGACTCATTGACTCTTTTTGATTTTATTTCAGCCATACAGAAGTCCATATTTGACCTAATGGACATATTTCTGGCCAAAGAGTATTCAATACTGAACTTTTTCCATATACTCATTGATGCACTCTGATGTCACATCAGCCATATAGAAGTCCATATTGGAATTACTGAGTATATTTTTGACCCAAGAGTCTTCGAAGATGAACTTTCCATACAGTCTCATTGCCTTATTCTAATGTTCCTTTAGCCATACAGAAGTCAGTACCTGAACTACTGAACATATTTCTGACCAAAGAGTCCTCGATTATGAACTATCAATTCAGACTCATTGAATGCTTTTGATTTTATTTCAACCATACAGAAGTCCATATTTTACCTACTTATTTTCTTTTCTGTCCCAAGGGTCCTCGGACATGAACTTTCAATTCAGACTCATTGACTCACTCTAATGTTACTTCAGCCATTCGATTTTGACCTGCTTAACATATTTCTGAACCAAGAGTTCTCCATCATTATTTTTCAATTTAGACTCATTGACTCTTTTTGATTTTATTTCAGCCAAACAGAAGTCCATATTTGACCTACTTATTTTTTTCTGTCGAAAGAGTCCTCAAACTTGACCTTTCAATTCACACTCATTGACTGCTTTTGATTTTATTTCAACCATACAGAAGTCCATATTTTAACTACTTATTTTCTTTTCTGTCCCAAGGGTCCTCGGACATGAACTTTCAAATCAGACTCATTGACTCACTCTAATGTTACTTCAGCCATAGAGTAGTCGATTTTGACCTGCTTAACATATTTCTGAACCAAGAGTTCTCAATCATTATTTTTCAATTTAGACTCATTGACTCTTTTTGATTTTATTTCAGCCAAACAGAAGTCCATATTTGACCTACTTATTTTTTTCTGTCCAAAGAGTCCTCAATCTTGACCTTTCAATTCACACTCATTGACTTGCTTTTGATTTTATTTCAACCATACAGAAGTCCATATTTTACCTACTTATTTTCTTTTCTGTCCCAAGTGTCCTCGGTCATGATCTTTCTACTCATACTCATAGTTTCATTCTACTGTTACTTCAGCCACACTGAAGTCCAAATTTGACCAAGTGAACATATTTCTGACACAAGAGTCCTTAAACATGAACTTTCAATTCAGACTCATTGACTCCTTTTAATTATATTTCAGCCATACAGCATTCTGGCAAATCAGTCCTAGATAATGAACTTTCTATACATACTCATTGCCTCACTCTGATGTTACTTCAGCCATACAGAGGTCCATATTTGGCCTACTGAAGAGTCTTCGAAGATGCACTTTCTATACATACTCATTGCCTCACTCTAATGTTACTGAGACCATACAGAAGTCGACTTTTGACCTTCTGAACATATTTCTGACCCAAAAGTCCTCAATCATGAACTTTCACTTTAGACTCTGACTCTTTTTGATTTTATTTCAACAACACAGAATTCCATATTTTACCTGCTTTATTCTGTCCCAAAAGTCCTTGATCATGAACTTTCTTCACATAAGTATCGCCTCATTCTACTGTTACTTCAGCCATACAGGAGTCCAAATTTGTATTTCTTCATATTTCTCATGCAAGAGTCCTTGATCATGAACTTTCAATTCAGATTCACTGACTGCTTTTGATTTTATTTCAACCATACAGAAGTTCATATTTTACCTACTTATTTTCTTTTCTGTAAGTCCTTGATCAGGACCTTTCAATTCTGATGTCACATCAGCCATATAGAAGTCTATATTGGAATTACTGAGCATATTTTTGACCCAAGAGTCTTCGAAGATGAACTTTCCCTACAGTCTCATTGCCTCATTCTAATGTTACTTTAGCCATATAGAAGTCCATAATTGAACTACTGAACATATTTCTGACCAAAGAGTCCTCGATCATGAACTATCAATTAATACTCATTGAATGCTTTTGATTTTATTTCAACCATACAGGACTCCATATTTTTTACCTACTTATTTTCTTTTCTGTCCCAAGCGTCGTCGGTCATGATCTTTGTACTCATAGTCAAAGTTTCATTCTACTGTTACTTCAGCCACACTGAAGTCCAAATTTGACCAAGTGAACATATTTCTGACCCAGAAGTTCTCGATCATGAACTTTCAATTCAGACTCATTGTCTCTTTTTGATTTTAATTCAACCATACAGAAGTCCATATTTTACCTAGTTTTTTCTGTCCCAACAGTCCTCGATCAGGAACTTTCAATTCAAACTCATTGACTCTCTCAGATGTTACTTCAGCCGTACAGAACTACATATTTGGCCTACTGAATAGTCTTCAAAGATGAACTCTCTATATAGTCTCCTTGCCTCACGCTAACGTTACTTCAGATAAAGGCAATGATTATGTTTAGAAATTTCATGATCAAGGACTAATTTGCCAGAAATATGGGTCTAATATGGAGGGTCTAATGTGGACTTCTGTATGGGTGAAGTAACATCAGAAGGAGTAATGTATGAAAAGTTCAAGATCTCCTGAATGCACAACGGAATACTCATTTTTTTTCTTGTCTTTTTCTCTTGTATGCATTGCAATGCAACAGCATGTTAACGTTACTCTTCACTGCACAATAGATGTCACATCATATGTGTAATTCAACAGCCCTGCAAAGCAATAGCATATTTGTTATGGTTTATCCCATATGTTATCTCTTGAATGCACAAAGGAATACGTGAGATCTTGTATGCAATGCAATGCAACCAACATATGTTATCTCTTCAATGCACAAATGAATAAAGTTAGTTATTGCGTGCAACGAAATAGCACATTTTATGTTTTGTCCAATGCACAACGGAACACAAGCTCTAATGTGCAATGCAATACAACAACACATATGTTATAGTTTATCTCATTTGTTATCTCCTAAATGCACAACGGATTTAGTACTTTTAAACAATGCATTGGAAAACAGGTTCATATTTTATATTATTCTTCACTGCACAACAGATTAAGTTACATCGTGTATGCGCTGCAATGCAACAAACACTTTACAAACACTCTTGTATGCTATGAAACAGATAATTTAGTTCACAACAAATAATTTAGTTCTTGTAAGCATTGCAATGCAACAGCTCATATTTCTGTTTGTTTCTTCAATACCCAACGGAATAAGGTAGTTCTTATATACAAACAAACAAATACATTCCTCATGTTATTTAGCTACATTGTAAGTGTAATGCAATGCAAACATATGTTATCTCCTGAAAGCACAACGGAATGAGTATGCAGTATTGTGTAATGCAATATTGTAATGCAACAGCACATTTTTATGTTATGGTAATGCAACAGTACATTTTTATGTTATCTGATCAATACAAAGAGGAAAAAGTTCTTTCCTGTATGCAATGCAACGCAACGCAACGCAATACAGTTTATCTCACGTTATCATACAATGCATCTTTGTTATGGTTTAGCCCTGAAGGCACAACGGAATGTTAGATCTTGTATGCAATTCAATGCAACCAACATATGTTATCTCCTCAATGCACAAATGAATAAGATAGTTATTGCGTGCAATGAAATAGCACATTTGTTAAGTTTATCTCATATGTTATCTCCTGAATGCATTATGGAATGCGTTAGTTCTCAACGCAACAGCACATGTTTCACTACACAATCACTACACAATCGAGCGTGTAACGCAACAGCACATTTTTATGTTTTGTCCAATGCACAACGGAACACAAGCTCTAATGTGCAAGGCAATGCAACAACACATATATTATAGT
The DNA here is from genome assembly GCA_036281575.1 of Ancherythroculter nigrocauda. Classification (NCBI taxonomy): domain Eukaryota; kingdom Metazoa; phylum Chordata; class Actinopteri; order Cypriniformes; family Xenocyprididae; genus Ancherythroculter; species Ancherythroculter nigrocauda. The sequence goes on along the minus strand of VTFQ01000023.1, from coordinate 15,521,461 downwards.
TTATCTCATTTATTATCTCCTGAATGCACAACGGAATGAGTTAGTTCTTGTATGCATTACAATGCAACAGCACATGTTAGTCTTCATTACACAATGAATTAACACATTATACGTGTAATGCAGCAGCACATTTTTGTTATTTGTTCAATGCACAGAGGATTAAGTTAGTTCCTGTATGCAATGCAATACAAAAGCACTTTTGTTATGGTTTATCTCTCATATGTTCTGAATGCACAAAGAATGCGTTAGTTCTTGTGTGCAACTAGGAATTTAGTAGTTCTTGTATGCATTGCAATGCAACTGCACGTAATGTGTTATCACCTAATGCTCACACGTTTGATGATTTATCACATCAATGCACAATGGATAATTAGTTTTGTACGCAATTTCAATGCAACAGACCATATGTTGTGTTTTTTCTTCAAAGACCAACGGAATAAGTTAGTTATTGTATAGTTAGTTCATGTATGCAATACAGTGGAATAGAGTTTATCTCATATGCTGTCCTTTGAATGCATAACGGAATGTTAGATCTTGTATGCGATGCAGTACAATGCTAATTTGTTATAGTTTATCTCATATGTTTTCTCCTGAATGCATAATGGAATGATTGTATTATGTATTACAATGCAGCAGCGCGCTATGTGGTATCACTTCATACACAACAGATTGTTAGATCTTGTATGCAATGCAGTGCAAACAACACGTTATCCTTAAAATGCACAACAAAACAATTGCATTATAAAACAGAGCATGCTTTATGTATTATCACAAAAATGCACAACAGTTTTGTACGCAATTTCAATGCAACAGCCCACATGTTGTGTTTTTTCTTCAAAGACCAACGGAATAAGTTAGTTATTGTATAGTTAGTTCATGTTATGCAATACAGTGCAATAGAGTTCATCTCATATGTTATCTCCTGAATGCAAAACGGAATGAGTTAGTTCTTGTATGCATTGCAATGCAACAGCACATGTTATTCTTCACTACACAAAGGATTAAGTTAGTTGTTGTATGCAATGCAATACAAAAACAATTTTGTTATGGTTTATCTCTCATATGTTATATTCTGAATGCACAAAGAATCTGTTAGTTCTTTTGTGCAACTAGCAATTAGTAGTTCTTGTATGCATTGCAATGCAACCTAATGCACAAAGGAATAAAATTAGTGCTTCTATGCAATGCAGTGCAATACAGTTTATTTCCCGTTATCGTGCAATGCAACTTTGTTATGATTTAGCCCCGAATGCACAAAGGAATATGTGAGATCTTGTATGCAATGAAATGCAACCAACATATGTTATCTCGTCAGTGCACAAATGAATAAGTTAGTTATTGCGTGCAATGAAATAGCACATTTGTTAAGTTTATCTCGTATGTTATCTCCTGAATGCACTACGGAATGAGTTAGTTCTTGTTTGCATTGCAACGCAACAGCACATGATATTCTTCACTACACAGTGGATTGTCACATCGTGCGTGCAATGCAACAGCACATTTTTATGTTTTGTCCGATGCACAACGGAACACAAGCTTTTGTGTGCAATGCAATGCAACAGCACACATTTTGTTTTTTTGTTTTGTTTTCTTCTTGAATGCCCAGTGGAATAAGTTATGAATCAATGCAATCAAAGAAGTGCATATCTTATATTATTCTTAACTGCACAATGAATTGTCACATTGTATGTGTAATGCAATGCAATGCAACAAACATATCAGTTAAACGAAGAACGGAATACTTAGATTTTGTATGCAATAAAGCAATAGCACAGTTGTTGTTTATCTCAATGCAATGCAAAGCCGAATTAGTTAGTTCTTGAAAGCTTTGCAATGCAGCAGCACATGTTATGTTATCTATTCAGTGCACAAAGGAATAAGTTAGTACATGTATGCAACACAGTGGAATAGAGTTTATCTCATATGCTATCCTTTGAATGCATAACGGAATGTTAGATCTTGTATGCGATGCAATACAATGCTAATTTGTTATAGTTTATCTCATATGTTATCTCCTGAATGCACAATGGAATGATTTATTTCTTGTATGTATTACAATGCAGCAGCGCGCTATGTGGTATCACTTCATACACAACAGATTGTTAGATCTTGTATGCAATGCAATGCAAACAATGACGTTATCCTTAAAAAGCACAACGAAACAATTGCATTATAAAACAGAGCATGCTTTATGTATTATCACAAAAATGCACAACAGTTTTGTACGCAATTTCAATGCAACAGCCCACATGTTGTGTTGTGTCACATCATATGTGTAATGCAACAGCACATTTTCATGCTATCTCGTTAATGCACAGCGGAATGTTAGATATTGAATGTAATACAATGCAACAACAAAAATGTTATCACTTCAATGAACAAATAAGTAATTCCTTGTATGCACTGACTACTGTCAGTACGACAAAAGCAGATTTATTATGGTTTGTCTCATATGTTATATTCTGAATGCACAAAGGAATGCATTTTTTGCAAATGCAATGCAACTCACTTATGTTATGTGGTATCACTTAAGGGCACAACGGAATAAGTAAGCTTTTGTATGCAATGCTATGAAACAGATAATTTAGTTCACAACAGATAACTTAATTCTTGTAAGCATTGCAATGCAACAGCTCATATATTTTTTCTTTTTTTTTTCTCAATAACCAACGGAATAAAGGTAGTTCTCGTATACAATGCAATCAAACACGTAGATATCTCATGTTATTCATCACTGCACAATAGATTAAGTCACATTGTAAGTGTAATGCAATGCATCAAAAATATGTTATCTCTTAAATGCACAACGGAATAAGTTAGATCTTGAATGCAGTGCAATGTAACATCGCATATGTTATCTCCTGAATGCACAACGGAATAATGCTATGAAACAGATAATTTAGTTCACAACAGATAATTTAGTTCTTGTAAGCATTGCAATGCAACAGCTCATATTTCTGTTTGTTTCTTCAATACCCAACGGAATAAGGTAGTTCTTATATACAAACAAACAAATACATATATCATGTTATTCAGCTACATTGTAAGTGTAATGCAATGCAAACATATGTTATCTCCTGAAAGCACAACGGAATGAGTATGCAGTATTGTGTAATGCAATATTGTAATGCAACAGCACATTTTTATGTTATGGTAATGCAACAGTACATTTTTATGTTATCTGATCAATGCAAAGAGGAAAAAGTTCTTTCCTGTATGCAATGCAACGCAATGCAATACAGTTTATCTCACGTTATCATGCAATGCATCTTTATGGTTTAGCCCTGAAGGCACAACGGAATGTTAGATCTTGTATGCAATTCAATGCAACCAACATATGTTATCTCCTCAATGCACAAATGAATAAGATAGTTATTGCGTGCAATGAAATAGCACATTTGTTAAGTTTATCTCGTATGTTATCTCCTGAATGCACTACGGAATGAGTTAGTTCTTGTTTGCATTGCAACGCAACAGCACATGATATTCTTCACTACACAGTGGATTGTCACATCGTGCGTGCAATGCAACAGCACATTTTTATGTTTTGTCCGATGCACAACGGAACACAAGCTTTTTGTGTGCAATGCAATGCAACAGCACACATTTTGTTTTTTTGTTTTGTTTTCTTCTTGAATGCCCAGTGGAATAAGTTATGAATCAATGCAATCAAAGAAGTGCATATCTTATATTATTCTTAACTGCACAATGAATTGTCACATTGTATGTGTAATGCAATGCAATGCAGCAAACATATCTGTTAAACGAAGAACGGAATACTTAGATTTTGTATGCAATAAAGCAATAGCACAGTTGTTGTTTATCTCATATGCAATGCAAAGCCGAATTAGTTAGTTCTTGAAAGCTTTGCAATGCAGCAGCACATGTTATGTTATCTATTCAGTGCACAAAGGAATAAGTTAGTACATGTATGCAACACAGTGGAATAGAGTTTATCTCATATGCTATCCTTTGAATGCATAACGGAATGATTTATTTCTTGTATGTATTACAATGCAGCAGCGCGCTATGTGGTATCACTTCATACACAACAGATTGTTAGATCTTGTATGCAATGCAATGCAAACAAACACGTTATCCTTAAAAAGCACAACGAAACAATTGCATTATAAAACAGAACATGCTTTATGTATTATCACAAAAATGCACAACAGTTTTGTACGCAATTTCAATGCAACAGCCCACATGTTGTGTTTTGACACACATCATATGTGTAATGCAACAGCACATTTTCATGCTATCTCGTTAATGCACAGCGGAATGTTAGATCTTGAATGTAATACAATGCAACAACAAAAATGTTATCACTTCAATGAACAAATAAGTAATTTCTTGTATGCACTGACTACTGTCAGTACGACAAAAGCAGATTTATTATTAAGGTAGTTCTTATATACAAACAAACAAATACATATCTCATGTTATTCAGCTACATTGTAAGTGTAATGCAATGCAAACATATGTTATCTCCTGAAAGCACAACGGAATGAGTATGCAGTATTGTGTAATGCAATATTGTAATGCAACAGCACATTTTTATGTTATGGTAATGCAACAGTACTTTTTTATGTTATCTGATCAATGCAAAGAGGAAAAAGTTATTTCCTGTATGCAACGCAACGCAATGCAATACAGTTTATCTCACGTTATCATGCAATGCATCTTTGTTATGGTTTAGCCCTGAAGGCTCAACGGAATGTTAGATCTTGTATGCAATTCAATGCAACCAACATTTGTTAAGTTTATCTCATATGTTATCTCCTGAATACATTATGGAATGCGTTAGTTCTCAACGCAACAGCACTTTATGTGTTATCACCTAATGCTCACACGTTTGATGTTTTATCACATCATTGCACAATGGATAATTTAGTTTTGTACGCAATTTCAATGCAACAGACCATATGTTGTGTTTTTTCTTCAAAGGCCAACGGAATAAGTTAGTTATTGTATAGTTAGTTCATGTATGCAATACAGTGCAATAAAGTTCATCTCATATGTTATCTCCTGAATGCAAAACGGAATGAGTTAGTTCTTGTATGCATTACAATGCAACAGCACATGTAGGATTAAGTTAGTTGTTGTATGCAATGCAATACAAAAACAATTTTGTTATGGTTTATCTCTCATATGTTATATTCTGAATGCACAAAGAATCTGTTAGTTCTTGTGTGCAACTATAGGAATTAGTAGTTCTTGTATGCATTGCAATGCAACCTAATGCACAAAGGAATAAAATTAGTGCTTCTATGCAATGCAGTGCAATACAGTTTATTTCCCGTTATCGTGCAATGCAACTTTGTTATGTTTTAGCCCCGAATGCACAAAGGAATATGTGAGATCTTGTATGCAATAAAATGCAACCAACATATGTTATCTCGTCAGTGCACAAATGAATAAGTTAGTTATTGCGTGCAATGAAATAGCACATTTGTTAAGTTTATCTCGTATGTTATCTCCTGAATGCACTACGGAATGAGTTAGTTCTTGTTTGCATTGCAACGCAACAGCACATGATATTCATCACTACACAGTGGATTGTCACATCGTGCGTGCAATGCAAGAGCACATTTTTATGTTTTGTCCGATGCACAACGGAACACAAGCTTTTGTGTGCAATGCAATGCAACAGCACACATTTTGTTTTTTTGTTTTGTTTTCTTCTTGAATGCCCAGTGGAATAAGTTATGAATCAATGCAATCAAAGAAGTGCATATCTTATATTATTCTTAACTGTACAATGAATTGTCACATTGTATGTGTAATGCAATGCAATGCAACAGTCAGTTAAACGAAGAACGGAATACTTAGATTTTGTATGCAATAAAGCAATAGCACAGTTGTTGTTTATCTCATATGCAATGCAAAGCCGAATTAGTTAGTTCTTGAATGCTTTGCAATGCAGCAGTACATGTTATGTTATCTATTCAGTGCACAAAGGAATAAGTTAGTACATGTATGCAACACAGTGGAATAGAGTTTATCTCATATGCTATCCTTTGAATGCATAACGGAATGTTAGATCTTGTATGCGATGCAATACAATGCTAATTTGTTATAGTTTATCTCATATGTTATCTCCTGAATGCACAATGGAATGATTTATTTCTTATATGTATTACAATGCAGCAGCGCGCTATGTGGTATCACTTCATACACAACAGATTGTTAGATCTTGTATGCAATGCAAACAATGACGTTATCCTTAAAAAGCACAACGAAACAATTGCATTATAAAACAGAGCATGCTTTATGTATTATCACAAAAATGCACAATAGTTTTGTACGCAATTTCTGCACAATAGATTAAGTCACATTGTAAGTGTAATGCAATGCATCAAAAATATGTTATATCTTAAATGCACAACGGAATAAGATCTTGAATGCAGTGCAATGTAACATCGCATATGTTATCTCCTGAATGTACAAAGGAATGAGTTAGATCTTGTATGCATTGCAATGCAACAGCACATGTTAATCTTCACTCCGCACAATGGATTGTCACATCATACCTGTAATGCAACAGCACATTTTTGTTATTTGTTCAATGCACAAAGGATTAAGTTAGTTCCTGTATGCAATGCAATGCAATACAAAAGCTCATTTGTTATGGTTTTTCTCTCATATGCTCTCATCTGCACAAAGGCGTTAGTTCTTGTGTGCAATTAGAAATTAGTTACTTCTTGAATGCTTTGCAATGTTATGTGTTATCTATTCAGTGCACAAAGGAATAAGTTAATGTATGCAATACAGTGCAATAGAGTTTATCACATATGTTATCTTCTGAATGCACAACGGAATGTGTGTTAATTGTATGCATTGCAATGCAACAGTTATGTGTTATCACTTAATACACAAAGGAATAAGTTCTTGTATGCAATGCAATGCAATACAGTTTATCTCACGTTATAATGCAATGCACCTTTGTTATGGTTTAGCCCTGAATGCACAACGGAATGTTAGACCTTGTATGCAATGCAATGCAACAAACAAATAAAAAGTTATCTCTTAAACGCACAAGATCTTGTATGCAATGCAATGCAACAGAATGTTGTGTCATCACTTAATGCACAGCGTAATAAGCAATGCAACGCAATAGAGTTTATCTCACATGTTATCATGCAATGCACGATTGTTATGGTTTAGCTCAGTTGTTAACTCCCAAAACTCATATGCATACAAGCAAGCTTGCAAGCTCTTGCAAGCTCTTAATTCCGTTAATCATAATACATATGATATGCTCTATTTAAGTGCATTACAAACAACTAACTAACTCATTCTGTTAAGCATTAAAGAGATAAAACACAACGCGTGCATTAACTTAATCCTTTATGCAGTGAAGAGATTAACACATGGCAGTAACTCTAAATAACTAGTTTTTTAAACTATTACGCTGTGTATTGAAGAAATTATGTGTTCTTACGAACTAAAATGTTACATACAATACATATATTTGCTGCATTGCAAAATATACGAACTGTGCAATGTTTCCTTGTATTAAATAAAAGAACAACGAAATGCAAAATGGAATTAACACTTTCCTTTGTGCATTAAAGAGAAAACACAAATCATAAAAGATGTTGCATTGCATTAAGTTGCATTAAGTTGAGAACTGGTTCCTTGCACAATAAAAAATGATTCATTATGCGTTGAAGAGAGAACACATAACAATTGTGCTGTTGCAATGAATGAACTACACTGAAGAGAAAACAAATCATATATGCTGTTGCATTACAATAAATACAAGAACTAACTGTTTCATTGTATTGCATACAATAACTTATTACGTTGTACATGGAAAAAAAATAACATAATATATGAGCCGTTTCATTGCATTGCATACAAAAACTAAATGATAAACCTAATGATAAACGTGCCGGCATACATTTACATGAATAAACATGGGTGCTATTGCACTGCAGTTAGATTACATATGTGCAGTTAGATAAGCCAAATAGTAGTCCATATTTGACATTCTGAACATATTTCTGACCCAACAGTCCTCGATCATAAACTTTATATAGATAATGGACATATTTCTGGTCAAAGAGTATTCAATATTGAACTTTTTACATATACTCATTGATGCATTCTGATGTCACATCATCCATATAGATGTCCATATTTGAATTACTGAAATTATTTCTGACCCAAAAGTCTTTGAAGATGAACTTTCCCTACAGTCTCATTGCCTCATTCTAATGTTACTTAAGCCATACAGAAGTCCATATTTGGCCTACTGAAGAGTCTTCAAAGATGAACTTTCTATACATACTCTTTGCCTCACTCTAATGTTACTTAAGCCATACAGAAGTCGATTTTTGACCTGCTGACCATATTTCTGACCCAAAAGTCCTCGATCATGAACTTGCAATTTAGACTCTGACTCTTTTTGATTTTATTTCAACAATACAGAAGTCCATATTTTACCTGTTTTTTTCTGTCCCAAAAGTCCTTGATCATGAACTTTCTTCACATAAGTATCGCCTCACTCTAATGTTACTTAAGCCATACAGAAGTCGATTTTTGACCTGCTGAACATATTTCTGACCCAAAAGTTCTCGATCATGAACTTTCAATTCACACTCATTGACTGCTTTTGATTTTATTTCAACCATACAGAAGTCCATATTTTACCTACTTTTTTCTGTCCCAAGAGTCCTCAATCATGAACTTTCAATTCACACTCATTGACTGCTTTTGATTTTATTTCAACCATACAGAAGTCCATATTTTACCTACTTATTTTCTTTTCTGTCCCAAGGGTCCTCGGTCATGATCTTTCTACTCATACTCATAGTTTCATTCTACTGTTACTTCAGCCACACTGAAGTCCAAATTTGACCAAGTGAACATATTTCTGACCCAAGAGTTCTTAAACATGAATTTAGACTCATTGACTCCTTTTAATTATATTTCAGCCATAAAGAATTCTGGCAAATCAGTCCTAGATAATGAACTTTCTATACATACTCATTGCCTCACTCTGATGTTACTTCAGCCATACAGAGGTCCATATTTGGCCTACTGAAGAGTCTTCGAAGATGAACTTTCTATACAGTCTCATTGCCTCACTCTAATGTTACTTAAGCCATACAGAAGTCTGACCCAAGAGTCCTCGATCATGATTTTTCAAATTAGACTCATTGACTCTTTTTGATTTTATTTCAGCCATACAGAAGTCCATATTTGACCTAATGGACATATTTCTCGCCAAACAGTATTCAATATTGAACTTTTTACATATACTCATTGATGCATTCTGATGTCACATCAGCTATATAGAAGTCCATATTGGAATTACTGGACGTATTTCTGACCCAAGAGTCCTCGATCATGAACTATCAATCCAGACTCATTGAATGCTTTTGATTTTATTTCAGCCATACAGAAATCCATATTTGACCTAATGGACATATTTCTGGCCAAAAAGTATTCACTACTGAACTTTTTACATATACTCATTGATGCATTCTGGTGACACATCAGCCACATAGAAGTCAAGATTTGAATCACTGAAGATATTTCTGACTCAAGATAAACTTTCCATACAGTCTTAATTGCCTCATTTTAATTTTACTTTAGCCATACAGAAGTCAATGCCTGAACTACTGAACATATTTCTGACCCAAAGGTCAGATCAACTTTCAATTCAGACTCAATGAATGATTTTGATTTTATTTCAACCATACAGAAGTCCATATTTTACCTACTTATTTTCTTTTCTGTCCCAAGGGTCCTCAGACATGAACTTTCAATTCAGACTCATTGACTTACTAAGATATTACTTCAGCCATACAGAACTCCATATTTGGCCTACTGAAGAGTCTTCAAAGATGAACTCTCTATACAGTCTCCTTGCCTCACTCTAATGTTACTTCAGCCATAGAGTAGTCGATTTTGACCTGCTTAACATATTTCTGACCCAAGCATCCTCGATCATGATGTTTCAAATTAGACTCATTGACTCTTTTTGATTTTATTTCAGCCATACAGAAGTCCATATTTGACCTAATGGACATATTTCTGGCCAAAGAGTATTCAATGCTGAACTTTTTACATATACTCATTGATGCATTCTGATGTCACATCAGCCATATAGAAGTCCATATTTGAATTACTGAACATTTTTCTGACCCAAGAGTCCTCGATCATGATTTTTCAAATTAGACTCATTGACTCTTTTTTATTTTATTTCAGCCATACAGAAGTCCATATATGACCTAATGGACATATTTCTGGCCAAAGAGTATTCAATATTGAACTTTTTACAAATACTCAATGATGCACTCTGATGTCACATCAACCATATAGATGTCCATATTTGAATTTCTGAACATATTTCTGACCCAAGAGTCTTTGAAGATGAACTTTCCCTACAGTCTCATTGCCTCATTCTAATGTTACTTTAGCCATACAGAAGTCCATATTTGGCCTAGTGAAGAGTCTTCAAAGATGAACTTTCTATACATACTCATTGCCTCACTCTAGTGTTACTTAAGCCATACAGAAGTCGATTTTTGACCTGCTGACCATATTTCTGACCCAAAAGTCCTCGATCATGAACTTGCAATTTAGACTCTGACTCTTTTTGATTTTGTTTCAACAATACAGAAGTCCATATTTTACCTGTTTTTTTCTGTCCCAAAAGTCCTTGATCATGAACTTTCTTCACATAAGTATCGCTTCACTCTAATGTTACTTAAGCCATACAGAAGTCGATTTTTGACCTGCTGAACATATTTCTGACCCAAAAGTTCTCAATCATGAACTTTCAATTCAGACTTATTGTCTCTTTTTGATTTTAATTCAACCATACAGAAGTCCATATTTTACCTACTTTTTTCTGTCCCAAGAGTCCTCAATCATGAACTTTCAATTCACACTCATTGACTGCTTTTGATTTTATTTCAACCATACAGAAGTCCATATTTTACCTACTTATTTTCTTTTCTGTCCCAAGGGTCCTCGGTCATGATCTTTCTACTCATACTCATAGTTTCATTCTACTGTTACTTCAGCCACACTGAAGTCCAAATTTGACCAAGTGAACATATTTCTGACACAAGAGTCCTTAAACATGAACTTTCAATTCAGACTCATTGACTCCTTTTAATTATATTTCAGCCATACAGCATTCTGGCAAATCAGTCCTAGATAATGAACTTTCTATACATACTCATTGCCTCACTCTGATGTTACTTCAGCCATACAGAGGTCCATATTTGGCCTACTGAAGAGTCTTCGAAGATGCACTTTCTATACATACTCATTGCCTCACTCTAATGTTACTGAGACCATACAGAAGTCGACTTTTGACCTTCTGAACATATTTCTGACCCAAAAGTCCTCAATCATGAACTTTCACTTTAGACTCTGACTCTTTTTGATTTTATTTCAACAACACAGAATTCCATATTTTACCTGCTTTATTCTGTCCCAAAAGTCCTTGATCATGAACTTTCTTCACATAAGTATCGCCTCATTCTACTGTTACTTCAGCCATACAGGAGTCCAAATTTGTATTTCTTCATATTTCTCATGCAAGAGTCCTTGATCATGAACTTTCAATTCAGATTCACTGACTGCTTTTGATTTTATTTCAACCATACAGAAGTTCATATTTTACCTACTTATTTTCTTTTCTGTAAGTCCTTGATCAGGACCTTTCAATTCTGATGTCACATCAGCCATATAGAAGTCTATATTGGAATTACTGAGCATATTTTTGACCCAAGAGTCTTCGAAGATGAACTTTCCCTACAGTCTCATTGCCTCATTCTAATGTTACTTTAGCCATATAGAAGTCCATAATTGAACTACTGAACATATTTCTGACCAAAGAGTCCTCGATCATGAACTATCAATTAATACTCATTGAATGCTTTTGATTTTATTTCAACCATACAGGACTCCATATTTTTTACCTACTTATTTTCTTTTCTGTCCCAAGCGTCGTCGGTCATGATCTTTGTACTCATAGTCAAAGTTTCATTCTACTGTTACTTCAGCCACACTGAAGTCCAAATTTGACCAAGTGAACATATTTCTGACCCAGAAGTTCTCGATCATGAACTTTCAATTCAGACTCATTGTCTCTTTTTGATTTTAATTCAACCATACAGAAGTCCATATTTTACCTAGTTTTTTCTGTCCCAACAGTCCTCGATCAGGAACTTTCAATTCAAACTCATTGACTCTCTCAGATGTTACTTCAGCCGTACAGAACTACATATTTGGCCTACTGAATAGTCTTCAAAGATGAACTCTCTATATAGTCTCCTTGCCTCACGCTAACGTTACTTCAGATAAAGGCAATGATTATGTTTAGAAATTTCATGATCAAGGACTAATTTGCCAGAAATATGGGTCTAATATGGAGGGTCTAATGTGGACTTCTGTATGGGTGAAGTAACATCAGAAGGAGTAATGTATGAAAAGTTCAAGATCTCCTGAATGCACAACGGAATACTCATTTTTTTTCTTGTCTTTTTCTCTTGTATGCATTGCAATGCAACAGCATGTTAACGTTACTCTTCACTGCACAATAGATGTCACATCATATGTGTAATTCAACAGCCCTGCAAAGCAATAGCATATTTGTTATGGTTTATCCCATATGTTATCTCTTGAATGCACAAAGGAATACGTGAGATCTTGTATGCAATGCAATGCAACCAACATATGTTATCTCTTCAATGCACAAATGAATAAAGTTAGTTATTGCGTGCAACGAAATAGCACATTTTTATGTTTTGTCCAATGCACAACGGAACACAAGCTCTAATGTGCAATGCAATACAACAACACATATGTTATAGTTTATCTCATTTGTTATCTCCTAAATGCACAACGGATTTAGTACTTTTAAACAATGCATTGGAAAACAGGTTCATATTTTATATTATTCTTCACTGCACAACAGATTAAGTTACATCGTGTATGCGCTGCAATGCAACAAACACTTTACAAACACTCTTGTATGCTATGAAACAGATAATTTAGTTCACAACAAATAATTTAGTTCTTGTAAGCATTGCAATGCAACAGCTCATATTTCTGTTTGTTTCTTCAATACCCAACGGAATAAGGTAGTTCTTATATACAAACAAACAAATACATTCCTCATGTTATTTAGCTACATTGTAAGTGTAATGCAATGCAAACATATGTTATCTCCTGAAAGCACAACGGAATGAGTATGCAGTATTGTGTAATGCAATATTGTAATGCAACAGCACATTTTTATGTTATGGTAATGCAACAGTACATTTTTATGTTATCTGATCAATACAAAGAGGAAAAAGTTCTTTCCTGTATGCAATGCAACGCAACGCAACGCAATACAGTTTATCTCACGTTATCATACAATGCATCTTTGTTATGGTTTAGCCCTGAAGGCACAACGGAATGTTAGATCTTGTATGCAATTCAATGCAACCAACATATGTTATCTCCTCAATGCACAAATGAATAAGATAGTTATTGCGTGCAATGAAATAGCACATTTGTTAAGTTTATCTCATATGTTATCTCCTGAATGCATTATGGAATGCGTTAGTTCTCAACGCAACAGCACATGTTTCACTACACAATCACTACACAATCGAGCGTGTAACGCAACAGCACATTTTTATGTTTTGTCCAATGCACAACGGAACACAAGCTCTAATGTGCAAGGCAATGCAACAACACATATATTATAGTTTATCTCATTTATTATCTCCTGAATGCACAACGGAATGAGTTAGTTCTTGTATGCATTACAATGCAACAGCACATGTTAGTCTTCATTACACAATGAATTAACACATTATACGTGTAATGCAGCAGCACATTTTTGTTATTTGTTCAATGCACAGAGGATTAAGTTAGTTCCTGTATGCAATGCAATACAAAAGCACTTTTGTTATGGTTTATCTCTCATATGTTCTGAATGCACAAAGAATGCGTTAGTTCTTGTGTGCAACTAGGAATTTAGTAGTTCTTGTATGCATTGCAATGCAACTGCACGTAATGTGTTATCACCTAATGCTCACACGTTTGATGATTTATCACATCAATGCACAATGGATAATTAGTTTTGTACGCAATTTCAATGCAACAGCCCACATGTTGTGTTTTTTCTTCAAAGACCAACGGAATAAGTTAGTTATTGTATAGTTAGTTCATGTATGCAATACAGTGGAATAGAGTTTATCTCATATGCTGTCCTTTGAATGCATAACGGAATGTTAGATCTTGTATGCGATGCAGTACAATGCTAATTTGTTATAGTTTATCTCATATGTTTTCTCCTGAATGCATAATGGAATGATTTATTTCTTGTATGTATTACAATGCAGCAGCGCGCTATGTGGTATCACTTCATACACAACAGATTGTTAGATCTTGTATGCAATGCAGTGCAAACAACACGTTATCCTTAAAATGCACAACAAAACAATTGCATTATAAAACAGAGCATGCTTTATGTATTATCACAAAAATGCACAACAGTTTTGTACGCAATTTCAATGCAACAGCCCACATGTTGTGTTTTTTCTTCAAAGACCAACGGAATAAGTTAGTTATTGTATAGTTAGTTCATGTTATGCAATACAGTGCAATAGAGTTCATCTCATATGTTATCTCCTGAATGCAAAACGGAATGAGTTAGTTCTTGTATGCATTGCAATGCAACAGCACATGTTATTCTTCACTACACAAAGGATTAAGTTAGTTGTTGTATGCAATGCAATACAAAAACAATTTTGTTATGGTTTATCTCTCATATGTTATATTCTGAATGCACAAAGAATCTGTTAGTTCTTTTGTGCAACTAGCAATTAGTAGTTCTTGTATGCATTGCAATGCAACCTAATGCACAAAGGAATAAAATTAGTGCTTCTATGCAATGCAGTGCAATACAGTTTATTTCCCGTTATCGTGCAATGCAACTTTGTTATGATTTAGCCCCGAATGCACAAAGGAATATGTGAGATCTTGTATGCAATGAAATGCAACCAACATATGTTATCTCGTCAGTGCACAAATGAATAAGTTAGTTATTGCGTGCAATGAAATAGCACATTTGTTAAGTTTATCTCGTATGTTATCTCCTGAATGCACTACGGAATGAGTTAGTTCTTGTTTGCTTTGCAATGCAGCAGCACATGTTATGTTATCTATTCAGTGCACAAAGGAATAAGTTAGTACATGTATGCAACACAGTGGAATAGAGTTTATCTCATATGCTATCCTTTGAATGCATAACGGAATGTTAGATCTTGTATGCGATGCAATACAATGCTAATTTGTTATAGTTTATCTCATATGTTATCTCCTGAATGCACAATGGAATGATTTATTTCTTGTATGTATTACAATGCAGCAGCGCGCTATGTGGTATCACTTCATACACAACAGATTGTTAGATCTTGTATGCAATGCAATGCAAACAATGACGTTATCCTTAAAAAGCACAACGAAACAATTGCATTATAAAACAGAGCATGCTTTATGTATTATCACAAAAATGCACAACAGTTTTGTACGCAATTTCAATGCAACAGCCCACATGTTGTGTTGTGTCACATCATATGTGTAATGCCAACCCGATCTCACGGCAATTCGTACGTATTTTACGAGGTGGCTAAATCGTATGAATTCATACGACCTCACTCGTACTAATTCATACGTTTTTTGCTAAATCGTATGTATTTTACGAGTTGACAAATTCGTATGAATTCATACGAATGACCTACCCCAGACCCCGCCCCTAAACCTAACCGTCACTGGGGTTTAGACAAATCGTACGAATTCGCACGAGTGAGGTCGTATGAATTTATACGAAATAGCCACCTCGTAGAATAAGTACGAATTGGTCGTGAGATAGCGTTGGTAATGCAACAGCACATTTTCATGCTATCTCGTTAATGCACAGCGGAATGTTAGATATTGAATGTAATACAATGCAACAACAAAAATGTTATCACTTCAATGAACAAATAAGTAATTCCTTGTATGCACTGACTACTGTCAGTACGACAAAAGCAGATTTATTATGGTTTGTCTCATATGTTATATTCTGAATGCACAAAGGAATGCATTTTTTGCAAATGCAATGCAACTCACTTATGTTATGTGGTATCACTTAAGGGCACAACGGAATAAGTAAGCTTTTGTATGCAATGCTATGAAACAGATAATTTAGTTCACAACAGATAACTTAATTCTTGTAAGCATTGCAATGCAACAGCTCATATATTTTTTCTTTTTTTTTTCTCAATACCCAACGGAATAAAGGTAGTTCTCGTATACAATGCAATCAAACACGTAGATATCTCATGTTATTCATCACTGCACAATAGATTAAGTCACATTGTAAGTGTAATGCAATGCATCAAAAATATGTTATCTCTTAAATGCACAACGGAATAAGTTAGATCTTGAATGCAGTGCAATGTAACATCGCATATGTTATCTCCTGAATGCACAACGGAATAATGCTATGAAACAGATAATTTAGTTCACAACAGATAATTTAGTTCTTGTAAGCATTGCAATGCAACAGCTCATATTTCTGTTTGTTTCTTCAATACCCAACGGAATAAGGTAGTTCTTATATACAAACAAACAAATACATATATCATGTTATTCAGCTACATTGTAAGTGTAATGCAATGCAAACATATGTTATCTCCTGAAAGCACAACGGAATGAGTATGCAGTATTGTGTAATGCAATATTGTAATGCAACAGCACATTTTTATGTTATGGTAATGCAACAGTACATTTTTATGTTATCTGATCAATGCAAAGAGGAAAAAGTTCTTTCCTGTATGCAATGCAACGCAATGCAATACAGTTTATCTCACGTTATCATGCAATGCATCTTTGTTATGGTTTAGCCCTGAAGGCACAACGGAATGTTAGATCTTGTATGCAATTCAATGCAACCAACATATGTTATCTCCTCAATGCACAAATGAATAAGATAGTTATTGCGTGCAATGAAATAGCACATTTGTTAAGTTTATCTCGTATGTTATCTCCTGAATGCACTACGGAATGAGTTAGTTCTTGTTTGCATTGCAACGCAACAGCACATGATATTCTTCACTACACAGTGGATTGTCACATCGTGCGTGCAATGCAACAGCACATTTTTATGTTTTGTCCGATGCACAACGGAACACAAGCTTTTTGTGTGCAATGCAATGCAACAGCACACATTTTGTTTTTTTGTTTTGTTTTCTTCTTGAATGCCCAGTGGAATAAGTTATGAATCAATGCAATCAAAGAAGTGCATATCTTATATTATTCTTAACTGCACAATGAATTGTCACATTGTATGTGTAATGCAATGCAATGCAGCAAACATATCTGTTAAACGAAGAACGGAATACTTAGATTTTGTATGCAATAAAGCAATAGCACAGTTGTTGTTTATCTCATATGCAATGCAAAGCCGAATTAGTTAGTTCTTGAAAGCTTTGCAATGCAGCAGCACATGTTATGTTATCTATTCAGTGCACAAAGGAATAAGTTAGTACATGTATGCAACACAGTGGAATAGAGTTTATCTCATATGCTATCCTTTGAATGCATAACGGAATGATTTATTTCTTGTATGTATTACAATGCAGCAGCGCGCTATGTGGTATCACTTCATACACAACAGATTGTTAGATCTTGTATGCAATGCAATGCAAACAAACACGTTATCCTTAAAAAGCACAACGAAACAATTGCATTATAAAACAGAACATGCTTTATGTATTATCACAAAAATGCACAACA
Organism: Ancherythroculter nigrocauda; assembly: GCA_036281575.1. Taxonomy (NCBI): domain Eukaryota; kingdom Metazoa; phylum Chordata; class Actinopteri; order Cypriniformes; family Xenocyprididae; genus Ancherythroculter; species Ancherythroculter nigrocauda. Next base: position 15,503,656 of record VTFQ01000023.1, on the reverse strand, counting down.
GTTTTGTACGCAATTTCAATGCAACAGCCCACATGTTGTGTTTTGACACACATCATATGTGTAATGCAACAGCACATTTTCATGCTATCTCGTTAATGCACAGCGGAATGTTAGATCTTGAATGTAATACAATGCAACAACAAAAATGTTATCACTTCAATGAACAAATAAGTAATTTCTTGTATGCACTGACTACTGTCAGTACGACAAAAGCAGATTTATTATTAAGGTAGTTCTTATATACAAACAAACAAATACATATCTCATGTTATTCAGCTACATTGTAAGTGTAATGCAATGCAAACATATGTTATCTCCTGAAAGCACAACGGAATGAGTATGCAGTATTGTGTAATGCAATATTGTAATGCAACAGCACATTTTTATGTTATGGTAATGCAACAGTACTTTTTTATGTTATCTGATCAATGCAAAGAGGAAAAAGTTATTTCCTGTATGCAACGCAACGCAATGCAATACAGTTTATCTCACGTTATCATGCAATGCATCTTTGTTATGGTTTAGCCCTGAAGGCTCAACGGAATGTTAGATCTTGTATGCAATTCAATGCAACCAACATATGTTATCTCCTCAATGCACAAATGAATAAGACAGTTATTGCGTGCAATGAAATAGCACATTTGTTAAGTTTATCTCATATGTTATCTCCTGAATACATTATGGAATGCGTTAGTTCTCAACGCAACAGCACTTTATGTGTTATCACCTAATGCTCACACGTTTGATGTTTTATCACATCATTGCACAATGGATAATTTAGTTTTGTACGCAATTTCAATGCAACAGACCATATGTTGTGTTTTTTCTTCAAAGGCCAACGGAATAAGTTAGTTATTGTATAGTTAGTTCATGTATGCAATACAGTGCAATAGAGTTCATCTCATATGTTATCTCCTGAATGCAAAACGGAATGAGTTAGTTCTTGTATGCATTACAATGCAACAGCACATGTAGGATTAAGTTAGTTGTTGTATGCAATGCAATACAAAAACAATTTTGTTATGGATTATCTCTCATATGTTATATTCTGAATGCACAAAGAATCTGTTAGTTCTTGTGTGCAACTATAGGAATTAGTAGTTCTTGTATGCATTGCAATGCAACCTAATGCACAAAGGAATAAAATTAGTGCTTCTATGCAATGCAGTGCAATACAGTTTATTTCCCGTTATCGTGCAATGCAACTTTGTTATGATTTAGCCCCGAATGCACAAAGGAATATGTGAGATCTTGTATGCAATGAAATGCAACCAACATATGTTATCTCGTCAGTGCACAAATGAATAAGTTAGTTATTGCGTGCAATGAAATAGCACATTTGTTAAGTTTATCTCGTATGTTATCTCCTGAATGCACTACGGAATGAGTTAGTTCTTGTTTGCATTGCAACGCAACAGCACATGATATTCTTCACTACACAGTGGATTGTCTCATCGTGCGTGCAATGCAACAGCACATTTTTATGTTTTGTCCGATGCACAACGGAACACAAGCTTTTGTGTGCAATGCAATGCAACAAGCACACATTTTGTTTTTTTGTTTTGTTTTCTTCTTGAATGCCCAGTGGAATAAGTTATGAATCAATGCAATCAAAGAAGTGCATATCTTATATTATTCTTAACTGCACAATGAATTGTCACATTGTATGTGTAATGCAATGCAATGCAACAAACAAAGAACGGAATACTTAGATTTTGTATGCAATAAAGCAATAGCACAGTTGTTGTTTATCTCATATGCAATGCAAAGCCGAATTAGTTAGTTCTTGAAAGCTTTGCAATGCAGCAGCACATGTTATGTTATCTATTCAGTGCACAAAGGAATAAGTTAGTACATGTATGCAACACAGTGGAATAGAGTTTATCTCATATGCTATCCTTTGAATGCATAACGGAATGTTAGATCTTGTATGCGATGCAATACAATGCTAATTTGTTATAGTTTATCTCATATGTTATCTCCTGAATGCACAATGGAATGATTTATTTCTTGTATGTATTACAATGCAGCAGCGCGCTATGTGGTATCACTTCATACACAACAGATTGTTAGATCTTGTATGCAATGCAATGCAAACAATGACGTTATCCTTAAAAAGCACAACGAAACAATTGCATTATAAAACAGAGCATGCTTTATGTATTATCACAAAAATGCACAACAGTTTTGTACGCAATTTCAATGCAACAGCCCACATGTTGTGTTGTGTCACATCATATGTGTAATGCAACAGCACATTTTCATGCTATCTCGTTAATGCACAGCGGAATGTTAGATATTGAATGTAATACAATGCAACAACAAAAATGTTATCACTTCAATGAACAAATAAGTAATTCCTTGTATGCACTGACTACTGTCAGTACGACAAAAGCAGATTTATTATGGTTTGTCTCATATGTTATATTCTGAATGCACAAAGGAATGCATTTTTTGCAAATGCAATGCAACTCACTTATGTTATGTGGTATCACTTAAGGGCACAACGGAATAAGTAAGCTTTTGTATGCAATGCTATGAAACAGATAATTTAGTTCACAACAGATAACTTAATTCTTGTAAGCATTGCAATGCAACAGCTCATATATTTTTTCTTTTTTTTTTCTCAATACCCAACGGAATAAAGGTAGTTCTCGTATACAATGCAATCAAACACGTAGATATCTCATGTTATTCATCACTGCACAATAGATTAAGTCACATTGTAAGTGTAATGCAATGCATCAAAAATATGTTATCTCTTAAATGCACAACGGAATAAGTTAGATCTTGAATGCAGTGCAATGTAACATCGCATATGTTATCTCCTGAATGCACAACGGAATAATGCTATGAAACAGATAATTTAGTTCACAACAGATAATTTAGTTCTTGTAAGCATTGCAATGCAACAGCTCATATTTCTGTTTGTTTCTTCAATACCCAACGGAATAAGGTAGTTCTTATATACAAACAAACAAATACATATATCATGTTATTCAGCTACATTGTAAGTGTAATGCAATGCAAACATATGTTATCTCCTGAAAGCACAACGGAATGAGTATGCAGTATTGTGTAATGCAATATTGTAATGCAACAGCACATTTTTATGTTATGGTAATGCAACAGTACATTTTTATGTTATCTGATCAATGCAAAGAGGAAAAAGTTCTTTCCTGTATGCAATGCAACGCAATGCAATACAGTTTATCTCACGTTATCATGCAATGCATCTTTGTTATGGTTTAGCCCTGAAGGCACAACGGAATGTTAGATCTTGTATGCAATTCAATGCAACCAACATATGTTATCTCCTCAATGCACAAATGAATAAGATAGTTATTGCGTGCAATGAAATAGCACATTTGTTAAGTTTATCTCGTATGTTATCTCCTGAATGCACTACGGAATGAGTTAGTTCTTGTTTGCATTGCAACGCAACAGCACATGATATTCTTCACTACACAGTGGATTGTCACATCGTGCGTGCAATGCAACAGCACATTTTTATGTTTTGTCCGATGCACAACGGAACACAAGCTTTTTGTGTGCAATGCAATGCAACAGCACACATTTTGTTTTTTTGTTTTGTTTTCTTCTTGAATGCCCAGTGGAATAAGTTATGAATCAATGCAATCAAAGAAGTGCATATCTTATATTATTCTTAACTGCACAATGAATTGTCACATTGTATGTGTAATGCAATGCAATGCAGCAAACATATCTGTTAAACGAAGAACGGAATACTTAGATTTTGTATGCAATAAAGCAATAGCACAGTTGTTGTTTATCTCATATGCAATGCAAAGCCGAATTAGTTAGTTCTTGAAAGCTTTGCAATGCAGCAGCACATGTTATGTTATCTATTCAGTGCACAAAGGAATAAGTTAGTACATGTATGCAACACAGTGGAATAGAGTTTATCTCATATGCTATCCTTTGAATGCATAACGGAATGATTTATTTCTTGTATGTATTACAATGCAGCAGCGCGCTATGTGGTATCACTTCATACACAACAGATTGTTAGATCTTGTATGCAATGCAATGCAAACAATGACGTTATCCTTAAAAAGCACAACGAAACAATTGCATTATAAAACAGAGCATGCTTTATGTATTATCACAAAAATGCACAACAGTTTTGTACGCAATTTCAATGCAACAGCCCACATGTTGTGTTTTGACACACATCATATGTGTAATGCAACAGCACATTTTCATGCTATCTCGTTAATGCACAGCGGAATGTTAGATCTTGAATGTAATACAATGCAACAACAAAAATGTTATCACTTCAATGAACAAATAAGTAATTTCTTGTATGCACTGACTACTGTCAGTACGACAAAAGCAGATTTATTATGGTTTGTCTCATATGTTATATTCTGAATGCACAAAGGAATGCATTTTTTGCAAATGCAATGCAACTCACTTATGTTATGTGGTATCACTTAAGGGCACAACGGAATAAGTAAGCTTTTGTATGCAATGCTATGAAACAGATAATTTAGTTCACAACAGATAACTTAATTCTTGTAAGCAATGCAATGCAACAGCTCATATATTTTTTCTTTTTTTTTTCTCAATACCCAACGGAATAAAGGTAGTTCTCGTATACAATGCAATCAAACACGTAGATATCTCATGTTATTCATCACTGCACAATAGATTAAGTCACATTGTAAGTGTAATGCAATGCATCAAAAATATGTTATCTCTTAAATGCACAACGGAATAAGTTAGATCTTGAATGCAGTGCAATGTAACATCGCATATGTTATCTCCTGAATGCACAACGGAATAATGCTATGAAACAGATAATTTAGTTCACAACAGATAATTTAGTTCTTGTAAGCATTGCAATGCAACAGCTCATATTTCTGTTTGTTTCTTCAATACCCAACGGAATAAGGTAGTTCTTATATACAAACAAACAAATACATATATCATGTTATTCAGCTACATTGTAAGTGTAATGCAATGCAAACATATGTTATCTCCTGAAAGCACAACGGAATGAGTATGCAGTATTGTGTAATGCAATATTGTAATGCAACAGCACATTTTTATGTTATGGTAATGCAACAGTACATTTTTATGTTATCTGATCAATGCAAAGAGGAAAAAGTTCTTTCCTGTATGCAATGCAACGCAATGCAATACAGTTTATCTCACGTTATCATGCAATGCATCTTTGTTATGGTTTAGCCCTGAAGGCACAACGGAATGTTAGATCTTGTATGCAATTCAATGCAACCAACATATGTTATCTCCTCAATGCACAAATGAATAAGATAGTTATTGCGTGCAATGAAATAGCACATTTGTTAAGTTTATCTCGTATGTTATCTCCTGAATGCACTACGGAATGAGTTAGTTCTTGTTTGCATTGCAACGCAACAGCACATGATATTCTTCACTACACAGTGGATTGTCACATCGTGCGTGCAATGCAACAGCACATTTTTATGTTTTGTCCGATGCACAACGGAACACAAGCTTTTTGTGTGCAATGCAATGCAACAGCACACATTTTGTTTTTTTGTTTTGTTTTCTTCTTGAATGCCCAGTGGAATAAGTTATGAATCAATGCAATCAAAGAAGTGCATATCTTATATTATTCTTAACTGCACAATGAATTGTCACATTGTATGTGTAATGCAATGCAATGCAGCAAACATATCTGTTAAACGAAGAACGGAATACTTAGATTTTGTATGCAATAAAGCAATAGCACAGTTGTTGTTTATCTCATATGCAATGCAAAGCCGAATTAGTTAGTTCTTGAAAGCTTTGCAATGCAGCAGCACATGTTATGTTATCTATTCAGTGCACAAAGGAATAAGTTAGTACATGTATGCAACACAGTGGAATAGAGTTTATCTCATATGCTATCCTTTGAATGCATAACGGAATGATTTATTTCTTGTATGTATTACAATGCAGCAGCGCGCTATGTGGTATCACTTCATACACAACAGATTGTTAGATCTTGTATGCAATGCAATGCAAACAAACACGTTATCCTTAAAAAGCACAACGAAACAATTGCATTATAAAACAGAACATGCTTTATGTATTATCACAAAAATGCACAACAGTTTTGTACGCAATTTCAATGCAACAGCCCACATGTTGTGTTTTGACACACATCATATGTGTAATGCAACAGCACATTTTCATGCTATCTCGTTAATGCACAGCGGAATGTTAGATCTTGAATGTAATACAATGCAACAACAAAAATGTTATCACTTCAATGAACAAATAAGTAATTTCTTGTATGCACTGACTACTGTCAGTACGACAAAAGCAGATTTATTATTAAGGTAGTTCTTATATACAAACAAACAAATACATATCTCATGTTATTCAGCTACATTGTAAGTGTAATGCAATGCAAACATATGTTATCTCCTGAAAGCACAACGGAATGAGTATGCAGTATTGTGTAATGCAATATTGTAATGCAACAGCACATTTTTATGTTATGGTAATGCAACAGTACTTTTTTATGTTATCTGATCAATGCAAAGAGGAAAAAGTTATTTCCTGTATGCAACGCAACGCAATGCAATACAGTTTATCTCACGTTATCATGCAATGCATCTTTGTTATGGTTTAGCCCTGAAGGCTCAACGGAATGTTAGATCTTGTATGCAATTCAATGCAACCAACATATGTTATCTCCTCAATGCACAAATGAATAAGACAGTTATTGCGTGCAATGAAATAGCACATTTGTTAAGTTTATCTCATATGTTATCTCCTGAATACATTATGGAATGCGTTAGTTCTCAACGCAACAGCACTTTATGTGTTATCACCTAATGCTCACACGTTTGATGTTTTATCACATCATTGCACAATGGATAATTTAGTTTTGTACGCAATTTCAATGCAACAGACCATATGTTGTGTTTTTTCTTCAAAGGCCAACGGAATAAGTTAGTTATTGTATAGTTAGTTCATGTATGCAATACAGTGCAATAGAGTTCATCTCATATGTTATCTCCTGAATGCAAAACGGAATGAGTTAGTTCTTGTATGCATTACAATGCAACAGCACATGTAGGATTAAGTTAGTTGTTGTATGCAATGCAATACAAAAACAATTTTGTTATGGTTTATCTCTCATATGTTATATTCTGAATGCACAAAGAATCTGTTAGTTCTTGTGTGCAACTATAGGAATTAGTAGTTCTTGTATGCATTGCAATGCAACCTAATGCACAAAGGAATAAAATTAGTGCTTCTATGCAATGCAGTGCAATACAGTTTATTTCCCGTTATCGTGCAATGCAACTTTGTTATGTTTTAGCCCCGAATGCACAAAGGAATATGTGAGATCTTGTATGCAATAAAATGCAACCAACATATGTTATCTCGTCAGTGCACAAATGAATAAGTTAGTTATTGCGTGCAATGAAATAGCACATTTGTTAAGTTTATCTCGTATGTTATCTCCTGAATGCACTACGGAATGAGTTAGTTCTTGTTTGCATTGCAACGCAACAGCACATGATATTCATCACTACACAGTGGATTGTCACATCGTGCGTGCAATGCAAGAGCACATTTTTATGTTTTGTCCGATGCACAACGGAACACAAGCTTTTGTGTGCAATGCAATGCAACAGCACACATTTTGTTTTTTTGTTTTGTTTTCTTCTTGAATGCCCAGTGGAATAAGTTATGAATCAATGCAATCAAAGAAGTGCATATCTTATATTATTCTTAACTGTACAATGAATTGTCACATTGTATGTGTAATGCAATGCAATGCAACAGTCAGTTAAACGAAGAACGGAATACTTAGATTTTGTATGCAATAAAGCAATAGCACAGTTGTTGTTTATCTCATATGCAATGCAAAGCCGAATTAGTTAGTTCTTGAATGCTTTGCAATGCAGCAGTACATGTTATGTTATCTATTCAGTGCACAAAGGAATAAGTTAGTACATGTATGCAACACAGTGGAATAGAGTTTATCTCATATGCTATCCTTTGAATGCATAACGGAATGTTAGATCTTGTATGCGATGCAATACAATGCTAATTTGTTATAGTTTATCTCATATGTTATCTCCTGAATGCACAATGGAATGATTTATTTCTTGTATGTATTACAATGCAGCAGCGCGCTATGTGGTATCACTTCATACACAACAGATTGTTAGATCTTGTATGCAATGCAATGCAAACAATGACGTTATCCTTAAAAAGCACAACGAAACAATTGCATTATAAAACAGAGCATGCTTTATGTATTATCACAAAAATGCACAATAGTTTTGTACGCAATTTCAATGCAACAGCCCAGATGTTGTGTTTTGTCACATCATATGTGTAATGCAACATCACATTCTCATGCTTTCTCGTTAATGCACAGCGGAATGTTAGATATTGAATGCAACAACAAAAATGTTATCACTTCAATGAACAAATAAGTAATTCCTTGTATGCACTGACTACTGTCAGTACGACAAAAGCAGATTTATTATGGTTTGTCTCATATGTTATATTCTGAATGCACAAAGGAATGCATTTTTTGCAATTGCAATGCAACTCACTTATGTTATGTGGTATCACTTAAGGGCACAACGGAATAAGTAAGCTCTTGTATGCAATGCTATGAAACAGATAATTTAGTTCACAACAGATAACTTAATTCTTGTAAGCATTGCAATGCAACAGCTCATATTTTTTTTCTTTTTCTTTTTCTTTTTTTTCTCAATACCCAACGGAATAAAGGTAGTTCTCGTATACAATGCAATCAAACACGTAGATATCTCATGTTATTCATCACTGCACAATAGATTAAGTCACATTGTAAGTGTAATGCAATGCATCAAAAATATGTTATATCTTAAATGCACAACGGAATAAGATCTTGAATGCAGTGCAATGTAACATCGCATATGTTATCTCCTGAATGTACAAAGGAATGAGTTAGATCTTGTATGCATTGCAATGCAACAGCACATGTTAATCTTCACTCCGCACAATGGATTGTCACATCATACCTGTAATGCAACAGCACATTTTTGTTATTTGTTCAATGCACAAAGGATTAAGTTAGTTCCTGTATGCAATGCAATGCAATACAAAAGCTCATTTGTTATGGTTTTTCTCTCATATGCTCTCATCTGCACAAAGGCGTTAGTTCTTGTGTGCAATTAGAAATTAGTTACTTCTTGAATGCTTTGCAATGTTATGTGTTATCTATTCAGTGCACAAAGGAATAAGTTAATGTATGCAATACAGTGCAATAGAGTTTATCACATATGTTATCTTCTGAATGCACAACGGAATGTGAAAAGTTATCTCTTAAACGCACAAGATCTTGTATGCAATGCAATGCAACAGAATGTTGTGTCATCACAATGCACAGCGTAATAAGCAATGCAACGCAATAGAGTTTATCTCACATGTTATCATGCAATGCACGATTGTTATGGTTTAGCTCAGTTGTTAACTCCCAAAACTCATATGCATACAAGCAAGCTTGCAAGCTCTTGCAAGCTCTTAATTCCGTTAATCATAATACATATGATATGCTCTATTTAAGTGCATTACAAACAACTAACTAACTCATTCTGTTAAGCATTAAAGAGATAAAACACAACGCGTGCATTAACTTAATCCTTTATGCAGTGAAGAGATTAACACATGGCAGTAACTCTAAATAACTAGTTTTTTAAACTATTACGCTGTGTATTGAAGAAATTATGTGTTCTTACGAACTAAAATGTTACATACAATACATATATTTGCTGCATTGCAAAATATACGAACTGTGCAATGTTTCCTTGTATTAAATAAAAGAACAACGAAATGCAAATGGAATTAACACTTTCCTTTGTGCATTAAAGACAAAACACAAATCATAAAAGATGTTGCATTGCATTAAGTTGCATTAAGTTGAGAACTGGTTCCTTGCACAATAAAAAATGATTCATTATGCGTTGAAGAGAGAACACATAACAATTGTGCTGTTGCAATGAATGAACTACACTGAAGAGAAAACAAATCATATATGCTGTTGCATTACAATAAATACAAGAACTAACTGTTTCATTGTATTGCATACAATAACTTATTACGTTGTACATGGAAAAAAAATAACATAATACATGAGCCGTTTCATTGCATTGCATACAAAAACTAAATGATAAACCTAATGATAAACGTGCCGGCATACATTTACATGAATAAACATGGGTGCTATTGCACTGCAGTTAGATTACATATGTGCAGTTAGATAAGCCAAATAGTAGTCCATATTTGACATTCTGAACATATTTCTGACCCAACAGTCCTCGATCATAAACTTTTTATAGATAATGGACATATTTCTGGTCAAAGAGAATTCAATATTGAACTTTTTACATATACTCATTGATGCATTCTGATGTCACATCATCCATATAGATGTCCATATTTGAATTACTGAAACTATTTCTGACCCAAAAGTCTTTGAAGATGCACTTTCCCTACAGTCTCATTGCCTCATTCTAATGTTACTTTAGCCATACAGAAGTCCATATTTGGCCTACTGAAGAGTCTTCGAAGATGAACTCTCTATACAGTCTCATTGCCTCACTCTAATGTTACTTAAGCCAAACAGAAGTCGATTTTTGACCTGCTGAACATATTTCTGACCCAAAAGTTCTCGATCATGATTTTTCAAATTAGACTCATTGACTCTTTTTGATTTTATTTCAGCCATACAGAACTCCATATTTTACCTACTTTTTTTCTGTCCCAAAAGTCCTCGATCATGAAAATTCAATTCAGGCTCATTGACTCACTCAGATGTTACCTCAGCCATACAGAACTCCATATTTGGCCTACTGAATAGTCTTCAAAGATGAACTCTCTATACATTCTCCTTGCCTCACTATAACATTACTTCAGCCATAGAGTAGTCGATTTTGACCTGCTTAACATTTTTCTGACCCAAGAGTCCTCGATCATGATTTTTCAAATTAGACTCATTGACTCTTTTTTATTTTATTTCAACCATACAGAAGTCCATATTTTACCTACTTATTTTTTTCTGTCCCAAGAGTCCTCAATCATGAACTTTCAATTCAAACTCATTGACTGCTTTTGATTTTATTTCAAGAATACAGAAGTCCATATTTTACCTCCTTATTTTCTTTTCTGTCCCAAGGGTCCTTGGTCATGATCTTTCTACTCATACTCATAGTTTCATTCTACTGTTACTTCAGCCACACTGAAGTCCAAATTTGACCAAGTGAACATATTCTGACCCAAGAGTCCTTAAACATGAACTTTCATTTCAGACACATTGACTCCTTTTAATTATTTTTCAGCCATAAAAAATTCTGGCAAATCAGTCCTAGATAATGAACTTTCTATACATACTCATTGCCTCACTTTGATGTTACTTCAGCCATACAGAGGTCCATATTTGGCCTACTGAAGAGTTTTCGAAGATGAACTTTCTATACAGTCTCATTGCCTCACTCTCATGTTATTTAAGCCATACAGAAGTCGATTTTTGACATGCTGAACATATTTCTGAACCAAAAGTTCTAGATCATGAACTTTCAATTCAGACTCATTGACTCTTTTTGATTTTAAGTCAACTATACAGAAGTCCATATTTTACCTACTTTTTTCTGTCCCAAAAGTCCTTGATCAGGAACTTTCAATTCAAACTCATTGACTCACTCAGACGTTACTTTAGCCATACAGAACGACATATTTGGCCTACTGAAGGGTCTTCGAAGATGAACTATCTATATAGTCTCCTTGCCTCACTCTCATGTTACTTAAGCCATAGAGAAGTCGATTTTGACCTGCTTAACATATTTCTGACCCAAGAGTCCTCGATCATGATTTTTCAAATTAGACTCATTGACTCTTTTTGATTTTATTTCAGCCATACAGAAGTCCATATTTGACCTAATGGACATATTTCTGGCCAAAGAGTATTCAATATTGAAATTTTTACATATACTCATTGATGCATTCTGATGTCACATCAGCCATATAGAATTCCACTTTTGAATTACTGAACATTTTTCTGACCCGTCTTCGAAGATGAACTTACCCTACAGTCTCATTGCCTCATTCTAATGTTACTTTAGCCTAAATGAAGTAAGTCCATACTTGAACTACTGAACATATTTCTGACCAAAGAGTCCTCGATCATGAACTATCAATTCATACTCACTGAATGCTTTTGATTTCATTTCAACCATACAGAAGTCCATATTTTACCTACTTATTTTCCTTTCTGTCGCAAGGGTCCTCGGTCATGATCTTTCTACTCATACTCATAGTATCATTCTACTGTTACTTCAGCCACACTGAAGTCCAAATTTGACCAAGTAAACATATTTCTGACCCAAGAGTCCTTAAACATGAACTTTCAGTTCAGACTCATTGACTCCTTTTAATTATATTTCAGCCATACAGAATTCTGGCAAATCAGTCCTAGATAATGAACTTTCTATACATACTCATTGCCTTACTCTGATGTTACTTTAGCCATACAGAGGTCCATATTTGGCCTACTGAAGAGTCTTCGAAGATGAACTTTCTATACAGTCTCATTGCCTCACTCTAATGTTACTTATGCCATACAGAAGTCGATTTTTGACCTAATGGACATATTTCTGGCCAAAGAGTATTCAATACTGAACTTTTTACATATACTCATTGATGCATTCTGATGTCACATCAGCCATATAGAAGTCCATATTTGAATTACTGAACATTTTTCTGACCCAAGAGTCCTCGATCATGATTTTTCAAATTAGACTCATTGACTCTTTTTGATTTTATTTCAGCCATACAGAAGTCCATATATGACCTAATGGACATATTTCTGGCCAAAGAGTATTCAATATTGAACTTTTTACAAATACTCAATGATGCACTCTGATGTCACATCAGCCATATAGATGTCCATATTTGAATTTCTGAACATATTTCTGACCCAAGAGTCTTTGAAGATGAACTTTCCCTACAGTCTCATTGCCTCATTCTAATGTTACTTAAGCCATACAGAAGTCCATATTTGGCCTACTGAAGAGTCTTCAAAGATGAACTTTCTATACATACTCTTTGCCTCACTCTAATGTTACTTAAGCCATACAGAAGTCGATTTTTGACCTGCTGACCATATTTCTGACCCAAAAGTCCTCGATCATGAACTTGCAATTTAGACTCTGACTCTTTTTGATTTTATTTCAACAATACAGAAGTCCATATTTTACCTGTTTTTTTCTGTCCCAAAAGTCCTTGATCATGAACTTTCTTCACATAAGTATCGCCTCACTCTAATGTTACTTAAGCCATACAGAAGTCGATTTTTGACCTGCTGAACATATTTCTGACCCAAAAGTTCTCGATCATGAACTTTCAATTCACACTCATTGACTGCTTTTGATTTTATTTCAACCATACAGAAGTCCATATTTTACCTACTTTTTTCTGTCCCCAGAGTCCTCAATCATGAACTTTCAATTCACACTCATTGACTGCTTTTGATTTTATTTCAATCATACAGAAGTCCATATTTTACCTACTTATTTTCTTTTCTGTCCCAAGGGTCCTCGGTCATGATCTTTCTACTCATACTCATAGTTTCATTCTACTGTTACTTCAGCCACACTGAAGTCCAAATTTGACCAAGTGAACATATTTCTGACCCAAGAGTTCTTAAACATGAATTTAGACTCATTGACTCCTTTTAATTATATTTCAGCCATAAAGAATTCTGGCAAATCAGTCCTAGATAATGAACTTTCTATACATACTCATTGCCTTACTCTGATGTTACTTCAGCCATACAGAGGTCCATATTTGGCCTACTGAAGAGTCTTCGAAGATGAACTTTCTATACAGTCTCATTGCCTCACTCTAATGTTACTTAAGCCATACAGAAGTCGATTTTTGACCTAATGGACATATTTCTGGCCAAAGAGTATTCAATACTGAACTTTTTACATATACTCATTGATGCATTCTGATGTCACATCAGCCATATAGAAGTCCATATTTGAATTACTGAACATTTTTCTGACCCAAGAGTCCTCGATCATGATTTTTCAAATTAGACTCATTGACTCTTTTTGATTTTATTTCAGCCATACAGAAGTCCATATATGACCTAATGGACATATTTCTGGCCAAAGAGTATTCAATATTGAACTTTTTACAAATACTCAATGATGCACTCTGATGTCACATCAGCCATATAGATGTCCATATTTGAATTTCTGAACATATTTCTGACCCAAGAGTCTTTGAAGATGAACTTTCCCTACAGTCTCATTGCCTCATTCTAATGTTACTTAAGCCATACAGAAGTCCATATTTGGCCTACTGAAGAGTCTTCAAAGATGAACTTTCTATACATACTCTTTGCCTCACTCTAATGTTACTTAAGCCATACAGAAGTCGATTTTTGACCTGCTGACCATATTTCTGACCCAAAAGTCCTCGATCATGAACTTGCAATTTAGACTCTGACTCTTTTTGATTTTATTTCAACAATACAGAAGTCCATATTTTACCTGTTTTTTTCTGTCCCAAAAGTCCTTGATCATGAACTTTCTTCACATAAGTATCGCCTCACTCTAATGTTACTTAAGCCATACAGAAGTCGATTTTTGACCTGCTGAACATATTTCTGACCCAAAAGTTCTCGATCATGAACTTTCAATTCACACTCATTGACTGCTTTTGATTTTATTTCAACCATACAGAAGTCCATATTTTACCTACTTTTTTCTGTCCCCAGAGTCCTCAATCATGAACTTTCAATTCACACTCATTGACTGCTTTTGATTTTATTTCAACCATACAGAAGTCCATATTTTACCTACTTATTTTCTTTTCTGTCCCAAGGGTCCTCGGTCATGATCTTTCTACTCATACTCATAGTTTCATTCTACTGTTACTTCAGCCACACTGAAGTCCAAATTTGACCAAGTGAACATATTTCTGACCCAAGAGTTCTTAAACATGAATTTAGACTCATTGACTCCTTTTAATTATATTTCAGCCATAAAGAATTCTGGCAAATCAGTCCTAGATAATGAACTTTCTATACATACTCATTGCCTCACTCTGATGTTACTTCAGCCATACAGAGGTCCATATTTGGCCTACTGAAGAGTCTTCGAAGATGAACTTTCTATACAGTCTCATTGCCTCACTCTAATGTTACTTAAGCCATACAGAAGTCTGACCCAAGAGTCCTCGATCATGATTTTTCAAATTAGACTCATTGACTCTTTTTGATTTTATTTCAGCCATACAGAAGTCCATATTTGACCTAATGGACATATTTCTCGCCAAACAGTATTCAATATTGAACTTTTTACATATACTCATTGATGCATTCTGATGTCACATCAGCTATATAGAAGTCCATATTGGAATTACTGGACGTATTTCTGACCCAAGAGTCCTCGATCATGAACTATCAATCCAGACTCATTGAATGCTTTTGATTTTATTTCAGCCATACAGAAATCCATATTTGACCTAATGGACATATTTCTGGCCAAAAAGTATTCACTACTGAACTTTTACATATACTCATTGATGCATTCTGGTGACACATCAGCCACATAGAAGTCAAGATTTGAATCACTGAAGATATTTCTGACTCAAGATAAACTTTCCATACAGTCTTAATTGCCTCATTTTAATTTTACTTTAGCCATACAGAAGTCAATGCCTGAACTACTGAACATATTTCTGACCCAAAGGTCAGATCAACTTTCAATTCAGACTCAATGAATGATTTTGATTTTATTTCAACCATACAGAAGTCCATATTTTACCTACTTATTTTCTTTTCTGTCCCAAGGGTCCTCAGACATGAACTTTCAATTCAGACTCATTGACTTACTCAGATATTACTTCAGCCATACAGAACTCCATATTTGGCCTACTGAAGAGTCTTCAAAGATGAACTCTCTATACAGTCTCCTTGCCTCACTCTAATGTTACTTCAGCCATAGAGTAGTCGATTTTGACCTGCTTAACATATTTCTGACCCAAGCATCCTCGATCATGATGTTTCAAATTAGACTCATTGACTCTTTTGATTTTATTTCAGCCATACAGAAGTCCATATTTGACCTAATGGACATATTTCTGGCCAAAGAGTATTCAATGCTGAACTTTTTACATATACTCATTGATGCATTCTGATGTCACATCAGCCATATAGAAGTCCATATTTGAATTACTGAACATTTTTCTGACCCAAGAGTCCTCGATCATGATTTTCAAATTAGACTCATTGACTCTTTTTTATTTTATTTCAGCCATACAGAAGTCCATATATGACCTAATGGACATATTTCTGGCCAAAGAGTATTCAATATTGAACTTTTTACAAATACTCAATGATGCACTCTGATGTCACATCAACCATATAGATGTCCATATTTGAATTTCTGAACATATTTCTGACCCAAGAGTCTTTGAAGATGAACTTTCCCTACAGTCTCATTGCCTCATTCTAATGTTACTTTAGCCATACAGAAGTCCATATTTGGCCTAGTGAAGAGTCTTCAAAGATGAACTTTCTATACATACTCATTGCCTCACTCTAATGTTACTTAAGCCATACAGAAGTCGATTTTTGACCTGCTGACCATATTTCTGACCCAAAAGTCCTCGATCATGAACTTGCAATTTAGACTCTGACTCTTTTTGATTTTATTTCAACAATACAGAAGTCCATATTTTACCTGTTTTTTTCTGTCCCAAAAGTCCTTGATCATGAACTTTCTTCACATAAGTATCGCTTCACTCTAATGTTACTTAAGCCATACAGAAGTCGATTTTTGACCTGCTGAACATATTTCTGACCCAAAAGTTCTCAATCATGAACTTTCAATTCAGACTTATTGTCTCTTTTTGATTTTAATTCAACCATACAGAAGTCCATATTTTACCTACTTTTTTCTGTCCCAAGAGTCCTCAATCATGAACTTTCAATTCACACTCATTGACTGCTTTTGATTTTATTTCAACCATACAGAAGTCCATATTTTACCTACTTATTTTCTTTTCTGTCCCAAGGGTCCTCGGTCATGATCTTTCTACTCATACTCATAGTTTCATTCTACTGTTACTTCAGCCACACTGAAGTCCAAATTTGACCAAGTGAACATATTTCTGACCCAAGAGTCCTTAAACATGAATTTAGACTCATTGACTCCTTTTAATTATATTTCAGCCATACAGAATTCTGGCAAATCAGTCCTAGATAATGAACTTTCTATACATACTCATTGCCTCACTCTGATGTTACTTCAGCCATACAGAGGTCCATATTTGGCCTACTGAAGAGTCTTCGAAGATGAACTTTCTATACAGTCTCATTGCCTCTCTCTAATGTTACTTCAGCCATACAGAGGTCCATATTTGGCCTACTGAAGAGTCTTCGAAGATGAACTTTCTATACAGTCTCATTGCCTCACTCTAATGTTACTTAAGCCATACAGAAGTCTGACCCAAGAGTCCTCGATCATGATTTTTCAAATTAGACTCATTGACTCTTTTTGATTTTATTTCAGCCATACAGAAGTCCATATTTGACCTAATGGACATATTTCTCGCCAAACAGTATTCAATATTGAACTTTTTACATATACTCATTGATGCATTCTGATGTCACATCAGCTATATAGAAGTCCATATTTGAATTACTGGACGTATTTCTGACCCAAGAGTCCTCGATCATGAACTATCAATGCAGACTCATTGAATGCTTTTGATTTTATTTCAGCCATACAGAAGTCCATATATGACCTAATGGACATATTTCTGGCCAAAGAGTTTATACTGAATTTTAAATACTCATGCATCTGTGCATCAGCCATATAGAGTCCATATTGAATCGACATATTTCTGACCAGAGATGAAGATGAACTTTCCTACAGTCTAATTGCCTCATTCTAATTTTACTTAGCCATACAGAAGTCCATATTTGGCCTACTGAAGAGTCTTCAAAGATGAACTTTCTATACATACTCTTTGCCTCACTCTAATGTTACTTAAGCCATACAGAAGTCGATTTTTGACTGCTGACCATATTTCTGACCCAAAAGTCCTCGATCATGAACTTGCAATTTAGACTCTGACTCTTTTTGATTTTATTTCAACAATACAGAAGTCCATATTTTACCTGTTTTTTTCTGTCCCAAAAGTCCTTGATCATGAACTTTCTTCACATAAGTATCGCCTCACTCTAATGTTACTTAAGCCATACAGAAGTCGATTTTTGACCTGCTGAACATATTTCTGACCCAAAAGTTCTCGATCATGAACTTTCAATTCACACTCATTGACTGCTTTTGATTTTATTTCAACCATACAGAAGTCCATATTTACCTACTTTTTTCTGTCCCCAGAGTCCTCAATCATGAACTTTCAATTCACACTCATGACTGCTTTTGATTTTATTTCAATCATACAGAAGTCCATATTTTACCTACTTATTTTCTTTTCTGTCCCAAGGGTCCTCGGTCATGATCTTTCTACTCATATCATAGTTTCATTCTACTGTTACTTCAGCCACACTGAAGTCCAAATTTGACCAAGTGAACATATTTCTGACCCAAGAGTTCTTAAACATGAATTTAGACTCATTGACTCCTTTTAATTATATTTCAGCCATAAGAATTCTGGCAAATCAGTCCTAGATAATGAACTTTCTATACATACTCATTGCCTTACTCTGATGTTACTTCAGCCATACAGAGGTCCATATTTGGCTACTGAAGGTCTTCGAAGATGAACTTTCTATACAGTCTCATTGCCTCACTCTAATGTTACTTAAGCCATACAGAAGTCGATTTTTGACCTAATGGACATATTTCTGGCCAAAGAGTATTCAATACTGAACTTTTTACATATACTCATTGATGCATTCTGATGTCACATCAGCCATATAGAAGTCCATATTTGAATTACTGAACATTTTTCTGACCCAAGAGTCCTCGATCATGATTTTTCAAATTAGACTCATTGACTCTTTTTGATTTTATTTCAGCCATACAGAAGTCCATATATGACCTAATGGACATATTTCTGGCCAAAGAGTATTCAATATTGAACTTTTTACAAATACTCAATGATGCACTCTGATGTCACATCAGCCATATAGATGTCCATATTTGAATTTCTGAACATATTTCTGACCCAAGAGTCTTTGAAGATGAACTTTCCCTACAGTCTCATTGCCTCATTCTAATGTTACTTAAGCCATACAGAAGTCCATATTTGGCCTACTGAAGAGTCTTCAAAGATGAACTTTCTATACATACTCTTTGCCTCACTCTAATGTTACTTAAGCCATACAGAAGTCGATTTTTGACCTGCTGACCATATTTCTGACCCAAAAGTCCTCGATCATGAACTTGCAATTTAGACTCTGACTCTTTTTGATTTTATTTCAACAATACAGAAGTCCATATTTTACCTGTTTTTTTCTGTCCCAAAAGTCCTTGATCATGAACTTTCTTCACATAAGTATCGCCTCACTCTAATGTTACTTAAGCCATACAGAAGTCGATTTTTGACCTGCTGAACATATTTCTGACCCAAAAGTTCTCGATCATGAACTTTCAATTCACACTCATTGACTGCTTTTGATTTTATTTCAACCATACAGAAGTCCATATTTTACCTACTTTTTTCTGTCCCCAGAGTCCTCAATCATGAACTTTCAATTCACACTCATTGACTGCTTTTGATTTTATTTCAACCATACAGAAGTCCATATTTTACCTACTTATTTTCTTTTCTGTCCCAAGGGTCCTCGGTCATGATCTTTCTACTCATACTCATAGTTTCATTCTACTGTTACTTCAGCCACACTGAAGTCCAAATTTGACCAAGTGAACATATTTCTGACCCAAGAGTTCTTAAACATGAATTTAGACTCATTGACTCCTTTTAATTATATTTCAGCCATAAAGAATTCTGGCAAATCAGTCCTAGATAATGAACTTTCTATACATACTCATTGCCTCACTCTGATGTTACTTCAGCCATACAGAGGTCCATATTTGGCCTACTGAAGAGTCTTCGAAGATGAACTTTCTATACAGTCTCATTGCCTCACTCTAATGTTACTTAAGCCATACAGAAGTCTGACCCAAGAGTCCTCGATCATGATTTTTCAAATTAGACTCATTGACTCTTTTTGATTTTATTTCAGCCATACAGAAGTCCATATTTGACCTAATGGACATATTTCTCGCCAAACAGTATTCAATATTGAACTTTTTACATATACTCATTGATGCATTCTGATGTCACATCAGCTATATAGAAGTCCATATTGGAATTACTGGACGTATTTCTGACCCAAGAGTCCTCGATCATGAACTATCAATCCAGACTCATTGAATGCTTTTGATTTTATTTCAGCCATACAGAAATCCATATTTGACCTAATGGACATATTTCTGGCCAAAAAGTATTCACTACTGAACTTTTTACATATACTCATTGATGCATTCTGGTGACACATCAGCCACATAGAAGTCAAGATTTGAATCACTGAAGATATTTCTGACTCAAGATAAACTTTCCATACAGTCTTAATTGCCTCATTTTAATTTTACTTTAGCCATACAGAAGTCAATGCCTGAACTACTGAACATATTTCTGACCCAAAGGTCAGATCAACTTTCAATTCAGACTCAATGAATGATTTTGATTTTATTTCAACCATACAGAAGTCCATATTTTACCTACTTATTTTCTTTTCTGTCCCAAGGGTCCTCAGACATGAACTTTCAATTCAGACTCATTGACTTACTCAGATATTACTTCAGCCATACAGAACTCCATATTTGGCCTACTGAAGAGTCTTCAAAGATGAACTCTCTATACAGTCTCCTTGCCTCACTCTAATGTTACTTCAGCCATAGAGTAGTCGATTTTGACCTGCTTAACATATTTCTGACCCAAGCATCCTCGATCATGATGTTTCAAATTAGACTCATTGACTCTTTTTGATTTTATTTCAGCCATACAGAAGTCCATATTTGACCTAATGGACATATTTCTGGCCAAAGAGTATTCAATGCTGAACTTTTTACATATACTCATTGATGCATTCTGATGTCACATCAGCCATATAGAAGTCCATATTTGAATTACTGAACATTTTTCTGACCCAAGAGTCCTCGATCATGATTTTTCAAATTAGACTCATTGACTCTTTTTTATTTTATTTCAGCCATACAGAAGTCCATATATGACCTAATGGACATATTTCTGGCCAAAGAGTATTCAATATTGAACTTTTTACAAATACTCAATGATGCACTCTGATGTCACATCAACCATATAGATGTCCATATTTGAATTTCTGAACATATTTCTGACCCAAGAGTCTTTGAAGATGAACTTTCCCTACAGTCTCATTGCCTCATTCTAATGTTACTTTAGCCATACAGAAGTCCATATTTGGCCTAGTGAAGAGTCTTCAAAGATGAACTTTCTATACATACTCATTGCCTCACTCTAATGTTACTTAAGCCATACAGAAGTCGATTTTTGACCTGCTGACCATATTTCTGACCCAAAAGTCCTCGATCATGAACTTGCAATTTAGACTCTGACTCTTTTTGATTTTATTTCAACAATACAGAAGTCCATATTTTACCTGTTTTTTTCTGTCCCAAAAGTCCTTGATCATGAACTTTCTTCACATAAGTATCGCTTCACTCTAATGTTACTTAAGCCATACAGAAGTCGATTTTTGACCTGCTGAACATATTTCTGACCCAAAAGTTCTCAATCATGAACTTTCAATTCAGACTTATTGTCTCTTTTTGATTTTAATTCAACCATACAGAAGTCCATATTTTACCTACTTTTTTCTGTCCCAAGAGTCCTCAATCATGAACTTTCAATTCACACTCATTGACTGCTTTTGATTTTATTTCAACCATACAGAAGTCCATATTTTACCTACTTATTTTCTTTTCTGTCCCAAGGGTCCTCGGTCATGATCTTTCTACTCATACTCATAGTTTCATTCTACTGTTACTTCAGCCACACTGAAGTCCAAATTTGACCAAGTGAACATATTTCTGACCCAAGAGTCCTTAAACATGAATTTAGACTCATTGACTCCTTTTAATTATATTTCAGCCATACAGAATTCTGGCAAATCAGTCCTAGATAATGAACTTTCTATACATACTCATTGCCTCACTCTGATGTTACTTCAGCCATACAGAGGTCCATATTTGGCCTACTGAAGAGTCTTCGAAGATGAACTTTCTATACAGTCTCATTGCCTCTCTCTAATGTTACTTCAGCCATACAGAGGTCCATATTTGGCCTACTGAAGAGTCTTCGAAGATGAACTTTCTATACAGTCTCATTGCCTCACTCTAATGTTACTTAAGCCATACAGAAGTCGATTTTTGACCTAATGGACATATTTCTGGCCAAAGAGTATTCACTACTGAACTTTTTACATATACTCATTGATGCATTCTGGTGACACATCAGCCACATAGAAGTCAAGATTTGAATCACTGAAGATATTTCTGACTCAAGATAAACTTTCCATACAGTCTTAATTGCCTCATTTTAATTTTACTTTAGCCATACAGAAGTCAATGCCTGAACTACTGAACATATTTCTGACCCAAAGGTCAGATCAACTTTCAATTCAGACTCAATGAATGATTTTGATTTTATTTCAACCATACAGAAGTCCATATTTTACCTACTTATTTTCTTTTCTGTCCCAAGGGTCCTCAGACATGAACTTTCAATTCAGACTCATTGACTTACTCAGATATTACTTCAGCCATACAGAACTCCATATTTGGCCTACTGAAGAGTCTTCAAA
Organism: Ancherythroculter nigrocauda; assembly: GCA_036281575.1. Taxonomy (NCBI): domain Eukaryota; kingdom Metazoa; phylum Chordata; class Actinopteri; order Cypriniformes; family Xenocyprididae; genus Ancherythroculter; species Ancherythroculter nigrocauda. Next base: position 15,480,756 of record VTFQ01000023.1, on the reverse strand, counting down.
GATGAACTCTCTATACAGTCTCCTTGCCTCACTCTAATGTTACTTCAGCCATAGAGTAGTCGATTTTGACCTGCTTAACATATTTCTGACCCAAGCATCCTCGATCATGATGTTTCAAATTAGACTCATTGACTCTTTTTGATTTTATTTCAGCCATACAGAAGTCCATATTTGACCTAATGGACATATTTCTGGCCAAAGAGTATTCAATGCTGAACTTTTTACATATACTCATTGATGCATTCTGATGTCACATCAGCCATATAGAAGTCCATATTTGAATTACTGAACATTTTTCTGACCCAAGAGTCCTCGATCATGATTTTTCAAATTAGACTCATTGACTCTTTTTATTTTATTTCAGCCATACAGAAGTCCATATATGACCTAATGGACATATTTCTGGCCAAAGAGTATTCAATATTGAACTTTTTACAAATACTCAATGATGCACTCTGATGTCACATCAACCATATAGATGTCCATATTTGAATTTCTGAACATATTTCTGACCCAAGAGTCTTTGAAGATGAACTTTCCCTACAGTCTCATTGCCTCATTCTAATGTTACTTTAGCCATACAGAAGTCCATATTTGGCCTAGTGAAGAGTCTTCAAAGATGAACTTTCTATACATACTCATTGCCTCACTCTAATGTTACTTAAGCCATACAGAAGTCGATTTTTGACCTGCTGACCATATTTCTGACCCAAAAGTCCTCGATCATGAACTTGCAATTTAGACTCTGACTCTTTTTGATTTTATTTCAACAATACAGAAGTCCATATTTTACCTGTTTTTTTCTGTCCCAAAAGTCCTTGATCATGAACTTTCTTCACATAAGTATCGCTTCACTCTAATGTTACTTAAGCCATACAGAAGTCGATTTTTGACCTGCTGAACATATTTCTGACCCAAAAGTTCTCAATCATGAACTTTCAATTCAGACTTATTGTCTCTTTTTGATTTTAATTCAACCATACAGAAGTCCATATTTTACCTACTTTTTTCTGTCCCAAGAGTCCTCAATCATGAACTTTCAATTCACACTCATTGACTGCTTTTGATTTTATTTCAACCATACAGAAGTCCATATTTTACCTACTTATTTTCTTTTCTGTCCCAAGGGTCCTCGGTCATGATCTTTCTACTCATACTCATAGTTTCATTCTACTGTTACTTCAGCCACACTGAAGTCCAAATTTGACCAAGTGAACATATTTCTGACCCAAGAGTCCTTAAACATGAATTTAGACTCATTGACTCCTTTTAATTATATTTCAGCCATACAGAATTCTGGCAAATCAGTCCTAGATAATGAACTTTCTATACATACTCATTGCCTCACTCTGATGTTACTTCAGCCATACAGAGGTCCATATTTGGCCTACTGAAGAGTCTTCGAAGATGAACTTTCTATACAGTCTCATTGCCTCTCTCTAATGTTACTTCAGCCATACAGAGGTCCATATTTGGCCTACTGAAGAGTCTTCGAAGATGAACTTTCTATACAGTCTCATTGCCTCACTCTAATGTTACTTAAGCCATACAGAAGTCTGACCCAAGAGTCCTCGATCATGATTTTTCAAATTAGACTCATTGACTCTTTTTGATTTTATTTCAGCCATACAGAAGTCCATATTTGACCTAATGGACATATTTCTCGCCAAACAGTATTCAATATTGAACTTTTTACATATACTCATTGATGCATTCTGATGTCACATCAGCTATATAGAAGTCCATATTTGAATTACTGGACGTATTTCTGACCCAAGAGTCCTCGATCATGAACTATCAATGCAGACTCATTGAATGCTTTTGATTTTATTTCAGCCATACAGAAGTCCATATATGACCTAATGGACATATTTCTGGCCAAAGAGTATTCAATATTGAACTTTTTACAAATACTCAATGATGCACTCTGATGTCACATCAGCCATATAGATGTCCATATTTGAATTTCTGAACATATTTCTGACCCAAGAGTCTTTGAAGATGAACTTTCCCTACAGTCTCATTGCCTCATTCTAATGTTACTTAAGCCATACAGAAGTCCATATTTGGCCTACTGAAGAGTCTTCAAAGATGAACTTTCTATACATACTCTTTGCCTCACTCTAATGTTACTTAAGCCATACAGAAGTCGATTTTTGACCTGCTGACCATATTTCTGACCCAAAAGTCCTCGATCATGAACTTGCAATTTAGACTCTGACTCTTTTTGATTTTATTTCAACAATACAGAAGTCCATATTTTACCTGTTTTTTTCTGTCCCAAAAGTCCTTGATCATGAACTTTCTTCACATAAGTATCGCCTCACTCTAATGTTACTTAAGCCATACAGAAGTCGATTTTTGACCTGCTGAACATATTTCTGACCCAAAAGTTCTCGATCATGAACTTTCAATTCACACTCATTGACTGCTTTTGATTTTATTTCAACCATACAGAAGTCCATATTTTACCTACTTTTTTCTGTCCCCAGAGTCCTCAATCATGAACTTTCAATTCACACTCATTGACTGCTTTTGATTTTATTTCAATCATACAGAAGTCCATATTTTACCTACTTATTTTCTTTTCTGTCCCAAGGGTCCTCGGTCATGATCTTTCTACTCATACTCATAGTTTCATTCTACTGTTACTTCAGCCACACTGAAGTCCAAATTTGACCAAGTGAACATATTTCTGACCCAAGAGTTCTTAAACATGAATTTAGACTCATTGACTCCTTTTAATTATATTTCAGCCATAAAGAATTCTGGCAAATCAGTCCTAGATAATGAACTTTCTATACATACTCATTGCCTTACTCTGATGTTACTTCAGCCATACAGAGGTCCATATTTGGCCTACTGAAGAGTCTTCGAAGATGAACTTTCTATACAGTCTCATTGCCTCACTCTAATGTTACTTAAGCCATACAGAAGTCGATTTTTGACCTAATGGACATATTTCTGGCCAAAGAGTATTCAATACTGAACTTTTTACATATACTCATTGATGCATTCTGATGTCACATCAGCCATATAGAAGTCCATATTTGAATTACTGAACATTTTTCTGACCCAAGAGTCCTCGATCATGATTTTTCAAATTAGACTCATTGACTCTTTTTGATTTTATTTCAGCCATACAGAAGTCCATATATGACCTAATGGACATATTTCTGGCCAAAGAGTATTCAATATTGAACTTTTTACAAATACTCAATGATGCACTCTGATGTCACATCAGCCATATAGATGTCCATATTTGAATTTCTGAACATATTTCTGACCCAAGAGTCTTTGAAGATGAACTTTCCCTACAGTCTCATTGCCTCATTCTAATGTTACTTAAGCCATACAGAAGTCCATATTTGGCCTACTGAAGAGTCTTCAAAGATGAACTTTCTATACATACTCTTTGCCTCACTCTAATGTTACTTAAGCCATACAGAAGTCGATTTTTGACCTGCTGACCATATTTCTGACCCAAAAGTCCTCGATCATGAACTTGCAATTTAGACTCTGACTCTTTTTGATTTTATTTCAACAATACAGAAGTCCATATTTTACCTGTTTTTTTCTGTCCCAAAAGTCCTTGATCATGAACTTTCTTCACATAAGTATCGCCTCACTCTAATGTTACTTAAGCCATACAGAAGTCGATTTTTGACCTGCTGAACATATTTCTGACCCAAAAGTTCTCGATCATGAACTTTCAATTCACACTCATTGACTGCTTTTGATTTTATTTCAACCATACAGAAGTCCATATTTTACCTACTTTTTTCTGTCCCCAGAGTCCTCAATCATGAACTTTCAATTCACACTCATTGACTGCTTTTGATTTTATTTCAACCATACAGAAGTCCATATTTTACCTACTTATTTTCTTTTCTGTCCCAAGGGTCCTCGGTCATGATCTTTCTACTCATACTCATAGTTTCATTCTACTGTTACTTCAGCCACACTGAAGTCCAAATTTGACCAAGTGAACATATTTCTGACCCAAGAGTTCTTAAACATGAATTTAGACTCATTGACTCCTTTTAATTATATTTCAGCCATAAAGAATTCTGGCAAATCAGTCCTAGATAATGAACTTTCTATACATACTCATTGCCTCACTCTGATGTTACTTCAGCCATACAGAGGTCCATATTTGGCCTACTGAAGAGTCTTCGAAGATGAACTTTCTATACAGTCTCATTGCCTCACTCTAATGTTACTTAAGCCATACAGAAGTCTGACCCAAGAGTCCTCGATCATGATTTTTCAAATTAGACTCATTGACTCTTTTTGATTTTATTTCAGCCATACAGAAGTCCATATTTGACCTAATGGACATATTTCTCGCCAAACAGTATTCAATATTGAACTTTTTACATATACTCATTGATGCATTCTGATGTCACATCAGCTATATAGAAGTCCATATTGGAATTACTGGACGTATTTCTGACCCAAGAGTCCTCGATCATGAACTATCAATCCAGACTCATTGAATGCTTTTGATTTTATTTCAGCCATACAGAAATCCATATTTGACCTAATGGACATATTTCTGGCCAAAAAGTATTCACTACTGAACTTTTTACATATACTCATTGATGCATTCTGGTGACACATCAGCCACATAGAAGTCAAGATTTGAATCACTGAAGATATTTCTGACTCAAGATAAACTTTCCATACAGTCTTAATTGCCTCATTTTAATTTTACTTTAGCCATACAGAAGTCAATGCCTGAACTACTGAACATATTTCTGACCCAAAGGTCAGATCAACTTTCAATTCAGACTCAATGAATGATTTTGATTTTATTTCAACCATACAGAAGTCCATATTTTACCTACTTATTTTCTTTTCTGTCCCAAGGGTCCTCAGACATGAACTTTCAATTCAGACTCATTGACTTACTCAGATATTACTTCAGCCATACAGAACTCCATATTTGGCCTACTGAAGAGTCTTCAAAGATGAACTCTCTATACAGTCTCCTTGCCTCACTCTAATGTTACTTCAGCCATAGAGTAGTCGATTTTGACCTGCTTAACATATTTCTGACCCAAGCATCCTCGATCATGATGTTTCAAATTAGACTCATTGACTCTTTTTGATTTTATTTCAGCCATACAGAAGTCCATATTTGACCTAATGGACATATTTCTGGCCAAAGAGTATTCAATGCTGAACTTTTTACATATACTCATTGATGCATTCTGATGTCACATCAGCCATATAGAAGTCCATATTTGAATTACTGAACATTTTTCTGACCCAAGAGTCCTCGATCATGATTTTTCAAATTAGACTCATTGACTCTTTTTTATTTTATTTCAGCCATACAGAAGTCCATATATGACCTAATGGACATATTTCTGGCCAAAGAGTATTCAATATTGAACTTTTTACAAATACTCAATGATGCACTCTGATGTCACATCAACCATATAGATGTCCATATTTGAATTTCTGAACATATTTCTGACCCAAGAGTCTTTGAAGATGAACTTTCCCTACAGTCTCATTGCCTCATTCTAATGTTACTTTAGCCATACAGAAGTCCATATTTGGCCTAGTGAAGAGTCTTCAAAGATGAACTTTCTATACATACTCATTGCCTCACTCTAATGTTACTTAAGCCATACAGAAGTCGATTTTTGACCTGCTGACCATATTTCTGACCCAAAAGTCCTCGATCATGAACTTGCAATTTAGACTCTGACTCTTTTTGATTTTATTTCAACAATACAGAAGTCCATATTTTACCTGTTTTTTTCTGTCCCAAAAGTCCTTGATCATGAACTTTCTTCACATAAGTATCGTCACTCTAATGTTACTTAAGCCATACAGAAGTCGATTTTTGACCTGCTGAACATATTTCTGACCCAAAAGTTCTCAATCATGAACTTTCAATTCAGACTTATTGTCTCTTTTTGATTTTAATTCAACCATACAGAAGTCCATATTTTACCTACTTTTTTCTGTCCCAAGAGTCCTCAATCATGAACTTTCAATTCACACTCATTGACTGCTTTTGATTTTATTTCAACCATACAGAAGTCCATATTTTACCTACTTATTTTCTTTTCTGTCCCAAGGGTCCTCGGTCATGATCTTTCTACTCATACTCATAGTTTCATTCTACTGTTACTTCAGCCACACTGAAGTCCAAATTTGACCAAGTGAACATATTTCTGACCCAAGAGTCCTTAAACATGAATTTAGACTCATTGACTCCTTTTAATTATATTTCAGCCATACAGAATTCTGGCAAATCAGTCCTAGATAATGAACTTTCTATACATACTCATTGCCTCACTCTGATGTTACTTCAGCCATACAGAGGTCCATATTTGGCCTACTGAAGAGTCTTCGAAGATGAACTTTCTATACAGTCTCATTGCCTCACTCTAATGTTACTTCAGCCATACAGAGGTCCATATTTGGCCTACTGAAGAGTCTTCGAAGATGAACTTTCTATACAGTCTCATTGCCTCACTCTAATGTTACTTAAGCCATACAGAAGTCTGACCCAAGAGTCCTCGATCATGATTTTTCAAATTAGACTCATTGACTCTTTTTGATTTTATTTCAGCCATACAGAAGTCCATATTTGACCTAATGGACATATTTCTCGCCAAACAGTATTCAATATTGAACTTTTTACATATACTCATTGATGCATTCTGATGTCACATCAGCTATATAGAAGTCCATATTTGAATTACTGGACGTATTTCTGACCCAAGAGTCCTCGATCATGAACTATCAATGCAGACTCATTGAATGCTTTTGATTTTATTTCAGCCATACAGAAATCCATATTTGACCTAATGGACATATTTCTGGCCAAAAAGTATTCACTACTGAACTTTTTACATATACTCATTGATGCATTCTGGTGACACATCAGCCACATAGAAGTCAAGATTTGAATCACTGAAGATATTTCTGACTCAAGATAAACTTTCCATACAGTCTTAATTGCCTCATTCTAATTTTACTTTAGCCATACAGAAGTCAATGCCTGAACTACTGAACATATTTCTGACCCAAAGGTCAGATCATGAACTTTCAATTCAGACTCAATGAATGATTTTGATTTTATTTCAACCATACAGAAGTCCATATTTTACCTACTTATTTTCTTTTCTGTCCCAAGGGTCCTCAGACATGAACTTTCAATTCAGACTCATTGACTTACTCAGATATTACTTCAGCCATACAGAACTCCATATTTGGCCTACTGAAGAGTCTTCAAAGATGAACTCTCTATACAGTCTCCTTGCCTCACTCTAATGTTACTTCAGCCATAGAGTAGTCGATTTTGACCTGCTTAACATATTCTGACCCAAGAGTCCTCGATCATGATTTTTCAAATTAGACTCATTGACTCTTTTTGATTTTATTTCAGCCATACAGAAGTCCATATTTGACCTAATGGACATATTTCTGGCCAAAGAGTATTCAATGCTGAACTTTTTACATATACTCATTGATGCATTCTGATGTCACATCAGCCATATAGAAGTCCATATTTGAATTACTGAACATATTTCTGACCCAAGAGTCTTTGAAGATGAACTTTCCCTACAGTCTCATTGCCTCATTCTAATGTTACTTTAGCCATACAGAAGTCCATATTTGGCCTAGTGAAGAGTCTTCAAAGATGAACTTTCTATACATACTCATTGCCTCACTCTAATGTTACTTAAGCCATACAGAAGTCGATTTTTGACCTGCTGACCATATTTCTGACCCAAAAGTCCTCGATCATGAACTTGCAATTTAGACTCTGACTCTTTTTGATTTTATTTCAACAATACAGAAGTCCATATTTTACCTGTTTTTTTCTGTCCCAAAAGTCCTTGATCATGAACTTTCTTCACATAAGTATCGCCTCACTCTAATGTTACTTAAGCCATACAGAAGTCGATTTTTGACCTGCTGAACATATTTCTGACCCAAAAGTTCTCGATCATGAACTTTCAATTCAGACTCATTGTCTCTTTTTGATTTTAATTCAACCATACAGAAGTCCATATTTTACCTAATTTTTTCTGTCCCAAGAGTCCTCAATCATGAACTTTCAATTCACACTCATTGACTGCTTTTGATTTTATTTCAACCATACAGAAGTCCATATTTTACCTACTTATTTTCTTTTCTGTCCCAAGGGTCCTCGGTCATGATCTTTCTACTCATACTCATAGTTTCATTCTACTGTTACTTCAGCCACACTGAAGTCCAAATTTGACCAAGTGAACATATTTCTGACCCAAGAGTTCTTAAACATGAATTTAGACTCATTGACTCCTTTTAATTATATTTCAGCCATAAAGAATTCTGGCAAATCAGTCCTGATAATGAACTTTCTATACATACCATTGCCTCACTCTGATGTTACTTCAGCCATACAGAGGTCCATATTTGGCCTACTGAAGAGTCTTCGAAGATGAACTTTCTATACAGTCTCATTGCCTCACTCTAATGTTACTTCAGCCATACAGAGGTCCATATTTGGCCTACTGAAGAGTCTTCGAAGATGAACTTTCTATACAGTCTCATTGCCTCACTCTAATGTTACTTAAGCCATACAGAAGTCTGACCCAAGAGTCCTCGATCATGAACTATCAATCAGACTCATTGAATGCTTTTGATTTTATTTCAGCCATACAGAAATCCATATTTGACCTAATGGACATATTTCTGGCCAAAAAGTATTCACTACTGAACTTTTTACATATACTCATTGATGCATCTGGTGACACATCAGCCACATAGAAGTCAAGATTTGAATCACTGAAGAATTTCTGACTCAAGATAAACTTTCCATACAGTCTTAATTGCCTCATTCTAATTTTACTTTAGCCATACAGAAGTCAATGCCTGAACTACTGAACATATTTCTGACCCAAAGGTCAGATCAAACTTTCAATTCAGACTCAATGAATGATTTGATTTTATTTCAACCATACAGAAGTCCATATTTTACCTACTTATTTCTTTTCTGTCCCAAGGGTCCTCAGACATGAACTTTCAATTCAGACTCATTGACTTACTCAGATATTACTTCAGCCATACAGAACTCCATATTTGGCCTACTGAAGAGTCTTCAAAGATGAACTCTCTATACAGTCTCCTTGCCTCACTCTAATGTTACTTCAGCCATAGAGTAGTCGATTTTGACCTGCTTAACATATTTCTGACCCAAGCGTCCTCGATCATGATGTTTCAAATTAGACTCATTGACTCTTTTTGATTTTATTTCAGCCATACAGAAGTCCATATTTGACCTAATGGACATATTTCTGGCCAAAGAGTATTCAATGCTGAACTTTTTACATATACTCATTGATGCATTCTGATGTCACATCAGCCATATAGAAGTCCATATTTGAATTACTGAACATTTTTCTGACCCAAGAGTCCTCGATCATGATTTTTCAAATTAGACTCATTGACTCTTTTTTATTTTATTTCAGCCATACAGAAGTCCATATATGACCTAATGGACATATTTCTGGCCAAAGAGTATTCAATATTGAACTTTTTACAAATACTCAATGATGCACTCTGATGTCACATCAACCTATAGATGTCCATATTTGAATTTCTGAACATATTTCTGACCCAAGAGTCTTTGAAGATGAACTTTCCCTACAGTCTCATTGCCTCATTCTAATGTTACTTTAGCCATACAGAAGTCCATATTTGGCCTAGTGAAGAGTCTTCAAAGATGAACTTTCTATACATACTCATTGCCTCACTCTAATGTTACTTAAGCCATACAGAAGTCGATTTTTGACCTGCTGAATATTTCGACCCAAAAGTTCTCAATCATGAACTTTCAATTCAGACTTATTGTCTCTTTTTGATTTTAATTCAACCATACAGAAGTCCATATTTTACCTACTTTTTTCTGTCCCAAGAGTCCTCAATCATGAACTTTCAATTCACACTCATTGACTGCTTTTGATTTTATTTCAACCATACAGAAGTCCATATTTTACCTACTTATTTCTTTTCTGTCCCAAGGGTCCTCGGTCATGATCTTTCTACTCATACTCATATAGTTTCATCTACTGTTACTTCAGCCACACTGAAGTCCAAATTTGACCAAGTGAACATATTTTCGACCCAAGAGTCCTTAAACATGAATTTAGACTCATTGACTCCTTTTAATTATATTTCAGCCATACAGAATTCTGGCAAATCAGTCCTAGATAATGAACTTTCTATACATACTCATTGCCTCACTCTGATGTTACTTCAGCCATACAGAGGTCCATATTTGGCCTACTGAAGAGTCTTCGAAGATGAACTTTCTATACAGTCTCATTGCCTCACTCTAATGTTACTTCAGCCATACAGAGGTCCATATTTGGCCTACTGAAGAGTCTTCGAAGATGAACTTTCTATACAGTCTCATTGCCTCACTCTAATGTTACTTAAGCCATACAGAAGTCTGACCCAAGAGTCCTCGATCATGATTTTTCAAATTAGACTCATTGACTCTTTTTGATTTTATTTCAGCCATACAGAAGTCCATATTGGAATTACTGGACGTATTTCTGACCCAAGAGTCCTCGATCATGAACTATCAATCCAGACATATTTCTCGCCAAACAGTATTCAATATTGAACTTTTTACATATACTCATTGATGCATTCTGATGTCACATCAGCTATATAGAAGTCCATATTGGAATTACTGGACGTATTTCTGACCCAAGAGTCCTCGATCATGAACTATCAATGCAGACTCATTGAATGCTTTTGATTTTATTTCAGCCATACAGAAATCCATATTTGACCTAATGGACATATTTCTGGCCAAAAAGTATTCACTACTGAACTTTTTACATATACTCATTGATGCATTCTGGTGACACATCAGCCACATAGAAGTCAAGATTTGAATCACTGAAGATATTTCTGACTCAAGATAAACTTTCCATACAGTCTTAATTGCCTCATTCTAATTTTACTTTAGCCATACAGAAGTCAATGCCTGAACTACTGAACATATTTCTGACCCAAAGGTCAGATCATGAACTTTCAATTCAGACTTAATGAATGATTTTGATTTTATTTCAACCATACAGAAGTCCATATTTTACCTACTTATTTTCTTTTCTGTCCCAAGGGTCCTCAGACATGAACTTTCAATTCAGACTCATTGACTTACTCAGATATTACTTCAGCCATACAGAACTCCATATTTGGCCTACTGAAGAGTCTTCAAAGATGAACTCTCTATACAGTCTCCTTGCCTCACTCTAATGTTACTTCAGCCATAGAGTAGTTGATTTTGACCTGCTTAACATATTTCTGACCCAAGAGTCCTCGATCATGATTTTTCAAATTAGACTCATTGACTCTTTTTGATTTTATTTCAGCCATACAGAAGTCCATATTTGACCTAATGGACATATTTCTGGCCAAAGAGTATTCAATGCTGAACTTTTTACATATACTCATTGATGCATTCTGATGTCACATCAGCCATATAGAAGTCCATATTTGAATTACTGAACATATTTCTGACCCAAGAGTCTTTGAAGATGAACTTTCCCTACAGTCTCATTGCCTCATTCTAATGTTACTTTAGCCATACAGAAGTCCATATTTGGCCTACTGAAGAGTCTTCAAAGATGAACTTTCTATACATACTCATTGCCTCACTCTAATGTTACTTAAGCCATACAGAAGTCGATTTTTGACCTGCTGACCATATTTCTGACCCAAAAGTCCTCGATCATGAACTTGCAATTTAGACTCTGACTCTTTTTGATTTTATTTCAACAATACAGAAGTCCATATTTTACCTGTTTTTTTCTGTCCCAAAAGTCCTTGATCATGAACTTTCTTCACATAAGTATCGCCTCACTCTAATGTTACTTAAGCCATACAGAAGTCGATTTTTGACCTGCTGAACATATTTCTGACCCAAAAGTTCTCGATCATGAACTTTCAATTCAGACTCATTGTCTCTTTTTGATTTTAACCCTCTGGAGTCTGAGGCTGATTTTGGGCCCTGGAGAAGTTTTGACATGCCCTGACATTTGTGCTTTTATCAGTTGGTTATAAACATATTAATGACAAAAGTGTCATTACACTGTATTCAGCACAAACTAGGCTACCATAATATGTGAGGAACATGTATGTACATGTTTGTGTTTTTAAAGGAATAATGTTTATGCGTGGTTATTGAAAAAACAAACAAAAAAAGTAACTGAAACAATACCTCAAAATGCATACTAAATGTTTTTTCACAAGACTTTTGAGAATTGTATATTTTAGTGTAGAGTTTTTGCTTCAAAATGATGTGGAAATGATCCTCCCTACTCTGACACATAAAACATTGTATTGATTTTAAATTTCTAAGACACTTTTTGTTTAGGTAGGCCATATGCGAAGAGGTGTGACTCTTCATGAATAATGAAGTGATTTACACCTGGGGAGATTAAGACCCTGCCCCTAATGAGCCGCATAATGAGCCATTCAGTCAGGAATGTGACTGAGTCAACTAAGAAAATGCAAAGACAAGACATATCATTGTTTTTTTTCTTTTTTATTTAAAATAAAGTTAACAATATAATCCACATATAAACTAGGGTCAAAGGCACATTTTTTGTGTACAGGCAAATAAAGGTAAGGTTTATAAAAAAAAGCCCACTTTTACACCCTATACATAACCTGCTTGATCACATATAGATAATCTTTGCAGCCCAATGGTCAGTGAGAGGTGGTGAACAGAGAATCTGAACAGTCACACATCTGTGTGCCATCACATGCCTGGCATTTCCAAGGTGTGTCTTGCCTTTTACCAAGCTGTACTTTGCAAAGCATGCAGTTCCGACGACCAGCGGTGGCATTATTCCTTGCATCTGATGTCAGCTCTGCTCCTGGAACCGGTACATGGTCACTTTTGGTCTGTTTTGGAGCTGCTTTCTGTGACGACACACCACAGAGCTCTGCAAATATATTATCATCAAATATGAATCTTATGAATATTATCATCAAATATTATCATCAAATATGATGATTTGCTACTTATGAAACATTTCTGAACAATTGTAAACAATAAATGTTTCTTGAGCTGCAAATCATCATATTAGAATGATTTCTGAAGGATCATGCGACACTGAAGACTGGAGTAATGATGCTGGACATCACAAGAATAAACGACTTTGTGAAATATATTCAAATAGAAAACAGTTATTTTAAATTGTAATAATATTTCACAATATTACTGTTTTTACTGTATTTTTAATTGAATAAATGCAGCCTTGGTGAGCAGACGAAACTTATTTTAAAAACATGAAAAATCTTACAGATTTCAATATAGGCCTACCATATAGTGGGTAAAAGTGTACTTACTCTTTCTCATTTCCGCCTGTGTTGCTGCGTGCCCTCCTAGTGGGAATTGCAGGTGAATGTGAGAGTGATGGATCCACATTCCTAAAAAAAAAAAATTGTCAAAAAAAAACTGTTATTATTAGCATATAAGATAATACTCTCATACCATTAGCTATGCATAACTGACAGGAAAGTAACAGGTATACAAGCATGCTGTATATGTCTGTCAATTGGCCATTACTGGACAAAGTGTGCAAATGTGTAAACGTTTACATTTTGCTATATCAGTTTGCACATATAGTGGGTAAACGTGTACTTACTCTTTCTCATTTCCGCCTGTGTTGCTGCGTGCCCTCCTAGTGGGAATTGCAGGTGAATGTGAGAGTGATGGATCCACATTCCTAAAAAAAAATGTCAAAAAAAAAAACTGTTATTATTAGCATATAAAATAATACTCTCATACCATTAGCTATGCATAACTGACAGGAAAGTAACAGGTATACAAGCATGCTGTATATGTCTGTCAATTGGCCATTACCGGACAAAGTGTGCGAATGTGTAAACGTTTACAGTCTGCTATATCAGTTAGCACATTTAGCAAATAGCAACATGTTCGCGCATTTCACAACCAAGCATATTTTAGCACATTCACGCCTATCATATACGTTACTTAGATACGCTATATATATATTTATAGATAGATGTAAATATAAGGCAAATATAGATGTACGCTTATATATAAAAAAAAACACGTCAAATAATTTAAGTATATCAACAGCAAAGCATTCTATTTATAAGCATTTTTATGAGATAAAGTTATATATATATATATATATATATATATATATATATATATATATAGATGTAAATATAAGGCAAATATAGATGTACGCTTATATAAATAATTTAAGTAGGCCCTATATCAACAGAAAAGCATTCTATTTATAAGCGTTTTTATGAGATAACGTTATATATATATAGTTATATAGATAGATGTAAATATAAGGCAAATATATATGTACGCTTATATAGAAAAAAAACACGTCAAATAATTTAAGTAAAACTAAATCACTTACTCATCAGAAACTGTATCTTCAGCTGGATCAAGTCGCTCTTCAAAATGCAGACGTTCATCGTCAGAGTCGTGTTCTTCTTCCGAGGAAAGAGTGAACTTCCTCACTGTCCAGGACCATCTGAAGAGCCTGCTTACCTGTGTAGTGTGCCATCTTCCAAACGCGAAGGAAAGCGAATGAATCTGATGAAACTTGATGCTTTTTAAGACGCTGTTAGGGGCGTTTACAGTTTGCATAAATCGCCTCAGCACATTATCTTATGAATAGAGCGCTCTGCGCGTGGGCGGGCACACATTAAAGATAATTAGGTCAGACAGGAGAAACAGTACCTCTCTTTACTTTTATACTGATTACATAAAGGGAGAATATTTGTTTTAGAATTTATTTGTTTTGTTTAAAAGTAGACACTTAAAGCTTTCCAAAGACATCTCTCTCATGTCCATGTAGCATGTATAAGCCATCTATTTTAGTTACTTTTAGTGACGTTTTAGAACGATGTTTGCAGAGACGGAGACGGCAGGACAGCACACCCTGTATATTTTATTTATTTTTAAAAAGCACAAAGTTTTATTTTGATTGTGAGTGTACACAAAAAAAGAAGACATTCTATAGTTTCAATTGATATATTACTTATGTCTCTATGACAAAAAATGACGGAGTATTTTAAGTCTGTTTTGCTGCAATGTGAAAAAAAAACTGCAAAACGCGCCGGCGCGTTTTTAGACCTCAGAGTGTTAATTCAACCATACAGAAGTCCATATTTTACCTACTTTTTTCTGTCCCAAGAGTCCTCAATCATGAACTTTCAATTCACACTCATTGACTGCTTTTGATTTTATTTCAACCATACAGAAGTCCATATTTTACCTACTTATTTTCTTTTCTGTCCCAAGGGTCCTCGGTCATGATCTTTCTACTCATACTCATAGTTTCATTCTACTGTTACTTCAGCCACACTGAAGTCCAAATTTGACCAAGTGAACATATTTCTGACCCAAGAGTCCTTAAACATGAATTTAGACTCATTGACTCCTTTTAATTATATTTCAGCCATACAGAATTCTGGCAAATCAGTCCTAGATAATGAACTTTCTATACATACTCATTGCCTCACTCTGATGTTACTTCAGCCATACAGAGGTCCATATTTGGCCTACTGAAGAGTCTTCGAAGATGAACTTTCTATACAGTCTCATTGCCTCACTCTAATGTTACTTCAGCCATACAGAGGTCCATATTTGGCCTACTGAAGAGTCTTCGAAGATGAACTTTCTATACAGTCTCATTGCCTCACTCTAATGTTACTTAAGCCATACAGAAGTCTGACCCAAGAGTCCTCGATCATGATTTTTCAAATTAGACTCATTGACTCTTTTTGATTTTATTTCAGCCATACAGAAGTCCATATGTGACCTAATGGACATATTTCTCGCCAAACAGTATTCAATATTGAACTTTTTACATATACTCATTGATGCATTCTGATGTCACATCAGCTATATAGAAGTCCATATTGGAATTACTGGACGTATTTCTGACCCAAGAGTCCTCGATCATGAACTATCAATCCAGACTCATTGAATGCTTTTGATTTTATTTCAGCCATACAGAAATCCATATTTGACCTAATGGACATATTTCTGGCCAAAAAGTATTCACTACTGAACTTTTTACATATACTCATTGATGCATTCTGGTGACACATCAGCCACATAGAAGTCAAGATTTGAATCACTGAAGATATTTCTGACTCAAGATAAACTTTCCATACAGTCTTAATTGCCTCATTCTAATTTTACTTTAGCCATACAGAAGTCAATGCCTGAACTACTGAACATATTTCTGACCCAAAGGTCAGATCAACTTTCAATTCAGACTCAATGAATGATTTTGATTTTATTTCAACCATACAGAAGTCCATATTTTACCTACTTATTTTCTTTTCTGTCCCAAGGGTCCTCAGACATGAACTTTCAATTCAGACTCATTGACTTACTCAGATATTACTTCAGCCATACAGAACTCCATATTTGGCCTACTGAAGAGTCTTCAAAGATGAACTCTCTATACAGTCTCCTTGCCTCACTCTAATGTTACTTCAGCCATAGAGTAGTCGATATTGACCTGCTTAACATATTTCTGACCCAAGCGTCCTCGATCATGATGTTTCAAATTAGACTCATTGACTCTTTTTGATTTTATTTCAGCCATACAGAAGTCCATATTTGACCTAATGGACATATTTCTGGCCAAAGAGTATTCAATGCTGAACTTTTTACATATACTCATTGATGCATTCTGATGTCACATCAGCCATATAGAAGTCCATATTTGAATTACTGAACATTTTTCTGACCCAAGAGTCCTCGATCATGATTTTTCAAATTAGACTCATTGACTCTTTTTGATTTTATTTCAGCCATACAGAAGTCCATATTGGAATTACTGGACGTATTTCTGACCCAAGAGTCCTCGATCATGAACTATCAATCCAGACATATTTCTCGCCAAACAGTATTCAATATTGAACTTTTTACATATACTCATTGATGCATTCTGATGTCACATCAGCTATATAGAAGTCCATATTGGAATTACTGGACGTATTTCTGACCCAAGAGTCCTCGATCATGAACTATCAATGCAGACTCATTGAATGCTTTTGATTTTATTTCAGCCATACAGAAATCCATATTTGACCTAATGGACATATTTCTGGCCAAAAAGTATTCACTACTGAACTTTTTACATATACTCATTGATGCATTCTGGTGACACATCAGCCACATAGAAGTCAAGATTTGAATCACTGAAGATATTTCTGACTCAAGATAAACTTTCCATACAGTCTTAATTGCCTCAATCTAATTTTACTTTAGCCATACAGAAGTCAATGCCTGAACTACTGAACATATTTCTGACCCAAAGGTCAGATCATGAACTTTCAATTCAGACTCAATGAATGATTTTGATTTTATTTCAACCATACAGAAGTCCATATTTTACCTACTTATTTTCTTTTCTGTCCCAAGGGTCCTCAGACATGAACTTTCAATTCAGACTCATTGACTTACTCAGATATTACTTCAGCCATACAGAACTCCATATTTGGCCTACTGAAGAGTCTTCAAAGATGAACTCTCTATACAGTCTCCTTGCCTCACTCTAATGTTACTTCAGCCATAGAGTAGTTGATTTTGACCTGCTTAACATATTTCTGACCCAAGAGTCCTCGATCATGATTTTTCAAATTAGACTCATTGACTCTTTTTGATTTTATTTCAGCCATACAGAAGTCCATATTTGACCTAATGGACATATTTCTGGCCAAAGAGTATTCAATGCTGAACTTTTTACATATACTCATTGATGCATTCTGATGTCACATCAGCCATATAGAAGTCCATATTTGAATTACTGAACATATTTCTGACCCAAGAGTCTTTGAAGATGAACTTTCCCTACAGTCTCATTGCCTCATTCTAATGTTACTTTAGCCATACAGAAGTCCATATTTGGCCTACTGAAGAGTCTTCAAAGATGACCTTTCTATACATACTCATTGCCTCACTCTAATGTTACTTAAGCCATACAGAAGTTGATTTTTGACCTGCTGACCATATTTCTGACCCAAAAGTCCTCGATCATGAACTTGCAATTTAGACTCTGACTCTTTTTGATTTTATTTCAACAATACAGAAGTCCATATTTTACCTGTTTTTTTCTGTCCCAAAAGTCCTTGATCATGAACTTTCTTCACATAAGTATCGCCTCACTCTAATGTTACTTAAGCCATACAGAAGTCGATTTTTGACCTGCTGAACATATTTCTGACCCAAAAGTTCTCGATCATGAACTTTCAATTCAGACTCATTGTCTCTTTTTGATTTTAATTCAACCATACAGAAGTCCATATTTTACCTAATTTTTTCTGTCCCAAGAGTCCTCAATCATGAACTTTCAATTCACACTCATTGACTGCTTTTGATTTTATTTCAACCATACAGAAGTCCATATTTTACCTACTTATTTTCTTTTCTGTCCCAAGGGTCCTCGGTCATGATCTTTCTACTCATACTCATAGTTTCATTCTACTGTTACTTCAGCCACACTGAAGTCCAAATTTGACCAAGTGAACATATTTCTGACCCAAGAGTTCTTAAACATGAATTTAGACTCATTGACTCCTTTTAATTATATTTCAGCCATAAAGAATTCTGGCAAATCAGTCCTAGATAATGAACTTTCTATACATACTCATTGCCTCACTCTGATGTTACTTCAGCCATACAGAGGTCCATATTTGGCCTACTGAAGAGTCTTCGAAGATGAACTTTCTATACAGTCTCATTGCCTCACTCTAATGTTACTTAAGCCATACAGAAGTCTGACCCAAGAGTCCTCGATCATGATTTTTCAAATTAGACTCATTGACTCTTTTTGATTTTATTTCAGCCATACAGAAGTCCATATTTGACCTAATGGACATATTTCTCGCCAAACAGTATTCAATATTGAACTTTTTACATATACTCATTGATGCATTCTGATGTCACATCAGCTATATAGAAGTCCATATTGGAATTACTGGACGTATTTCTGACCCAAGAGTCCTCGATCATGAACTATCAATCCAGACTCATTGAATGCTTTTGATTTTATTTCAGCCATACAGAAATCCATATTTGACCTAATGGACATATTTCTGGCCAAAAAGTATTCACTACTGAACTTTTTACATATACTCATTGATGCATTCTGGTGACACATCAGCCACATAGAAGTCAAGATTTGAATCACTGAAGATATTTCTGACTCAAGATAAACTTTCCATACAGTCTTAATTGCCTCATTCTAATTTTACTTTAGCCATACAGAAGTCAATGCCTGAACTACTGAACATATTTCTGACCCAAAGGTCAGATCAACTTTCAATTCAGACTCAATGAATGATTTTGATTTTATTTCAACCATACAGAAGTCCATATTTTACCTACTTATTTTCTTTTCTGTCCCAAGGGTCCTCAGACATGAACTTTCAATTCAGACTCATTGACTTACTCAGATATTACTTCAGCCATACAGAACTCCATATTTGGCCTACTGAAGAGTCTTCAAAGATGAACTCTCTATACAGTCTCCTTGCCTCACTCTAATGTTACTTCAGCCATAGAGTAGTCGATTTTGACCTGCTTAACATATTTCTGACCCAAGCGTCCTCGATCATGATGTTTCAAATTAGACTCATTGACTCTTTTTGATTTTATTTCAGCCATACAGAAGTCCATATTTGACCTAATGGACATATTTCTGGCCAAAGAGTATTCAATGCTGAACTTTTTACATATACTCATTGATGCATTCTGATGTCACATCAGCCATATAGAAGTCCATATTTGAATTACTGAACATTTTTCTGACCCAAGAGTCCTCGATCATGATTTTTCAAATTAGACTCATTGACTCTTTTTTATTTTATTTCAGCCATACAGAAGTCCATATATGACCTAATGGACATATTTCTGGCCAAAGAGTATTCAATATTGAACTTTTTACAAATACTCAATGATGCACTCTGATGTCACATCAACCATATAGATGTCCATATTTGAATTTCTGAACATATTTCTGACCCAAGAGTCTTTGAAGATGAACTTTCCCTACAGTCTCATTGCCTCATTCTAATGTTACTTTAGCCATACAGAAGTCCATATTTGGCCTAGTGAAGAGTCTTCAAAGATGAACTTTCTATACATACTCATTGCCTCACTCTAATGTTACTTAAGCCATACAGAAGTCGATTTTTGACCTGCTGAACATATTTCTGACCCAAAAGTTCTCAATCATGAACTTTCAATTCAGACTTATTGTCTCTTTTTGATTTTAATTCAACCATACAGAAGTCCATATTTTACCTACTTTTTTCTGTCCCAAGAGTCCTCAATCATGAACTTTCAATTCACACTCATTGACTGCTTTTGATTTTATTTCAACCATACAGAAGTCCATATTTTACCTACTTATTTTCTTTTCTGTCCCAAGGGTCCTCGGTCATGATCTTTCTACTCATACTCATAGTTTCATTCTACTGTTACTTCAGCCACACTGAAGTCCAAATTTGACCAAGTGAACATATTTCTGACCCAAGAGTCCTTAAACATGAATTTAGACTCATTGACTCCTTTTAATTATATTTCAGCCATACAGAATTCTGGCAAATCAGTCCTAGATAATGAACTTTCTATACATACTCATTGCCTCACTCTGATGTTACTTCAGCCATACAGAGGTCCATATTTGGCCTACTGAAGAGTCTTCGAAGATGAACTTTCTATACAGTCTCATTGCCTCACTCTAATGTTACTTCAGCCATACAGAGGTCCATATTTGGCCTACTGAAGAGTCTTCGAAGATGAACTTTCTATACAGTCTCATTGCCTCACTCTAATGTTACTTAAGCCATACAGAAGTCTGACCCAAGAGTCCTCGATCATGATTTTTCAAATTAGACTCATTGACTCTTTTTGATTTTATTTCAGCCATACAGAAGTCCATATTGGAATTACTGGACGTATTTCTGACCCAAGAGTCCTCGATCATGAACTATCAATCCAGACATATTTCTCGCCAAACAGTATTCAATATTGAACTTTTTACATATACTCATTGATGCATTCTGATGTCACATCAGCTATATAGAAGTCCATATTGGAATTACTGGACGTATTTCTGACCCAAGAGTCCTCGATCATGAACTATCAATGCAGACTCATTGAATGCTTTTGATTTTATTTCAGCCATACAGAAATCCATATTTGACCTAATGGACATATTTCTGGCCAAAAAGTATTCACTACTGAACTTTTTACATATACTCATTGATGCATTCTGGTGACACATCAGCCACATAGAAGTCAAGATTTGAATCACTGAAGATATTTCTGACTCAAGATAAACTTTCCATACAGTCTTAATTGCCTCAATCTAATTTTACTTTAGCCATACAGAAGTCAATGCCTGAACTACTGAACATATTTCTGACCCAAAGGTCAGATCATGAACTTTCAATTCAGACTCAATGAATGATTTTGATTTTATTTCAACCATACAGAAGTCCATATTTTACCTACTTATTTTCTTTTCTGTCCCAAGGGTCCTCAGACATGAACTTTCAATTCAGACTCATTGACTTACTCAGATATTACTTCAGCCATACAGAACTCCATATTTGGCCTACTGAAGAGTCTTCAAAGATGAACTCTCTATACAGTCTCCTTGCCTCACTCTAATGTTACTTCAGCCATAGAGTAGTCGATTTTGACCTGCTTAACATATTTCTGACCCAAGAGTCCTCGATCATGATTTTTCAAATTAGACTCATTGACTCTTTTTGATTTTATTTCAGCCATACAGAAGTCCATATTTGACCTAATGGACATATTTCTGGCCAAAGAGTATTCAATGCTGAACTTTTTACATATACTCATTGATGCATTCTGATGTCACATCAGCCATATAGAAGTCCATATTTGAATTACTGAACATATTTCTGACCCAAGAGTCTTTGAAGATGAACTTTCCCTACAGTCTCATTGCCTCATTCTAATGTTACTTTAGCCATACAGAAGTCCATATTTGGCCTACTGAAGAGTCTTCAAAGATGAACTTTCTATACATACTCATTGCCTCACTCTAATGTTACTTAAGCCATACAGAAGTCGATTTTTGACCTGCTGACCATATTTCTGACCCAAAAGTCCTCGATCATGAACTTGCAATTTAGACTCTGACTCTTTTTGATTTTATTTCAACAATACAGAAGTCCATATTTTACCTGTTTTTTTCTGTCCCAAAAGTCCTTGATCATGAACTTTCTTCACATAAGTATCGCCTCACTCTAATGTTACTTAAGCCATACAGAAGTCGATTTTTGACCTGCTGAACATATTTCTGACCCAAAAGTTCTCGATCATGAACTTTCAATTCAGACTCATTGTCTCTTTTTGATTTTAATTCAACCATACAGAAGTCCATATTTTACCTACTTTTTTCTGTCCCAAGAGTCCTCAATCATGAACTTTCAATTCACACTCATTGACTGCTTTTGATTTTATTTCAACCATACAGAAGTCCATATTTTACCTACTTATTTTCTTTTCTGTCCCAAGGGTCCTCGGTCATGATCTTTCTACTCATACTCATAGTTTCATTCTACTGTTACTTCAGCCACACTGAAGTCCAAATTTGACCAAGTGAACATATTTCTGACCCAAGAGTTCTTAAACATGAATTTAGACTCATTGACTCCTTTTAATTATATTTCAGCCATAAAGAATTCTGGCAAATCAGTCCTAGATAATGAACTTTCTATACATACTCATTGCCTCACTCTGATGTTACTTCAGCCATACAGAGGTCCATATTTGGCCTACTGAAGAGTCTTCGAAGATGAACTTTCTATACAGTCTCATTGCCTCACTCTAATGTTACTTAAGCCATACAGAAGTCTGACCCAAGAGTCCTCGATCATGATTTTTCAAATTAGACTCATTGACTCTTTTTGATTTTATTTCAGCCATACAGAAGTCCATATTTGACCTAATGGACATATTTCTCGCCAAACAGTATTCAATATTGAACTTTTTACATATACTCATTGATGCATTCTGATGTCACATCAGCTATATAGAAGTCCATATTGGAATTACTGGACGTATTTCTGACCCAAGAGTCCTCGATCATGAACTATCAATCCAGACTCATTGAATGCTTTTGATTTTATTTCAGCCATACAGAAATCCATATTTGACCTAATGGACATATTTCTGGCCAAAAAGTATTCACTACTGAACTTTTTACATATACTCATTGATGCATTCTGGTGACACATCAGCCACATAGAAGTCAAGATTTGAATCACTGAAGATATTTCTGACTCAAGATAAACTTTCCATACAGTCTTAATTGCCTCATTCTAATTTTACTTTAGCCATACAGAAGTCAATGCCTGAACTACTGAACATATTTCTGACCCAAAGGTCAGATCAACTTTCAATTCAGACTCAATGAATGATTTTGATTTTATTTCAACCATACAGAAGTCCATATTTTACCTACTTATTTTCTTTTTGTCCCAAGGGTCCTCAGACATGAACTTTCAATTCAGACTCATTGACTTACTCAGATATTACTTCAGCCATACAGAACTCCATATTTGGCCTACTGAAGAGTCTTCAAAGATGAACTCTCTATACAGTCTCCTTGCCTCACTCTAATGTTACTTCAGCCATAGAGTAGTCGATATTGACCTGCTTAACATATTTCTGACCCAAGCGTCCTCGATCATGATGTTTCAAATTAGACTCATTGACTCTTTTTGATTTTATTTCAGCCATACAGAAGTCCATATTTGACCTAATGGACATATTTCTGGCCAAAGAGTATTCAATGCTGAACTTTTTACATATACTCATTGATGCATTCTGATGTCACATCAGCCATATAGAAGTCCATATTTGAATTACTGAACATTTTTCTGACCCAAGAGTCCTCGATCATGATTTTTCAAATTAGACTCATTGACTCTTTTTTATTTTATTTCAGCCATACAGAAGTCCATATATGACCTAATGGACATATTTCTGGCCAAAGAGTATTCAATATTGAACTTTTTACAAATACTCAATGATGCACTCTGATGTCACATCAACCATATAGATGTCCATATTTGAATTTCTGAACATATTTCTGACCCAAGAGTCTTTGAAGATGAACTTTCCCTACAGTCTCATTGCCTCATTCTAATGTTACTTTAGCCATACAGAAGTCCATATTTGGCCTAGTGAAGAGTCTTCAAAGATGAACTTTCTATACATACTCATTGCCTCACTCTAATGTTACTTAAGCCATACAGAAGTCGATTTTTGACCTGCTGACCATATTTCTGACCCAAAAGTCCTCGATCATGAACTTGCAATTTAGACTCTGACTCTTTTTGATTTTATTTCAACAATACAGAAGTCCATATTTTACCTGTTTTTTTCTGTCCCAAAAGTCCTTGATCATGAACTTTCTTCACATAAGTATCGCCTCACTCTAATGTTACTTAAGCCATACAGAAGTCGATTTTTGACCTGCTGAACATATTTCTGACCCAAAAGTTCTCGATCATGAACTTTCAATTCAGACTCATTGTCTCTTTTTGATTTTAATTCAACCATACAGAAGTCCATATTTTACCTACTTTTTTCTGTCCCAAGAGTCCTCAATCATGAACTTTCAATTCACACTCATTGACTGCTTTTGATTTTATTTCAACCATACAGAAGTCCATATTTTACCTACTTATTTTCTTTTCTGTCCCAAGGGTCCTCGGTCATGATCTTTCTACTCATACTCATAGTTTCATTCTACTGTTACTTCAGCCACACTGAAGTCCAAATTTGACCAAGTGAACATATTTCTGACCCAAGAGTCCTTAAACATGAATTTAGACTCATTGACTCCTTTTAATTATATTTCAGCCATACAGAATTCTGGCAAATCAGTCCTAGATAATGAACTTTCTATACATACTCATTGCCTCACTCTGATGTTACTTCAGCCATACAGAGGTCCATATTTGGCCTACTGAAGAGTCTTCGAAGATGAACTTTCTATACAGTCTCATTGCCCCACTCTAATGTTACTTCAGCCATACAGAGGTCCATATTTGGCCTACTGAAGAGTCTTCGAAGATGAACTTTCTATACAGTCTCATTGCCTCACTCTAATGTTACTTAAGCCATACAGAAGTCTGACCCAAGAGTCCTCGATCATGATTTTTCAAATTAGACTCATTGACTCTTTTTGATTTTATTTCAGCCATACAGAAGTCCATATTTGACCTAATGGACATATTTCTCGCCAAACAGTATTCAATATTGAACTTTTTACATATACTCATTGATGCATTCTGATGTCACATCAGCTATATAGAAGTCCATATTGGAATTACTGGACGTATTTCTGACCCAAGAGTCCTCGATCATGAACTATCAATCCAGACTCATTGAATGCTTTTGATTTTATTTCAGCCATACAGAAATCCATATTTGACCTAATGGACATATTTCTGGCCAAAAAGTATTCACTACTGAACTTTTTACATATACTCATTGATGCATTCTGGTGACACATCAGCCACATAGAAGTCAAGATTTGAATCACTGAAGATATTTCTGACTCAAGATAAACTTTCCATACAGTCTTAATTGCCTCATTCTAATTTTACTTTAGCCATACAGAAGTCAATGCCTGAACTACTGAACATATTTCTGACCCAAAGGTCAGATCAACTTTCAATTCAGACTCAATGAATGATTTTGATTTTATTTCAACCATACAGAAGTCCATATTTTACCTACTTATTTTCTTTTCTGTCCCAAGGGTCCTCAGACATGAACTTTCAATTCAGACTCATTGACTTACTCAGATATTACTTCAGCCATACAGAACTCCATATTTGGCCTACTGAAGAGTCTTCGAAGATGAACTTTCTATACAGTCTCATTGCCTCACTCTAATGTTACTTAAGCCATAGAGAAGTCTGACCCAAGAGTCCTCGATCATGATTTTTCAAATTAGACTCATTGACTCTTTTTGATTTTATTTCAGCCATACAGAAGTCCATATTTGACCTAATGGACATATTTCTCGCCAAACAGTATTCAATACTGAACTTTTTACATATACTCATTGATGCATTCTGATGTCACATCAGCTATATAGAAGTCCATATTTGAATTACTGGACGTATTTCTGACCCAAGAGTCCTCGATCATGAACTATCAATGCAGACTCATTGAATGCTTTTGATTTTATTTCAGCCATACAGAAATCCATATTTGACCTAATGGACATATTTCTGGCCAAAAAGTATTCACTACTGAACTTTTTACATATACTCATTGATGCATTCTGGTGACACATCAGCCACATAGAAGTCAAGATTTGAATCACTGAAGATATTTCTGACTCAAGATAAACTTTCCATACAGTCTTAATTGCCTCATTCTAATTTTACTTTAGCCATACAGAAGTCAATGCCTGAACTACTGAACATATTTCTGACCCAAAGGTCAGATCATGAACTTTCAATTCAGACTCAATGAATGATTTTGATTTTATTTCAACCATACAGAAGTCCATATTTTACCTACTTATTTTCTTTTCTGTCCCAAGGGTCCTCAGACATGAACTTTCAATTCAGACTCATTGACTTACTCAGATATTACTTCAGCCATACAGAACTCCATATTTGGCCTACTGAAGAGTCTTCAAAGATGAACTCTCTATACAGTCTCCTTGCCTCACTCTAATGTTACTTCAGCCATAGAGTAGTCGATTTTGACCTGCTTAACATATTTCTGACCCAAGCGTCCTCGATCATGATGTTTCAAATTAGACTCATTGACTCTTTTTGATTTTATTTCAGCCATACAGAAGTCCATATTTGACCTAATGGACATATTTCTGGCCAAAGAGTATTCAATGCTGAACTTTTTACATATACTCATTGATGCATTCTGATGTCACATCAGCCATATAGAAGTCCATATTTGAATTACTGAACATTTTTCTGACCCAAGAGTCCTCGATCATGATTTTTCAAATTAGACTCATTGACTCTTTTTTATTTTATTTCAGCCATACAGAAGTCCATATATGACCTAATGGACATATTTCTGGCCAAAGAGTATTCAATATTGAACTTTTTACAAATACTCAATGATGCACTCTGATGTCACATCAACCATATAGATGTCCATATTTGAATTTCTGAACATATTTCTGACCCAAGAGTCTTTGAAGATGAACTTTCCCTACAGTCTCATTGCCTCATTCTAATGTTACTTTAGCCATACAGAAGTCCATATTTGGCCTAGTGAAGAGTCTTCAAAGATGAACTTTCTATACATACTCATTGCCTCACTCTAATGTTACTTAAGCCATACAGAAGTCGATTTTTGACCTGCTGACCATATTTCTGACCCAAAAGTCCTCGATCATGAACTTGCAATTTAGACTCTGACTCTTTTTGATTTTATTTCAACAATACAGAAGTCCATATTTTACCTGTTTTTTTCTGTCCCAAAAGTCCTTGATCATGAACTTTCTTCACATAAGTATCGCCTCACTCTAATGTTACTTAAGCCATACAGAAGTCGATTTTTGACCTGCTGAACATATTTCTGACCCAAAAGTTCTCAATCATGAAATTTCAATTCAGACTTATTGTCTCTTTTTGATTTTAATTCAACCATACAGAAGTCCATATTTTACCTACTTTTTTCTGTCCCAAGAGTCCTCAATCATGAACTTTCAATTCACACTCATTGACTGCTTTTGATTTTATTTCAACCATACAGAAGTCCATATTTTACCTACTTATTTTCTTTTCTGTCCCAAGGGTCCTCGGTCATGATCTTTCTACTCATACTCATAGTTTCATTCTACTGTTACTTCAGCCACACTGAAGTCCAAATTTGACCAAGTGAACATATTTCTGACCCAAGAGTCCTTAAACATGAATTTAGACTCATTGACTCCTTTTAATTATATTTCAGCCATACAGAATTCTGGCAAATCAGTCCTAGATAATGAACTTTCTATACATACTCATTGCCTCACTCTGATGTTACTTCAGCCATACAGAGGTCCATATTTGGCCTACTGAAGAGTCTTCGAAGATGAACTTTCTATACAGTCTCATTGCCTCACTCTAATGTTACTTCAGCCATACAGAGGTCCATATTTGGCCTACTGAAGAGTCTTCGAAGATGAACTTTCTATACAGTCTCATTGCCTCACTCTAATGTTACTTAAGCCATACAGAAGTCTGACCCAAGAGTCCTCGATCATGATTTTTCAAATTAGACTCATTGACTCTTTTTGATTTTATTTCAGCCATACAGAAGTCCATATTTGACCTAATGGACATATTTCTCGCCAAACAGTATTCAATATTGAACTTTTTACATATACTCATTGATGCATTCTGATGTCACATCAGCTATATAGAAGTCCATATTGGAATTACTGGACGTATTTCTGACCCAAGAGTCCTCGATCATGAACTATCAATCCAGACTCATTGAATGCTTTTGATTTTATTTCAGCCATACAGAAATCCATATTTGACCTAATGGACATATTTCTGGCCAAAAAGTATTCACTACTGAACTTTTTACATATACTCATTGATGCATTCTGGTGACACATCAGCCACATAGAAGTCAAGATTTGAATCACTGAAGATATTTCTGACTCAAGATAAACTTTCCATACAGTCTTAATTGCCTCATTCTAATTTTACTTTAGCCATACAGAAGTCAATGCCTGAACTACTGAACATATTTCTGACCCAAAGGTCAGATCAACTTTCAATTCAGACTCAATGAATGATTTTGATTTTATTTCAACCATACAGAAGTCCATATTTTACCTACTTATTTTCTTTTCTGTCCCAAGGGTCCTCAGACATGAACTTTCAATTCAGACTCATTGACTTACTCAGATATTACTTCAGCCATACAGAACTCCATATTTGGCCTACTGAAGAGTCTTCAAAGATGAACTCTCTATACAGTCTCCTTGCCTCACTCTAATGTTACTTCAGCCATAGAGTAGTCGATTTTGACCTGCTTAACATATTTCTGACCCAAGCGTCCTCGATCATGATGTTTCAAATTAGACTCATTGACTCTTTTTGATTTTATTTCAGCCATACAGAAGTCCATATTTGACCTAATGGACATATTTCTGGCCAAAGAGTATTCAATGCTGAACTTTTTACATATACTCATTGATGCATTCTGATGTCACATCAGCCATATAGAAGTCCATATTTGAATTACTGAACATTTTTCTGACCCAAGAGTCATCGATCATGATTTTTCAAATTAGACTCATTGACTCTTTTTTATTTTATTTCAGCCATACAGAAGTCCATATATGACCTAATGGACATATTTCTGGCCAAAGAGTATTCAATATTGAACTTTTTACAAATACTCAATGATGCACTCTGATGTCACATCAACCATATAGATGTCCATATTTGAATTTCTGAACATATTTCTGACCCAAGAGTCTTTGAAGATGAACTTTCCCTACAGTCTCATTGCCTCATTCTAATGTTACTTTAACCATACAGAAGTCCATATTTGGCCTAGTGAAGAGTCTTCAAAGATGAACTTTCTATACATACTCATTGCCTCACTCTAATGTTACTTAAGCCATACAGAAGTCGATTTTTGACCTGCTGACCATATTTCTGACCCAAAAGTCCTCGATCATGAACTTGCAATTTAGACTCTGACTCTTTTTGATTTTATTTCAACAATACAGAAGTCCATATTTTACCTGTTTTTTTCTGTCCCAAAAGTCCTTGATCATGAACTTTCTTCACATAAGTATCGCCTCACTCTAATGTTACTTAAGCCATACAGAAGTCGATTTTTGACCTGCTGAACATATTTCTGACCCAAAAGTTCTCAATCATGAAATTTCAATTCAGACTTATTGTCTCTTTTTGATTTTAATTCAACCATACAGAAGTCCATATTTTACCTACTTTTTTCTGTCCCAAGAGTCCTCAATCATGAACTTTCAATTCACACTCATTGACTGCTTTTGATTTTATTTCAACCATACAGAAGTCCATATTTTACCTACTTATTTTCTTTTCTGTCCCAAGGGTCCTCGGTCATGATCTTTCTACTCATACTCATAGTTTCATTCTACTGTTACTTCAGCCACACTGAAGTCCAAATTTGACCAAGTGAACATATTTCTGACCCAAGAGTCCTTAAACATGAATTTAGACTCATTGACTCCTTTTAATTATATTTCAGCCATACAGAATTCTGGCAAATCAGTCCTAGATAATGAACTTTCTATACATACTCATTGCCTCACTCTGATGTTACTTCAGCCATACAGAGGTCCATATTTGGCCTACTGAAGAGTCTTCGAAGATGAACTTTCTATACAGTCTCATTGCCTCACTCTAATGTTACTTCAGCCATACAGAGGTCCATATTTGGCCTACTGAAGAGTCTTCGAAGATGAACTTTCTATACAGTCTCATTGCCTCACTCTAATGTTACTTAAGCCATACAGAAGTCTGACCCAAGAGTCCTCGATCATGATTTTTCAAATTAGACTCATTGACTCTTTTTGATTTTATTTCAGCCATACAGAAGTCCATATTTGACCTAATGGACATATTTCTCGCCAAACAGTATTCAATATTGAACTTTTTACATATACTCATTGATTTATTCTGATGTCACATCAGCTATATAGAAGTCCATATTGGAATTACTGGACGTATTTCTGACCCAAGAGTCCTCGATCATGAACTATCAATCCAGACTCATTGAATGCTTTTGATTTTATTTCAGCCATACAGAAATCCATATTTGACCTAATGGACATATTTCTGGCCAAAAAGTATTCACTACTGAACTTTTTACATATACTCATTGATGCATTCTGGTGACACATCAGCCACATAGAAGTCAAGATTTGAATCACTGAAGATATTTCTGACTCAAGATAAACTTTCCATACAGTCTTAATTGCCTCATTCTAATTTTACTTTAGCCATACAGAAGTCAATGCCTGAACTACTGAACATATTTCTGACCCAAAGGTCAGATCAACTTTCAATTCAGACTCAATGAATGATTTTGATTTTATTTCAACCATACAGAAGTCCATATTTTACCTACTTATTTTCTTTTCTGTCCCAAGGGTCCTCAGACATGAACTTTCAATTCAGACTCATTGACTTACTCAGATATTACTTCAGCCATACAGAACTCCATATTTGGCCTACTGAAGAGTCTTCGAAGATGAACTTTCTATACAGTCTCATTGCCTCACTCTAATGTTACTTAAGCCATAGAGAAGTCTGACCCAAGAGTCCTCGATCATGATTTTTCAAATTAGACTCATTGACTCTTTTTGATTTTATTTCAGCCATACAGAAGTCCATATTTGACCTAATGGACATATTTCTCGCCAAACAGTATTCAATACTGAACTTTTTACATATACTCATTGATGCATTCTGATGTCACATCAGCTATATAGAAGTCCATATTTGAATTACTGGACGTATTTCTGACCCAAGAGTCCTCGATCATGAACTATCAATGCAGACTCATTGAATGCTTTTGATTTTATTTCAGCCATACAGAAATCCATATTTGACCTAATGGACATATTTCTGGCCAAAAAGTATTCACTACTGAACTTTTTACATATACTCATTGATGCATTCTGGTGACACATCAGCCACATAGAAGTCAAGATTTGAATCACTGAAGATATTTCTGACTCAAGATAAACTTTCCATACAGTCTTAATTGCCTCATTCTAATTTTACTTTAGCCATACAGAAGTCAATGCCTGAACTACTGAACATATTTCTGACCCAAAGGTCAGATCATGAACTTTCAATTCAGACTCAATGAATGATTTTGATTTTATTTCAACCATACAGAAGTCCATATTTTACCTACTTATTTTCTTTTCTGTCCCAAGGGTCCTCAGACATGAACTTTCAATTCAGACTCATTGACTTACTCAGATATTACTTCAGCCATACAGAACTCCATATTTGGCCTACTGAAGAGTCTTCAAAGATGAACTCTCTATACAGTCTCCTTGCCTCACTCTAATGTTACTTCAGCCATAGAGTAGTCGATTTTGACCTGCTTAACATATTTCTGACCCAAGCGTCCTCGATCATGATGTTTCAAATTAGACTCATTGACTCTTTTTGATTTTATTTCAGCCATACAGAAGTCCATATTTGACCTAATGGACATATTTCTGGCCAAAGAGTATTCAATGCTGAACTTTTTACATATACTCATTGATGCATTCTGATGTCACATCAGCCATATAGAAGTCCATATTTGAATTACTGAACATTTTTCTGACCCAAGAGTCCTCGATCATGATTTTTCAAATTAGACTCATTGACTCTTTTTTATTTTATTTCAGCCATACAGAAGTCCATATATGACCTAATGGACATATTTCTGGCCAAAGAGTATTCAATATTGAACTTTTTACAAATACTCAATGATGCACTCTGATGTCACATCAACCATATAGATGTCCATATTTGAATTTCTGAACATATTTCTGACCCAAGAGTCTTTGAAGATGAACTTTCCCTACAGTCTCATTGCCTCATTCTAATGTTACTTTAGCCATACAGAAGTCCATATTTGGCCTAGTGAAGAGTCTTCAAAGATGAACTTTCTATACATACTCATTGCCTCACTCTAATGTTACTTAAGCCATACAGAAGTCGATTTTTGACCTGCTGACCATATTTCTGACCCAAAAGTCCTCGATCATGAACTTGCAATTTAGACTCTGACTCTTTTTGATTTTATTTCAACAATACAGAAGTCCATATTTTACCTGTTTTTTTCTGTCCCAAAAGTCCTTGATCATGAACTTTCTTCACATAAGTATCGCCTCACTCTAATGTTACTTAAGCCATACAGAAGTCGATTTTTGACCTGCTGAACATATTTCTGACCCAAAAGTTCTCAATCATGAAATTTCAATTCAGACTTATTGTCTCTTTTTGATTTTAATTCAACCATACAGAAGTCCATATTTTACCTACTTTTTTCTGTCCCAAGAGTCCTCAATCATGAACTTTCAATTCACACTCATTGACTGCTTTTGATTTTATTTCAACCATACAGAAGTCCATATTTTACCTACTTATTTTCTTTTCTGTCCCAAGGGTCCTCGGTCATGATCTTTCTACTCATACTCATAGTTTCATTCTACTGTTACTTCAGCCACACTGAAGTCCAAATTTGACCAAGTGAACATATTTCTGACCCAAGAGTCCTTAAACATGAATTTAGACTCATTGACTCCTTTTAATTATATTTCAGCCATACAGAATTCTGGCAAATCAGTCCTAGATAATGAACTTTCTATACATACTCATTGCCTCACTCTGATGTTACTTCAGCCATACAGAGGTCCATATTTGGCCTACTGAAGAGTCTTCGAAGATGAACTTTCTATACAGTCTCATTGCCTCACTCTAATGTTACTTCAGCCATACAGAGGTCCATATTTGGCCTACTGAAGAGTCTTCGAAGATGAACTTTCTATACAGTCTCATTGCCTCACTCTAATGTTACTTAAGCCATACAGAAGTCTGACCCAAGAGTCCTCGATCATGATTTTTCAAATTAGACTCATTGACTCTTTTTGATTTTATTTCAGCCATACAGAAGTCCATATTTGACCTAATGGACATATTTCTCGCCAAACAGTATTCAATATTGAACTTTTTACATATACTCATTGATTTATTCTGATGTCACATCAGCTATATAGAAGTCCATATTGGAATTACTGGACGTATTTCTGACCCAAGAGTCCTCGATCATGAACTATCAATCCAGACTCATTGAATGCTTTTGATTTTATTTCAGCCATACAGAAATACATATTTGACCTAATGGACATATTTCTGGCCAAAAAGTATTCACTACTGAACTTTTTACATATACTCATTGATGCATTCTGGTGACACATCAGCCACATAGAAGTCAAGATTTGAATCACTGAAGATATTTCTGACTCAAGATAAACTTTCCATACAGTCTTAATTGCCTCATTCTAATTTTACTTTAGCCATACAGAAGTCAATGCCTGAACTACTGAACATATTTCTGACCCAAAGGTCAGATCAACTTTCAATTCAGACTCAATGAATGATTTTGATTTTATTTCAACCATACAGAAGTCCATATTTTACCTACTTATTTTCTTTTCTGTCCCAAGGGTCCTCAGACATGAACTTTCAATTCAGACTCATTGACTTACTCAGATATTACTTCAGCCATACAGAACTCCATATTTGGCCTACTGAAGAGTCTTCGAAGATGAACTTTCTATACAGTCTCATTGCCTCACTCTAATGTTACTTAAGCCATACAGAAGTCTGACCCAAGAGTCCTCGATCATGATTTTTCAAATTAGACTCATTGACTCTTTTTGATTTTATTTCAGCCATACAGAAGTCCATATTTGACCTAATGGACATATTTCTCGCCAAACAGTATTCAATATTGAACTTTTTACATATACTCATTGATGCATTCTGATGTCACATCAGCTATATAGAAGTCCATATTTGAATTACTGGACGTATTTCTGACCCAAGAACTATCATGAACTATCAATGCAAGAACTATCATGAACTATCAATGCAGACTCATTGAATGCTTTGATTTTATTTCAGCCATACAGAAATCCATATTGACCTAATGGACATATTTCTGGCCAAAAAGTATTCACTACTGAACTTTTTACATATACTCATTGATGCATTCTGGTGACACATCAGCCACATAGAAGTCAAGATTTGAATCACTGAAGATATTTCTGACTCAAGATAAACTTTCCATACAGTCTTAATTGCCTCATTCTAATTTTACTTTAGCCATACAGAAGTCAATGCCTGAACTACTGAACATATTTCTGACCCAAAGGTCAGATCATGAACTTTCAATTCAGACTCAATGAATGATTTTGATTTTATTTCAACCATACAGAAGTCCATATTTTACCTACTTATTTTCTTTTCTGTCCCAAGGGTCCTCAGACATGAACTTTCAATTCAGACTCATTGACTTACTCAGATATTACTTCAGCCATACAGAACTCCATATTTGGCCTACTGAAGAGTCTTCAAAGATGAACTCTCTATACAGTCTCCTTGCCTCACTCTAATGTTACTTCAGCCATAGAGTAGTCGATTTTGACCTGCTTAACATATTTCTGACCCAAGCGTCCTCGATCATGATGTTTCAAATTAGACTCATTGACTC
Source organism: Ancherythroculter nigrocauda (assembly GCA_036281575.1). Classification (NCBI taxonomy): domain Eukaryota; kingdom Metazoa; phylum Chordata; class Actinopteri; order Cypriniformes; family Xenocyprididae; genus Ancherythroculter; species Ancherythroculter nigrocauda. The sequence continues at coordinate 15,445,385 of VTFQ01000023.1, read as the reverse complement.
TTTTTGATTTTATTTCAGCCATACAGAAGTCCATATTTGACCTAATGGACATATTTCTGGCCAAAGAGTATTCAATGCTGAACTTTTTACATATACTCATTGATGCATTCTGATGTCACATCAGCCATATAGAAGTCCATATTTGAATTACTGAACATTTTTCTGACCCAAGAGTCCTCGATCATGATTTTTCAAATTAGACTCATTGACTCTTTTTTATTTTATTTCAGCCATACAGAAGTCCATATATGACCTAATGGACATATTTCTGGCCAAAGAGTATTCAATATTGAACTTTTTACAAATACTCAATGATGCACTCTGATGTCACATCAACCATATAGATGTCCATATTTGAATTTCTGAACATATTTCTGACCCAAGAGTCTTTGAAGATGAACTTTCCCTACAGTCTCATTGCCTCATTCTAATGTTACTTTAGCCATACAGAAGTCCATATTTGGCCTAGTGAAGAGTCTTCAAAGATGAACTTTCTATACATACTCATTGCCTCACTCTAATGTTACTTAAGCCATACAGAAGTCGATTTTTGACCTGCTGACCATATTTCTGACCCAAAAGTCCTCGATCATGAACTTGCAATTTAGACTCTGACTCTTTTTGATTTTATTTCAACAATACAGAAGTCCATATTTTACCTGTTTTTTTCTGTCCCAAAAGTCCTTGATCATGAACTTTCTTCACATAAGTATCGCCTCACTCTAATGTTACTTAAGCCATACAGAAGTCGATTTTTGACCTGCTGAACATATTTCTGACCCAAAAGTTCTCAATCATGAACTTTCAATTCAGACTTATTGTCTCTTTTTGATTTTAATTCAACCATACAGAAGTCCATATTTTACCTACTTTTTTCTGTCCCAAGAGTCCTCAATCATGAACTTTCAATTCACACTCATTGACTGCTTTTGATTTTATTTCAACCATACAGAAGTCCATATTTTACCTACTTATTTTCTTTTCTGTCCCAAGGGTCCTCGGTCATGATCTTTCTACTCATACTCATAGTTTCATTCTACTGTTACTTCAGCCACACTGAAGTCCAAATTTGACCAAGTGAACATATTTCTGACCCAAGAGTCCTTAAACATGAATTTAGACTCATTGACTCCTTTTAATTATATTTCAGCCATACAGAATTCTGGCAAATCAGTCCTAGATAATGAACTTTCTATACATACTCATTGCCTCACTCTGATGTTACTTCAGCCATACAGAGGTCCATATTTGGCCTACTGAAGAGTCTTCGAAGATGAACTTTCTATACAGTCTCATTGCCTCACTCTAATGTTACTTCAGCCATACAGAGGTCCATATTTGGCCTACTGAAGAGTCTTCGAAGATGAACTTTCTATACAGTCTCATTGCCTCACTCTAATGTTACTTAAGCCATACAGAAGTCTGACCCAAGAGTCCTCGATCATGAACTATCAATCCAGACTCATTGAATGCTTTTGATTTTATTTCAGCCATACAGAAATCCATATTTGACCTAATGGACATATTTCTGGCCAAAAAGTATTCACTACTGAACTTTTTACATATACTCATTGATGCATTCTGGTGACACATCAGCCACATAGAAGTCAATATTTGAATCACTGAAGATATTTCTGACTCAAGATAAACTTTCCATACAGTCTTAATTGCCTCATTCTAATTTTACTTTAGCCATACAGAAGTCAATGCCTGAACTACTGAACATATTTCTGACCCAAAGGTCAGATCAACTTTCAATTCAGACTCAATGAATGATTTTGATTTTATTTCAACCATACAGAAGTCCATATTTTACCTACTTATTTTCTTTTCTGTCCCAAGGGTCCTCAGACATGAACTTTCAATTCAGACTCATTGACTTACTCAGATATTACTTCAGCCATACAGAACTCCATATTTGGCCTACTGAAGAGTCTTCAAAGATGAACTCTCTATACAGTCTCCTTGCCTCACTCTAATGTTACTTCAGCCATAGAGTAGTCGATTTTGACCTGCTTAACATATTTCTGACCCAAGCGTCCTCGATCATGATGTTTCAAATTAGACTCATTGACTCTTTTTGATTTTATTTCAGCCATACAGAAGTCCATATTTGACCTAATGGACATATTTCTGGCCAAAGAGTATTCAATGCTGAACTTTTTACATATACTCATTGATGCATTCTGATGTCACATCAGCCATATAGAAGTCCATATTTGAATTACTGAACATTTTTCTGACCCAAGAGTCCTCGATCATGATTTTTCAAATTAGACTCATTGACTCTTTTTTATTTTATTTCAGCCATACAGAAGTCCATATATGACCTAATGGACATATTTCTGGCCAAAGAGTATTCAATATTGAACTTTTTACAAATACTCAATGATGCACTCTGATGTCACATCAACCATATAGATGTCCATATTTGAATTTCTGAACATATTTCTGACCCAAGAGTCTTTGAAGATGAACTTTCCCTACAGTCTCATTGCCTCATTCTAATGTTACTTTAGCCATACAGAAGTCCATATTTGGCCTAGTGAAGAGTCTTCAAAGATGAACTTTCTATACATACTCATTGCCTCACTCTAATGTTACTTAAGCCATACAGAAGTCGATTTTTGACCTGCTGACCATATTTCTGACCCAAAAGTCCTCGATCATGAACTTGCAATTTAGACTCTGACTCTTTTTGATTTTATTTCAACAATACAGAAGTCCATATTTTACCTGTTTTTTTCTGTCCCAAAAGTCCTTGATCATGAACTTTCTTCACATAAGTATCGCCTCACTCTAATGTTACTTAAGCCATACAGAAGTCGATTTTTGACCTGCTGAACATATTTCTGACCCAAAAGTTCTCAATCATGAAATTTCAATTCAGACTTATTGTCTCTTTTTGATTTTAATTCAACCATACAGAAGTCCATATTTTACCTACTTTTTTCTGTCCCAAGAGTCCTCAATCATGAACTTTCAATTCACACTCATTGACTGCTTTTGATTTTATTTCAACCATACAGAAGTCCATATTTTACCTACTTATTTTCTTTTCTGTCCCAAGGGTCCTCGGTCATGATCTTTCTACTCATACTCATAGTTTCATTCTACTGTTACTTCAGCCACACTGAAGTCCAAATTTGACCAAGTGAACATATTTCTGACCCAAGAGTCCTTAAACATGAATTTAGACTCATTGACTCCTTTTAATTATATTTCAGCCATACAGAATTCTGGCAAATCAGTCCTAGATAATGAACTTTCTATACATACTCATTGCCTCACTCTGATGTTACTTCAGCCATACAGAGGTCCATATTTGGCCTACTGAAGAGTCTTCGAAGATGAACTTTCTATACAGTCTCATTGCCTCACTCTAATGTTACTTCAGCCATACAGAGGTCCATATTTGGCCTACTGAAGAGTCTTCGAAGATGAACTTTCTATACAGTCTCATTGCCTCACTCTAATGTTACTTAAGCCATACAGAAGTCTGACCCAAGAGTCCTCGATCATGATTTTTCAAATTAGACTCATTGACTCTTTTTGATTTTATTTCAGCCATACAGAAGTCCATATTTGACCTAATGGACATATTTCTCGCCAAACAGTATTCAATATTGAACTTTTTACATATACTCATTGATGCATTCTGATGTCACATCAGCTATATAGAAGTCCATATTGGAATTACTGGACGTATTTCTGACCCAAGAGTCCTCGATCATGAACTATCAATCCAGACTCATTGAATGCTTTTGATTTTATTTCAGCCATACAGAAATCCATATTTGACCTAATGGACATATTTCTGGCCAAAAAGTATTCACTACTGAACTTTTTACATATACTCATTGATGCATTCTGGTGACACATCAGCCACATAGAAGTCAAGATTTGAATCACTGAAGATATTTCTGACTCAAGATAAACTTTCCATACAGTCTTAATTGCCTCATTCTAATTTTACTTTAGCCATACAGAAGTCAATGCCTGAACTACTGAACATATTTCTGACCCAAAGGTCAGATCAACTTTCAATTCAGACTCAATGAATGATTTTGATTTTATTTCAACCATACAGAAGTCCATATTTTACCTACTTATTTTCTTTTCTGTCCCAAGGGTCCTCAGACATGAACTTTCAATTCAGACTCATTGACTTACTCAGATATTACTTCAGCCATACAGAACTCCATATTTGGCCTACTGAAGAGTCTTCAAAGATGAACTCTCTATACAGTCTCCTTGCCTCACTCTAATGTTACTTCAGCCATAGAGTAGTCGATTTTGACCTGCTTAACATATTTCTGACCCAAGCGTCCTCGATCATGATGTTTCAAATTAGACTCATTGACTCTTTTTGATTTTATTTCAGCCATACAGAAGTCCATATTTGACCTAATGGACATATTTCTGGCCAAAGAGTATTCAATGCTGAACTTTTTACATATACTCATTGATGCATTCTGATGTCACATCAGCCATATAGAAGTCCATATTTGAATTACTGAACATTTTTCTGACCCAAGAGTCATCGATCATGATTTTTCAAATTAGACTCATTGACTCTTTTTTATTTTATTTCAGCCATACAGAAGTCCATATATGACCTAATGGACATATTTCTGGCCAAAGAGTATTCAATATTGAACTTTTTACAAATACTCAATGATGCACTCTGATGTCACATCAACCATATAGATGTCCATATTTGAATTTCTGAACATATTTCTGACCCAAGAGTCTTTGAAGATGAACTTTCCCTACAGTCTCATTGCCTCATTCTAATGTTACTTTAACCATACAGAAGTCCATATTTGGCCTAGTGAAGAGTCTTCAAAGATGAACTTTCTATACATACTCATTGCCTCACTCTAATGTTACTTAAGCCATACAGAAGTCGATTTTTGACCTGCTGACCATATTTCTGACCCAAAAGTCCTCGATCATGAACTTGCAATTTAGACTCTGACTCTTTTTGATTTTATTTCAACAATACAGAAGTCCATATTTTACCTGTTTTTTTCTGTCCCAAAAGTCCTTGATCATGAACTTTCTTCACATAAGTATCGCCTCACTCTAATGTTACTTAAGCCATACAGAAGTCGATTTTTGACCTGCTGAACATATTTCTGACCCAAAAGTTCTCAATCATGAAATTTCAATTCAGACTTATTGTCTCTTTTTGATTTTAATTCAACCATACAGAAGTCCATATTTTACCTACTTTTTTCTGTCCCAAGAGTCCTCAATCATGAACTTTCAATTCACACTCATTGACTGCTTTTGATTTTATTTCAACCATACAGAAGTCCATATTTTACCTACTTATTTTCTTTTCTGTCCCAAGGGTCCTCGGTCATGATCTTTCTACTCATACTCATAGTTTCATTCTACTGTTACTTCAGCCACACTGAAGTCCAAATTTGACCAAGTGAACATATTTCTGACCCAAGAGTCCTTAAACATGAATTTAGACTCATTGACTCCTTTTAATTATATTTCAGCCATACAGAATTCTGGCAAATCAGTCCTAGATAATGAACTTTCTATACATACTCATTGCCTCACTCTGATGTTACTTCAGCCATACAGAGGTCCATATTTGGCCTACTGAAGAGTCTTCGAAGATGAACTTTCTATACAGTCTCATTGCCTCACTCTAATGTTACTTCAGCCATACAGAGGTCCATATTTGGCCTACTGAAGAGTCTTCGAAGATGAACTTTCTATACAGTCTCATTGCCTCACTCTAATGTTACTTAAGCCATACAGAAGTCTGACCCAAGAGTCCTCGATCATGATTTTTCAAATTAGACTCATTGACTCTTTTTGATTTTATTTCAGCCATACAGAAGTCCATATTTGACCTAATGGACATATTTCTCGCCAAACAGTATTCAATATTGAACTTTTTACATATACTCATTGATTTATTCTGATGTCACATCAGCTATATAGAAGTCCATATTGGAATTACTGGACGTATTTCTGACCCAAGAGTCCTCGATCATGAACTATCAATCCAGACTCATTGAATGCTTTTGATTTTATTTCAGCCATACAGAAATCCATATTTGACCTAATGGACATATTTCTGGCCAAAAAGTATTCACTACTGAACTTTTTACATATACTCATTGATGCATTCTGGTGACACATCAGCCACATAGAAGTCAAGATTTGAATCACTGAAGATATTTCTGACTCAAGATAAACTTTCCATACAGTCTTAATTGCCTCATTCTAATTTTACTTTAGCCATACAGAAGTCAATGCCTGAACTACTGAACATATTTCTGACCCAAAGGTCAGATCAACTTTCAATTCAGACTCAATGAATGATTTTGATTTTATTTCAACCATACAGAAGTCCATATTTTACCTACTTATTTTCTTTTCTGTCCCAAGGGTCCTCAGACATGAACTTTCAATTCAGACTCATTGACTTACTCAGATATTACTTCAGCCATACAGAACTCCATATTTGGCCTACTGAAGAGTCTTCGAAGATGAACTTTCTATACAGTCTCATTGCCTCACTCTAATGTTACTTAAGCCATAGAGAAGTCTGACCCAAGAGTCCTCGATCATGATTTTTCAAATTAGACTCATTGACTCTTTTTGATTTTATTTCAGCCATACAGAAGTCCATATTTGACCTAATGGACATATTTCTCGCCAAACAGTATTCAATACTGAACTTTTTACATATACTCATTGATGCATTCTGATGTCACATCAGCTATATAGAAGTCCATATTTGAATTACTGGACGTATTTCTGACCCAAGAGTCCTCGATCATGAACTATCAATGCAGACTCATTGAATGCTTTTGATTTTATTTCAGCCATACAGAAATCCATATTTGACCTAATGGACATATTTCTGGCCAAAAAGTATTCACTACTGAACTTTTTACATATACTCATTGATGCATTCTGGTGACACATCAGCCACATAGAAGTCAAGATTTGAATCACTGAAGATATTTCTGACTCAAGATAAACTTTCCATACAGTCTTAATTGCCTCATTCTAATTTTACTTTAGCCATACAGAAGTCAATGCCTGAACTACTGAACATATTTCTGACCCAAAGGTCAGATCATGAACTTTCAATTCAGACTCAATGAATGATTTTGATTTTATTTCAACCATACAGAAGTCCATATTTTACCTACTTATTTTCTTTTCTGTCCCAAGGGTCCTCAGACATGAACTTTCAATTCAGACTCATTGACTTACTCAGATATTACTTCAGCCATACAGAACTCCATATTTGGCCTACTGAAGAGTCTTCAAAGATGAACTCTCTATACAGTCTCCTTGCCTCACTCTAATGTTACTTCAGCCATAGAGTAGTCGATTTTGACCTGCTTAACATATTTCTGACCCAAGCGTCCTCGATCATGATGTTTCAAATTAGACTCATTGACTCTTTTTGATTTTATTTCAGCCATACAGAAGTCCATATTTGACCTAATGGACATATTTCTGGCCAAAGAGTATTCAATGCTGAACTTTTTACATATACTCATTGATGCATTCTGATGTCACATCAGCCATATAGAAGTCCATATTTGAATTACTGAACATTTTTCTGACCCAAGAGTCCTCGATCATGATTTTTCAAATTAGACTCATTGACTCTTTTTTATTTTATTTCAGCCATACAGAAGTCCATATATGACCTAATGGACATATTTCTGGCCAAAGAGTATTCAATATTGAACTTTTTACAAATACTCAATGATGCACTCTGATGTCACATCAACCATATAGATGTCCATATTTGAATTTCTGAACATATTTCTGACCCAAGAGTCTTTGAAGATGAACTTTCCCTACAGTCTCATTGCCTCATTCTAATGTTACTTTAGCCATACAGAAGTCCATATTTGGCCTAGTGAAGAGTCTTCAAAGATGAACTTTCTATACATACTCATTGCCTCACTCTAATGTTACTTAAGCCATACAGAAGTCGATTTTTGACCTGCTGACCATATTTCTGACCCAAAAGTCCTCGATCATGAACTTGCAATTTAGACTCTGACTCTTTTTGATTTTATTTCAACAATACAGAAGTCCATATTTTACCTGTTTTTTTCTGTCCCAAAAGTCCTTGATCATGAACTTTCTTCACATAAGTATCGCCTCACTCTAATGTTACTTAAGCCATACAGAAGTCGATTTTTGACCTGCTGAACATATTTCTGACCCAAAAGTTCTCAATCATGAACTTTCAATTCAGACTTATTGTCTCTTTTTGATTTTAATTCAACCATACAGAAGTCCATATTTTACCTACTTTTTTCTGTCCCAAGAGTCCTCAATCATGAACTTTCAATTCACACTCATTGACTGCTTTTGATTTTATTTCAACCATACAGAAGTCCATATTTTACCTACTTATTTTCTTTTCTGTCCCAAGGGTCCTCGGTCATGATCTTTCTACTCATACTCATAGTTTCATTCTACTGTTACTTCAGCCACACTGAAGTCCAAATTTGACCAAGTGAACATATTTCTGACCCAAGAGTCCTTAAACATGAATTTAGACTCATTGACTCCTTTTAATTATATTTCAGCCATACAGAATTCTGGCAAATCAGTCCTAGATAATGAACTTTCTATACATACTCATTGCCTCACTCTGATGTTACTTCAGCCATACAGAGGTCCATATTTGGCCTACTGAAGAGTCTTCGAAGATGAACTTTCTATACAGTCTCATTGCCTCACTCTAATGTTACTTCAGCCATACAGAGGTCCATATTTGGCCTACTGAAGAGTCTTCGAAGATGAACTTTCTATACAGTCTCATTGCCTCACTCTAATGTTACTTAAGCCATACAGAAGTCTGACCCAAGAGTCCTCGATCATGATTTTTCAAATTAGACTCATTGACTCTTTTTGATTTTATTTCAGCCATACAGAAGTCCATATTTGACCTAATGGACATATTTCTCGCCAAACAGTATTCAATATTGAACTTTTTACATATACTCATTGATTTATTCTGATGTCACATCAGCTATATAGAAGTCCATATTGGAATTACTGGACGTATTTCTGACCCAAGAGTCCTCGATCATGAACTATCAATCCAGACTCATTGAATGCTTTTGATTTTATTTCAGCCATACAGAAATACATATTTGACCTAATGGACATATTTCTGGCCAAAAAGTATTCACTACTGAACTTTTTACATATACTCATTGATGCATTCTGGTGACACATCAGCCACATAGAAGTCAAGATTTGAATCACTGAAGATATTTCTGACTCAAGATAAACTTTCCATACAGTCTTAATTGCCTCATTCTAATTTTACTTTAGCCATACAGAAGTCAATGCCTGAACTACTGAACATATTTCTGACCCAAAGGTCAGATCAACTTTCAATTCAGACTCAATGAATGATTTTGATTTTATTTCAACCATACAGAAGTCCATATTTTACCTACTTATTTTCTTTTCTGTCCCAAGGGTCCTCAGACATGAACTTTCAATTCAGACTCATTGACTTACTCAGATATTACTTCAGCCATACAGAACTCCATATTTGGCCTACTGAAGAGTCTTCGAAGATGAACTTTCTATACAGTCTCATTGCCTCACTCTAATGTTACTTAAGCCATACAGAAGTCTGACCCAAGAGTCCTCGATCATGATTTTTCAAATTAGACTCATTGACTCTTTTTGATTTTATTTCAGCCATACAGAAGTCCATATTTGACCTAATGGACATATTTCTCGCCAAACAGTATTCAATATTGAACTTTTTACATATACTCATTGATGCATTCTGATGTCACATCAGCTATATAGAAGTCCATATTTGAATTACTGGACGTATTTCTGACCCAAGAACTATCATGAACTATCAATGCAAGAACTATCATGAACTATCAATGCAGACTCATTGAATGCTTTTGATTTTATTTCAGCCATACAGAAATCCATATTTGACCTAATGGACATATTTCTGGCCAAAAAGTATTCACTACTGAACTTTTTACATATACTCATTGATGCATTCTGGTGACACATCAGCCACATAGAAGTCAAGATTTGAATCACTGAAGATATTTCTGACTCAAGATAAACTTTCCATACAGTCTTAATTGCCTCATTCTAATTTTACTTTAGCCATACAGAAGTCAATGCCTGAACTACTGAACATATTTCTGACCCAAAGGTCAGATCATGAACTTTCAATTCAGACTCAATGAATGATTTTGATTTTATTTCAACCATACAGAAGTCCATATTTTACCTACTTATTTTCTTTTCTGTCCCAAGGGTCCTCAGACATGAACTTTCAATTCAGACTCATTGACTTACTCAGATATTACTTCAGCCATACAGAACTCCATATTTGGCCTACTGAAGAGTCTTCAAAGATGAACTCTCTATACAGACTCCTTGCCTCACTCTAATGTTACTTAAGCCATACAGAAGTCTGACCCAAGAGTCCTCGATCATGATTTTTCAAATTAGACTCATTGACTCTTTTTGATTTTATTTCAGCCATACAGAAGTCCATATTTGACCTAATGGACATATTTCTCGCCAAACAGTATTCAATATTGAACTTTTTACATATACTCATTGATGCATTCTGATGTCACATCAGCTATATAGAAGTCCATATTTGAATTACTGGACGTATTTCTGACCCAAGAACTATCATGAACTATCAATGCAAGAACTATCATGAACTATCAATGCAGACTCATTGAATGCTTTTGATTTTATTTCAGCCATACAGAAATCCATATTTGACCTAATGGACATATTTCTGGCCAAAAAGTATTCACTACTGAACTTTTTACATATACTCATTGATGCATTCTGGTGACACATCAGCCACATAGAAGTCAAGATTTGAATCACTGAAGATATTTCTGACTCAAGATAAACTTTCCATACAGTCTTAATTGCCTCATTCTAATTTTACTTTAGCCATACAGAAGTCAATGCCTGAACTACTGAACATATTTCTGACCCAAAGGTCAGATCATGAACTTTCAATTCAGACTCAATGAATGATTTTGATTTTATTTCAACCATACAGAAGTCCATATTTTACCTACTTATTTTCTTTTCTGTCCCAAGGGTCCTCAGACATGAACTTTCAATTCAGACTCATTGACTTACTCAGATATTACTTCAGCCATACAGAACTCCATATTTGGCCTACTGAAGAGTCTTCAAAGATGAACTCTCTATACAGTCTCCTTGCCTCACTCTAATGTTACTTCAGCCATAGAGTAGTCGATTTTGACCTGCTTAACATATTTCTGACCCAAGCGTCCTCGATCATGATGTTTCAAATTAGACTTATTGACTCTTTTTGATTTTATTTCAGCCATACAGAAGTCCATATTTGACCTAATGGACATATTTCTGGCCAAAGAGTATTCAATGCTGAACTTTTTACATATACTCATTGATGCATTCTGATGTCACATCAGCCATATAGAAGTCCATATTTGAATTACTGAACATTTTTCTGACCCAAGAGTCCTCGATCATGATTTTTCAAATTAGACTCATTGACTCTTTTTTATTTTATTTCAGCCATACAGAAGTCCATATATGACCTAATGGACATATTTCTGGCCAAAGAGTATTCAATATTGAACTTTTTACAAATACTCAATGATGCACTCTGATGTCACATCAACCATATAGATGTCCATATTTGAATTTCTGAACATATTTCTGACCCAAGAGTCTTTGAAGATGAACTTTCCCTACAGTCTCATTGCCTCATTCTAATGTTACTTTAGCCATACAGAAGTCCATATTTGGCCTAGTGAAGAGTCTTCAAAGATGAACTTTCTATACATACTCATTGCCTCACTCTAATGTTACTTAAGCCATACAGAAGTCGATTTTTGACCTGCTGACCATATTTCTGACCCAAAAGTCCTCGATCATGAACTTGCAATTTAGACTCTGACTCTTTTTGATTTTATTTCAACAATACAGAAGTCCATATTTTACCTGTTTTTTTCTGTCCCAAAAGTCCTTGATCATGAACTTTCTTCACATAAGTATCGCCTCACTCTAATGTTACTTAAGCCATACAGAAGTCGATTTTTGACCTGCTGAACATATTTCTGACCCAAAAGTTCTCAATCATGAAATTTCAATTCAGACTTATTGTCTCTTTTTGATTTTAATTCAACCATACAGAAGTCCATATTTTACCTACTTTTTTCTGTCCCAAGAGTCCTCAATCATGAACTTTCAATTCACACTCATTGACTGCTTTTGATTTTATTTCAACCATACAGAAGTCCATATTTTTTTTTTTTTTTTTTTAAATATTATATTTATTGTAGTATTTTCAGATTTACAGACAGATGGACAGTACAATTACATAACAGAAACAAACACGACTACACAAAAAAAAAAAAAAAAAAAAAAAAAAACAACCCACAAAACCACAACAACAACAAAAAAAGAAAAAGAAAAAAAAAAAAAAAAAAAAACTCCTTCAGTTAGAAACATGTTTGCAGTTGACGACAACGCCAAACAGGCACGGGAAATCAAAACAGATTTTTGCCCAGCATGGAATGGATAGAGGTCAAATTAAAGACAGAGGTTAACAAAAATTACAATTAAATGACAGTAAAAAAATGAGATATTAAGTTGTTTCATCATTGGTTTTTAACAGGTGATTGAAAAGAGGCCTCCAAGAAGTTTCAAATTTATCTATATTACCAGAGATACTATATCTGAGTCTTTCCACATGCATAGTGGAGGAAAGTTCTGATAACCAGATCTTGAATAGTGGCTTCGAATTTTTCTTCCAGACACAGAGTATAGTTTTTTTGGCGATCATCATGCCATACTGTATAGGCAAACGGGTAGCATAATTAAGGCGCTGCAGGGAAGCTGACCAGCCAAGAATGGCAGTCGCAGGGTCTACTGAGAGCTCACATGTATAAGCATCAGAAAGAAATTGAAAAACTTCTGACCAGAATTCACCAAGTTTTGGGCATGCCCAGAAAAGATGACCAAGAGAGCCCTCTGCAGATTCACATTTATTGCAGAGAGGAGAGATAGTAGGATAGAAAGTGTTGAGTTTAACCCTAGAGTAATGCAATCTGTGCAACACCTTATACTGAATAAGCTGGTGCCTAGTATTAATGGAACAGGTGTATATATTTTTAAGACATTTTCCCCAGTCCTCCTCAGAGATCTGAATATTTAGTTCCTCTTCCCAGTTGTTTTTCAGATGGGTAGTGGAAATATCTAGCTGACTCGTGAAAAAGTTAACAAATTTTGTAATTAACTTTGGGGTGTTGGGAGTGCAAGTAAGCAGTTTATGTAATTCATTATCGGCTGACAATATTTCGAAATTTGGCACAGTGGAACGAACATAATTTCTAATTTGTAAATATCTGAAGAAGTGTGATGCAGGAAGGTCAAATTTCTCTGTAAGTTGAGTAAATGTGGCAAAAGTATTGTCAATATATAAATCTCTCAAGGTAATGATTCCTTTTCTAGCCCAACCTATGAACACTGGATCTAATAGTGAAGGTTTAAAGGCATGGTTACGACAAACAGGAGCAAGAAAGGAGGTATTTGGCAAATTAAATGTCTTAACAATCTGAAGCCATATCCTAAGAGAGTTGTTAATCATAAAGTGGGATCCTGCTGAAGCTTTGAATGTCTCTGGGGCAGCAAAAAGCAAAGAGGAGAGAGACCAATTTGAAGCGCCCCGCTCAATCATTAGCCATGAAGGGATATCAGCTGAAGGACTGTCCGGGCGTGTGTCCTGCCAGTAAGTTAAGGCTCTACAATTGGCAGCCCAATAGTAATGTTGAAAATTTGGCAAACCCAAACCCCCCAGCGACCTAGGCTTGCACACGTGTATTTTAGATATTCTATGTGCTTTGAAGCCCCAGACAAATGGCAGCACAATAGAATCTAAAGTTTTGAAAAACTTTTTGGGCAAATAGATTGGTAGATTCTGGAAAAGATACAAAAATCTAGGTAACGTCGCCATCTTAATAGCATTCACACGCCCCATCATTGACAGAGGTAGGGTCCTCCAGCATTTTATATTGTTCTTTAGGTTTTCGAGCATTGTTAAGTAATTAAGCTTATATATATCCTTAGGGTTTTTAGGTATTTTAAAACTATTAATAACTATACTAATTTAGATATTTCAAACTATTTATGGCGATTTTAAAAGGTAGAGTACGCATAAAGTTTGGATCAATATTGTTTGTCACAGCCAAAAATTCACTTTTTTGCCAATTTACTGAGTAACCGGAGAGTTTACCGAAAGTTTCCAATAGATTTAGTAAGGGTGGAATAGACTGTTCTGGGTTACTGAGATAAAGAATAATATCATCTGCATAGAGGGAAATTTGGTGATTAACTCTACCTAAATTCAGAGGTGAAATTAGAGGGCTCTTTTTAATTGCAAGGGCAAGAGGTTCAATTGCGATAGCAAAAAGCAAGGGCGAGAGAGGACAGCCCTGACGGGTGCCTCGGTGTAATTGGAATTGAGGTGACTTGTTAAAATTAGTAAGAACTGAGGATGTGGGAAAAGCGTATAACATCTTCACCCAAGAGGCAAAGGTATCACCCAAATCAAATTCTCTGATCACAGCTAAAATATAATCCCATTCAATTTGGTCAAACGCCTTTTCTGCGTCTAGGGCAAGAATTGCAACGCTAGCTTTAGAATCAAATCTGGTATATAAAATATTCATTAAACGCCTGACATTTGAAAAAGAAAAGCGGCCAGGAATAAAACCAGATTGGTCAGGGTGAATAATTTTCCCAATGCAGTTATTTAATCTATTAGCCAAAATTTTAGTAAAAATTTTAAGATCAGAGTTCAAAAGAGCTATGGGTCGATATGATGAAGGGTCAGTTTCTTTTTTACCTTTTTTAAGAATTAGGGAAATATTTGCATCATACAGGGACTGGGGGAGTTTGTGTTCACCAAATGAATGATTAAACATCCTCAATAACAAAGGAGAGAGCACATGCGCGAATCTTTTATAGAATTCGATCCCAAACCCATCTGGGCCAGGCGCCTTGCCACTGGGGAAAGATTTAATAGCATCTAGTATTTCCTCTACCGTTATGTCCGCATTCAGAGCTGTCTGCTCTATGCACCCCAACTTTGGAAGATGTAATGAATGGAGAAAATTAGCTAATGCTGAGGGGTCCAAACAACCCTTTGATTTGTATAGTTTTTCATAAAATTCTTTAAATGTATTATTGATTTCACTGGGATTTGTTAAAACAACACCATTCTTGTTCTTGATTTTGTGAATTGCTCTTGAGGCTTGTAGCCCCCTCAGCTGGCGAGAAAGCAATTTATCTGGTTTATCCCCAAGTTCAAACTGCTTTTGCTTGACTTTTAACAACATATTATTAACTTGGTTCGAGAGAATCAAGTTATATTCCAATTTAAGTGCTGTAATTTCATTGAGCATATCCGATTCAGCAGAATCTCTATAAGCATCTTCCAGTCGAGTGAGACAATTATCAATTTCCATAAGGCGTTTTACCCTTTGCTTTTTAAGCCTGGACTCGTATGAAATAATGTGCCCTCTCAAGACAGCCTTTAGGCTTTCCCATAATGTAGAATCAGAAACCTCGCCCGTATCGTTAAATTTAAGAAACTCAGCAAGTAACTCTGTTAATTGTTCACAAAATTTGACATCTAAGAACAAAGTAGGATTAAAACGCCAGTTATAGCTGGGCTTAATTTCTAAGAGATCTAGAGATATTGTCACTGGTGAATGATCAGAGATGATTCTATTGTGATGCTTCAATGATTTTACACAGGGAATAATTTTAGAGTCAACTAAAAAGAAATCTATCCTGGAGTATGATTTGTGAACTTGTGAAAAAAAAGTATACTGCATGTCTGTTGGATATTTTAGTTTCCAGATATCGACTAGATCAAAAGAAGTAATCAAATCATTAAGAACAGTGGTAGAATTGGCCAAGGGTATGCCAGAGCGAGAGGGGAATCTATCTAGAGTAGGGTCCAACACCAAGTTAAAATCGCCGCCTATTATCAGATGCGTGTTCAGAGTATTTGGTAAAAGATTAAAGACTCTGCGGAAAAAAGCAGGGTCATCAAAATTAGGTCCGTACACATTAAGCAGTGTGACATGAATTGAGGAAAGCAGGCCGGAAACTATTAAATAGCGGCCATTAGGGTCGCTGATAGTAGATATGTGCTTAAAAGGGGCTGATTTGCTAAACAAAATAGCTACTCCTCTGGCCCTGGACGAGAAAGTAGATTGGAATACCTGAGAAATCCAATTGCATCTCAGTCGCCTTTGTTCAGAGTGCCTAATATGTGTCTCTTGTAAAAATATTATGTCAGCAGGGATGGACTTCAAATAAGAAAAAACTTTAGCTCTCTTAATTTGGTTATTTAATCCCCGGACATTCCAGCTGACGAGAGTGACATTGCCACCTTTAAGTGGCAGCCCCGTACTACTAGTCATGAAGTACAATATCTAGCATAATGCCAGCTGCAAAGGGAATTTGAATGGATATTAACCAATGAAGGAGTTATACAGACACAAAACGCTAAACACGAGACAAAAAAAAAGACAAAACCACCCACCCTTCCCCTCCCTTCAGCTTCCCCAAACGAAGCCGGGAAAAAACCCCTCATAAGAACAGTGGAGCTGCTGGGCAGCAAAAGGAGAAGAAAACCTGCCTACGAAAGTAACCTCTAACAGAGAGATCAGGGGCTCCCCAACAGCCTCCGTACAACTACGTGATTAACAAAAGAATTGCTCAATACACCTGGCCTATAGTGCATAAAGCACACACCCACTGTAACAAAGAATTTTTGACGTTATTAAAAATGAATTAAACAGTGTAGTCTTACAAATGTAAGTGCAAATACAGCATAACAAATATAATATGAACAAGTAACAAATGCAAAGGTCTGTGAATGTCTCTTTTTTTCTGAAAATATACTCACAACCTCCTATAATAGGCCGCCAGTAAACAGAAGGAACGATGATTTAAGTCCTTCAGCCATGGTAACAACAATGAGAAAAAAGTCCTAAGCAGCAGATCAAGAAGGGTCTTGCTCAATAACGGTGTTCACAAAAACCTCAGCCTCCGAAACCGAGCCAAAGATTTTTTTGTTGGTACCCTGGGTGACAATCAGACGTGCGGGGAACAACATTCCGAATCGAATACCGGCCTCCTTCAACTTCTTTTTCACACCGTCAAACGCCCTTCGTTGTGAAAGTACCTCTGCAGTGAGATCTGGGAAGATGGAGATTTGTACTCCGTCATATTTTAGAGGCGAGTGTTGCCGCGCAAGCCGAAGGATCGTCTCCTTGACCGGATAGTGATGTATCCTCGCGATCAGAATTCGGGGACGCCCTCCTTTTGATGGTAGCGGTCCGGTGCGATGTGCGCGGTCAATCTTAATCCCCCCAGGAAAGTTCTCTGCTCCCAGAAGGGTCGGGAAGAGTTTTTCCACAAACTCCGTTGGTCGACCGGACTCCACGTTCTCGGGTAGGCCTACAATTTTAATATTCTGTCGTCGGGAACGGCCCTCGAGATCATCCACTTTAGCACGTAGGGCCTTATTAGCTGCTAGGATTTCCTGACAGGAGGCCTCCAGGGCAGAAATGCGGCTTTCGTGCTCAGCTTTAACACTCTCAAGGTCCGAGATACGCGTGGTGGTTTCAGACAGTGCCGTTTGCAACTGAGATAGAGTCGCTTCCAACGAATTAAATCTGTCATTCATACTGTTATTCATAGTTTGGATGGCGGAAAGGATATCTGTTGAGTCTGGGGCCGTGCAGCGATCACGATCAGACTCGCGTTCATTAGACGACGCACTCTCGGCCAGTTGTTCACCTGTGCAGCTTGGTGAATCACCTTTCTTGGGTTTAGCCTTCTTCATCTCACTGTTAGATATTGTTGAGCAAACTATTGTAGTGAAAATAGTCAGAAAATACAAGTTTATAGAGGCTTATCGAGGGAGCTCCCTAAATTTACGTCCACTCCATGTGGTGCTCTCTAGCGCCCCCCATAGAGTTAGAATTCAAGTTTAATGGAGCAACTCAAAAATGTTTAGCTATGTGTAAGTTGTACCCCTCTACATCAAAACTAGTCAGCCCTAGATCAATACAACAGCTTTGTCTTTCAGAGCAAGCGTATGATGCCAAGGCCAATTGTAGACAAATTAACATGTAAACATGATGGTATGATTTTAGCCGGATATGATATTCTAAAAGTAAAAGAAAAATGTGTCACAGCAAAAACAAGGCCTGCGCAGCTTTGGTCTTTAGCTTCTAATGACGGCATGTCCCAATACTTCAGAGAAAAACTTGTAATCCATTGCAAAAGTGTAATCTGTTTTTTCTGTTTCACTAACATGCCCTTCATCCAAAATCCTTGCAAAAACAAAAACTATACGTAAAACATTATGACAATGTGAAAACATAAGCTCTTTATCTTAACTGACCTATGATTTCAAGAATTACAACATCATCTGGAACACACCGTTGTTTATAATCATAAATGTGTGAAGGAATAACAGGAATAAATTCACATAGTATGATTCTTCTATCCTTCAGACAATGTCTAATATTTTCCCCAAGTTCCTTTCCAAAACATTTTGGCATAAACATATGCACATGACTTTCCAAGGTCGTTTAAAGTCACATTTTCAAAAAAACATAGTAAAGAGTTAACTCCCCAACAGTTTATTTGTTTCAAATGGACACCTAAATACAGAATTGATTTTGGCACAATAAATGTATTTATAAACATCATAACGTGTTTCTCCAAAACCATGACTTTGGCATGTAACACAACATATCTTGTATTGGATTTAATTCCTTGTGACATGCAGATGAAGTCACATTTGGCTAAACTCAACTGGACCGCGTTCACATTTTTATCAGCCTCTTTAAATTCTACTTAGCAAACTAATGCCAAATCACTGTTTTATCATTGACAGATGAGGTGAATATAATTTGAAAACAACCTTGCCCTTCTTAACTAATAAATTGAGCCTTGTTATGATGGAGATCAAGCAGGGTGAAACTCTAAGAAAAAAAAACAATGTTGAATTGGTCTATATCCTTGGCATGCACTTTACAGATGTGAGTCCAAGTCAAAATGTGGTCCAAGTCTCAGGTCTTGATCTCTGAGTGAATGTTTGTACCTATAAAGTGCGTACGTGTAGGTACGAGGGAACAATATGTAAAGTTCAGGGAATAAAGGGGTAACAACCAGAAACATCTAATTATTTATATTGAATGTATTTTAGAACAAAGGGGTAATTATTCTTGATTGGCAACAATCTTACATTTGGGAGCAATTTAGCGAGAACATACATTGGATAGCTTTTTTTAATAATAGTGTACCAATACATAAAGGCTTTTTTTTTTTTTTTTTTTTTTTTTTTGATAGCAAAAGTGCACTGATTAAGTTTGAGCTTCTGTGTTTCAAGTCAAGTAAAACTAAAACTATTCTATTTAAATACTATAAACTTCTATTTAAATACTGGGGAAATATACTTTCATGTAGTTACAGGGTAAATGTGACTTCTGTGGGCTCTAAATTAAAGTGGTGCTTGTTACCCTATTATTTCATGTAGTTACATGGTAAGTACAATAGAAACACATACACAATCTGATATCGCTGACTCAGAAACCTTTATTTGAAAAACAACTTAATTCAAAACAGACTGTTGTCAGAAATGGGTATTTACAACATGGATTTATAAATGATCTGTAAGGTATTTTAAGCTGAAACTTCACAGGCACATTCTGGGGACACCTCTGAGACTTAAATTACATCTTGTAAAAATGGGCATAATAGACCCCCTTTAAGAAGGCATCCCATGTTTTACCATTCTGTATTATGTATTAAAAGAAAATACAGTACACCTAGAAATGTTCTCATAATTTACTCATTTTTTCGCTTCCGACCAACTGTCACCAGTGCGTGCATGAGAGGTGAGTTCACATTTGATATAAACCTGTTGTGAAGTGCAACGTGAAGTGCGCGGGAACTGCCATCTCTGTTCTCCTATATTGTTTGTTTCTCATTTGTTATTGTCTGTTATTGTTTGCATTTTGTTGTGAGCATTATTATTATTATTAAAAAAAAAAAAAAAAACCTGACAGCATCCGACATCCACGTGACTTTTCACGAGTTTCTTGAATGTGTTATTTTATATCGAGTTATTTTGACTTTGTATTACGAGGCCCAGTAGTAATTAATTTGTGCATTGTCTTTGTTTTATGTAGAACTGATTTATTCTCCATGCAGTTTTCCCTTATTTCCACATTTTGTATCTCCATTGTGCAGGTATGTTGTAAGATGTGTTGTTTTAATGTGTTTAAAGGATTATTTGTTCGAATTGAATTGCACATTTTCACCACTAGATGGGGATGTTTCCGTTTACTTTGAATTTAATTGAATTATTCAGTATTTAATTGAGTTGATTTGTGATTAATTCACTGAAAATGTATTATAATTGTCAATCTGCAAATTTGTACTCACTATACGATCACAATGCTAAAAGATGTAATTGATTTAAAAAGATTAAAAAAAGTACTGTTGTAAATAAACAGAAGCAGAAATAACGAGACCTGCTGTGGAACTGATTTATTCTCCATGCAGTTTTCCCTTATTTCCACATTTTGTATCTCCATTGTGCAGTTCCACTCGGCAGAAGGACCGCCCAGGCAAGACCGTCACACATGCACTGGTGACAAAGCGATAGTTTACAGTGATAGTTTACAGTTTAAAAAGCTTAAAATATTGGCATTTTTCTTACAAACACTTATTTTTCACTTCAGAAGACATTGATTTATTCATTAGGGTCGTATGGATTACCGTCATTATTGCTGTAATGTGCTGTTTGATGCTTCAACTTTTAGGAACCCTGCATTAGCAGAGTTTATTTATTTTTTATTTATTCTTAATTTCGTTTGGGTTCATCTGAAGAAAGAAATTTCGGATGACATGAGGGTAGACCGTGTGTACTCTATTTTCATTAAATACATAATAGCAAATGTGCTATTTTCTGTCAGGACTTTAGCATTTGAAATGAAATGCTGATTTAAAAAAAAAACTAGTTTTAAATGAATAAGAAGTGTTGTAAATCTTTTTTGAAGTAAGTTTTCAAATAAAGGTTTGAGAGTCAGTGATATCAGATTGTGTATGTGTTTTTATTGTACTTATCCTGTAACTTCATGAAACAAGAGAGTAACAAGTGTAGTTGGCTCAAATATTACAATATGTATAAAGAATAATGTTAATGAACTTCATCAAAACTTATGTTATTTTCTTATATTCTCATGTTTGTGTTCAGAGTTATAATGAGGCATAACATGCATAATTAATTCAAGTAGGAACCGTTAATGCAGAATATTTTATGGGGCACATAATGGTGACGCACACAATACCTCGTGCGATGTGTGAACAGCGCCATCTTTAGAAGCACATTTGCTATTGACGAGGTCGGTTGTGCTTTCTCTCGCTCTTCAAACAAGAGTGCTGCTTTTTCCATGCTGTATGGATCACTGAATGGGAGAGACGTGTATCCCAAAAAGCATTAATTGTGCTCTGTGTATTTCTGCAGGTATGTTCGTTGTTTTTTGTGTTATATGTTGAGAAATGTTTGAAATGTGTTTACTATCGAGTTTATACGAGTTTGATAGATACAAAAAAAGAGTGAGGTCTGTATGCAAACGTGATGTTATCAAATTTAATATTTTCAATTTAAATTGTGCAAAATCCGTAACTTTTGACATTTTCCCCCCATTTAATTAATTCACTGATGCGAGTAAGCGGTGAGGAAACTATATATTTGTTTCCTTCCCAGATAGCACACATACATGTGGCCGACGTCGGCCGCAGAGCGGAACGTCGGCCTCATATCTGTAACATCTAATAAGGATCGGCCAGGCATAGGCGCGTGTCTTCAGTCAAAGCTCTATCTCCAGCTCGTCGGCTTTGAGTCGGATCACGACTGCAGGCCGATATGCCGCGCTTTTCTGTTTGCGCGTGACCATTCATCTCTGCAACCGACGAGAGAAATGGCGACTCCGGCGACATCTGTGGTTTTCAGGTAAGTTTTCACTTTAAGTAAATTAGAAAAATCTTTTTATAATTCTGTGACACTTAAAACTTACTAAGGCACTCGGTTTACTACAGGCAGTTTGTAATCTCAATTTCTCGGAGGCGAAAGGCAGATGAGCAGCGGAATGCGAGGTTAGCCCAGCTTGTTTAGTTCAGAAAAGTTTTTCTAAGTAGCCAAATTATCTGAACATATCCCGTCCTCTGCAAAATAAACGGATCAAGTCATTAAACTGGTAATGTTAGATGTTTAAAATGCTGCGTGACTTTGACTTTGAACGTTCAAACACTGGAGAAGTTACCATGGTAACGGTGAACCGCAGTAACGGACAAGCTGCAAAATCTCCGTCTCTCGCTGTTGCTTTCTCTGCTTTCGGGTGAGTTTAGTCCCTAAAATCACATAAATGATATAAAACTGTTCTGGATACATTTCTTACCTGTAATTGACACGCTTCTGTCGAATATTTACTTTATTGAAATAGTTTATTTTCTTCGGAAAAAGTCCGTTAGCATAACCGTTTTCAGAACTGTTTGGCTAATATACTGAGCTCTTATGAAAGTTTGCGTTTTTAATCACATCTTTATGTTCAGAAGAGAGGCTTTCATAGTTTTGCTAAGGTTTTGTTGGTAATCTGTCAATGGGTAATTGAAAGTGAGCTAATTTATATAAACTGCTATATGACATCACTTACAGGAAGCGCGAAAATCAAATGAAACGAAATGAAATGATCTCTCATGGTAAACAAATTACCTCGATTACATTTAATGTTTAATCATTTAATACCAATCACATTGAAGAAAAAATGTTCTGTGATTTCAGGAGTGAACAAATCTACAACACCGGAGGAGGAAGAGCTGCTGACAGGAGTAACTTTAGGAAACTCAGGTGAACTGAGAAAGCTCATTAAATAACTTCATACGCATTTTTTCCACAAAGGGTAACACTTTAGTATGGGGAACAATTCTCACTTTAAACTAGTTGCTTATTAGCTTGCATATTGGCTGTTATTACAGATATCAATGCCTTATTCTGCATGACCTTATTCTACAACATCCCTAAATCACACCTGATATCCACCCTTAAATGCTGTAACTACCTTACGGTCTATTAATAAGCAGTATATTAAGAGTTTGAGGCAAAAGTTAATAGTAAATATGTTTTCCATTCCAAAGTGTTGCCCCACAAAATATTTTGCCTATATCACCATGCATGTTATTTTCTTTTGCAAAATTATTTTTTAATATTACAGTTTGTAAGGTTCTGACATCCAAACGTAAGTAACACAATATATATATATATATATATATATATATATATATATATATATATATATATATATATATATAAAATGAAGTAAGCCTAAAACAAATTTTGTTAATAAATTTTTGTTTATATATTCTGTTTATTCTACTTTCTCTTACCTGCATTTCACCTTTGCTGTAGCTGGTTTGATTCTAATGAACCTGACATTATATAGGCTCTGTGATAAACTGTTTGTTATGTTTCTAGATTATTCCATGCTGATGGCCTGCACTCCTGTCCAAGAAAATCTCAGGCTAAAAACCATATAACCAGTAAGCAAATCCTCAAACATACACTACTGTTCAAAAGTTTGGGGTCTGTAAGATTTTTTTTGTTTGTTTTTGAAGAAAAAAAAAAAAAAAATCACATTTTAAAATCATTAAAGGGTTAGTAGTTTAGCCAAAAATGAAAATAACGTCATTAATTACTCACCCTCATGTCCTTCCACACCCGCAAGATCTTCGTTAATCTTCGGAACACAAATTAAGATATTTTTGTTGAAATCCAATGGCTCAGTGAGGCCTGCATAGCCAGCAATGACATTTCCTCTCTCAAGATCCATTAATGTACTAAAAACATATTTAAATCAGTTCATGTGAGTACAGTGGTTCAAAATTAATATTATAAAGCGACGAGAATATTTTTGGTGTGCCAAAAAACAAAATAACGACTTATATAGTGATGGCCGATTTCAAAACACTGCTTCAGGAAGCTTCGGAGCGTTATGAATCAGCGTATCGAATCATGTTTCGTGTCAAACTGCTGAAATCACGTGACTTTGTCGCTTCGAACCGCTGATTCGATACGCTGATTCATTATGCTCTGATGCTTCCTGAAGCAGTGTTTTGAAATCGGCCATCACTATATAAGTCGTTATTTTGTTTTTTTGGCGCACCAAAAATATTCTTGTGGCTTTATAATATTAATATTGAACCACTGTACTCACATGAACTGATTTAAATATGTTTTTAGTACATTAATGGATCTTGAGAGAGGAAATGTCATTGCTGGCTATGCAGGTCTCACTGAGCCATCAGATTTCAACAAAAATATCTTAATTTGTGTTCAGAAGATGAATGAAGGTCTTACGGGTGTGGAACGACATGAGGGTGAGTAATTAATGACAGAATTTTTATTTTTGGATGAACTAACCCTTTAACCCCTGGTTGTTTCAGTGAGAGTGTCTGTGAAAAAAGCCCTTAGCATAAAATAATCAGCGAAATGAGTCTTAGTGGTTGTAGTTATGATAAACTTATGATAACAGGATGTTATGGTCATTAATATATTTTCTCTAGGTCTTTTTTGAGTTATTTATTTATATGTATTTTTTACTGATACATTCTTAAATACGTTTTACTAAATATTTGGTAACTCTTTACAAGAAGTTTCATTTGTTAAACATTAGTTAATGTATTAACTAACATGAACTAACTATGAGCAATACATTTGCTGTATTTACTAATCTTCGTTAATGTTAGTTAATGAAAATACAGTTGTTCATTGTTTGTTCATGTTAGTTCACAGTACTTTAACTAATGTTAACAAGATTTTAATAATGTATTAGTATCTAATGTTAACTAATGGACCTTATTGTAAAGTGTTACCAAATACTTAAATACTTTAAATGCTGACTGGTTCAGGGGGTCGACAACTTTAGGCATTCAAGTTATTTTTCACATAAATCTGGTCAGCTTACACACTGCTCATACTCAGCCTCTAAAATGTTTGAATTAAATCACCAATACAATATCAGGGGGTAAAGATGTCATTAGGGTTCTTACAATTATGGCTGTGCTCTTGTTACCAGATGAGATATGATCGCCAGCGTTTGGCGCTGAGATTCTTCAGGACGTGGCCTTGATGCCATGAAGATGGTGAGTTTCCCCAATAGCAAGAGACTGGTCACAACTTCAATCTGTATTAGTCTATTTTGATAGGTATATATGTAATGTGTCTTTTCTTTTTCATTACAGCCCATCACTGACAGGCTTTCCTGTGTAAACCATCATATTTATCCAAATGAGGTTTGTAAATGCATGAATTCTTTATATTTTACATTAATCATTAATTTTGAATAAAAATTACTTGTAGAAGAAAATGTGACAAGGCCTCTCACAAAATGCCATATTAAAGGAATATTCAGAGTGCAAGTCAAAACTGTTTCTTTTGGGCAATATTATGCTACAAATATCGTCTATTGAGCTAAAGTTAAATTGAACCTGGAATGGTGATTTATGTTACCAGATGCGATACTTAGTAATGGGCATGTACAATGGATTTTGAACTCTACTATTTTTATTGCAGGGTCTCTGGGATCCCCAGCTGAAGGCATGAAGACATCAGATCTTGGCCTGGACAGATGTACCAACAGTACACCACACCGACCTCTGCTTTTGCATGGATGGCTGATTACTACCATGTTCTGTGAGGGTATTACTATAGCAAAACTGAGCACCTGTGACACTGGGATTTCTAGTTGTAAAGAATAATCACACAATGTTTTTTAGATGTTGCAAACCTTTCTCTCTTACAAACAACACAACAGTTAAACCTTTTCAAACTCTTTTCTGGTGGTGCACAAGTCCTATTCTACGAAACAGAAATTAAGATATTCATATGCTCACATTTAAGCTGCGGACACATTACTTTGAGCATGTGAAATTTCTTCGGACACTGCAACTGGCGTGATATGACGTCTGCAGAGTCTTTTTATAAACATGAATTCAACATTGAACAAATAGTATATTCAAAATATAAAAATATACAGTCTACTCGACTTTACTAAATTTTTTTTTTTTAATTTAGCCATTAGGTCACACCTTCTTGTAGCGATTTTGTACTCTTTACACATAGTCTTGTGATGTGAATTCGCAGGTCAGAGTTCCAAACCAAACTTTTTGCAGTGACTTTACTGAAATATTCTCTACAGATTCCACTGTCACAGGTGCTCAGTTTTGCTACAATAATACATAATTGCATAATTTGAGACAATATCCTGATTAAATTTCCAGTCTCATTTTAACAATGACAAACCACGTCTATCTTATTAACTACTGTTCCTTTTGTGTATAATCAATATATAAACAAGTGATATTTAATTGTTAACAAGGGATTGGCTGGACCCTGCTGACCTAATCAGTATTTCTCGTCCAATGGTCATACTTTAATTTTCCGGTTTCTCTAGTATTGCATCCTTCTCATGGGCATTTAATGACTTTTCAGTGTGGGTTAAACCTCTTTTTTGACCCATAATATGTTTTTTTTTAAGTAATTAAAAATAGTTTTGTCTATGCTATTGAAATTGTGGGTTACATCTTTGTCACCTTTTTCACCCAAGGAGTTTACATTCCTGGCAATACAAGAGCGAGGAACTTACATTTTAATTACAAAGGAAAACCAATTCATCTGCTATATTCTTCTGTCCTCCGTTTTCAAGGGTAAGATTTCTTTATAAACCATCTACTCACCCATATGTCTTATTTTTGTGGAACACAAAAGGAGAGAGTCACAGCCTCAGTCACCATTAGAAAAGAAACTGATAGTGAATTATGACTGAGACTGTCAGTCTCTTGATGTTCTGCCTTACATTTCCTTTTGTGCTCCAATAAAAATAACATGTACAAAAGAACATGACCAGTTTTGTTCATGAGTAAATATTGTTTTTAATTTTTTAACTTGAAACTGTTAAGCCTGTAATTGTCATGTAATCCTCTGTATTTGAATGTAAATGCCTTCTCTATTAGTCATATTGACGGTTTGTATAGGAGGATGTATGCTCTAAACATGCAGGCTATATGTAACTGTATTTTGTAAATATTAAAACAATGTTAACTGAATGTCATGTGTGATTATTACATAAGCATGCTCATTTATCTATTAGTATTAAGTATTTGAGATTTTTAAAAACGAAAATGTGTTAACTGTGTAAAACTTTAGCCCAGCTGAAATCAGCATCGTTTCAGCATAAGGTAAGCAAACGATCCGCGTCGATTTTCCGTTAGTTTTGAATGGCGTGTGTGACGTTGGTCTTTGATGTCGTGAGAAACATCGATTCTAGGTTGATTCTGTGTCAATGTGCTGTCTCGGTGTAGCCTGAAAGGTCCAGCCTAACTAAATAAAGGCCATATAAAGCCCCTGCACAGCGGCCAGTATTTACAGCTTTGCATCGTCCACGCATCGGCCAGAGAGCATTCGCGATCAGAGGCCGACGTCGGCGACATTTTCCCGATGAGCAAACGCTCCGTGAGCTACGTCCCGGCGATAGAACTTTGTCCATCGAGACAACATCGGCCCGACGTATGTGTGTTATCTGGGTTTTCTACCATATAATGGTGACATGTATTTTGTGACTTTATTTATTTGTTTTATCTTAATTATTTAATTTATTTGATTTATCCTATTTGTCTTATGTTTTGTAACTGTTAATTGAGTAAATTGAGATCTTGAGAAGCACATTTGCTATTGACGAGGTCGGTTGTGCTTTCTCTCGCTCTTCAAACAAGAGTGCTGCTTTTTCCATGCTGTATGGATCACTGAAGGGGAGAGACGTGTATCCCAAAAAGCATTAATTGTGCTCTGTGTATTTCTGCAGGTATGTTCGTTGTTTATTGTGTTATATGTTGAGAAATGTTTGAAATGTGTTTACTATCGAGTTTATACGAGTTTGATAGATACAAAAAAGAGTGAGGTCTGTATGCAAACGTGATGTTATCAAATTTAATATTTTCAATTTAAATTGTGCAAAAACCGTAACTTTTGACATTTTCCCCCCATTTAATTAATTCACTGATGCGAGTAAGCGGTGAGGAAACTATATATATTTTTTCCTTTTCTACCATATAATGGTGACATGTATTTTGTGACTTTATTTATTTGTTTTATCTTAATTATTTAATTTATTTGATTTATCCTATTTGTCTTATGTTTTGTAACTGTTAATTGAGTAAATTGAGATCTTGAGAAGCACATTTGCTATTGACAAGGTCGGTTGTGCTTTCTCTCGCTCTTCAAACAAGAGTGCTGCTTTTTCCATGCTGTATGGATCACTGAAGGGGAGAGACGTGTATCCCAAAAAGCATTAATTGTGCTGTGTATTTCTGCAGACCTGCTTCTTCAGAATAAACCTTCCTGAGACCTGCTCCACCTGTATTGTCTTCTTTGAGAGCAGCAAAACACAACCAGAGTAAAACTGCTACACAAGCACCACTTTAATTTACAGCCTGCAATGTCAAACTTACCCTGTAACTATATGAAACAAGCACCACTTTGATTGGTAACACTTTATTTTACAGTGCCGTAGTTACACGTTACTACATGTACTTACTATAGTAATAACAGTAAATTATGCATAATTACAAGTAACTAACCATAAACCTAACCCTAACTGTAACTCTATAGTAAGTACATGTAGTTAATTAATAGTGCTCTGTACTTATTTGAGTAATTACAATGTAACTACGGCACTGTAAAATAAAGTGTAACCCTTTAATTTACAGCCCGCAGATGTCACACTTACCCTGTAACTACATAGAACAAGAGTATATTTCCCCAGTATTTAAATAAAAGTTGCAATAGTTTTAGTTTTACATGCCTTGAAACATGGAAGCCTAAAAAAAAAAACTGTATAAATGTACTATGTACCCCGTAATTAAAAAAAAAAAAAAAGCCTTTATTTATTGGTACACTATTATTACAAAAAGCTATGCAATGCATGTTCTCACTAAATTGCTCCCAAATGTAAGATGGTTACTATCTTATTATAGTAGAATAAGTACCTCTTATTTCTAAAATACTTACTGTATAAATAATTTGTTAATTTTCCTGGTTTTTACCCCTTTATTCCCCAAACTTTACATATTGTTCCCTTATACCTACATGTACATACTTTATAGTTATAATTACTGAAAGTTACGCTGTAAATTAGTTTTACTTGCGCAGTTGTGAAGGCTAATCGTTAAAAACTTTCTTTAGCCCCTTGAGGTTAGTGGAGGAATATCTTCGTATACACATGTCCATAAAGCACGCATGGAGATGCAGTCGTAAAAACAAAACGTAATTTATTAATTACAATCTCCGGTTTACTTTACAAACAAAAATACAAAATGAAACTTCCAAGAATGCTAAATACCAGTGTGAGCATGTGATTAAAGAAACTGTTGCTCTCCACCCTCTAACCTGTTCCTGCCAAACAATTCTAACTAGCTATTGCGACTTGCACTTTCATGCCGTAGTGATGCGTCAAGGAGGAGGAGCAAGTAAATTCATATGAACAGGTTAGTCCAAGTATTAACCCTCTGGACCCGGAAGTGTTTTCTGGGCCCTGGTGGTGTTTTGACATGCCCTGACATTTGTGCTTATTTCTGTTACTTTTAAAGGTCCCGTTTTTCGTGGTTTTTGGAAGCTTTGATTGTGTTTATAGTGTGCAATATAACATGTGTTCATGTTTTGCGTGTAAAAAAACACATTTTTTTTCACATAATTTACTTATCTGTATACCGCTGTTTCCACTGTCATAAAAACGGGCTGATGACTTCCTTGTTCTATGAAGTCCCTCCTTCAGAAATACGTAACGAGTTCTGATTGTGCCAGCGGTTCCTGTGTTGTGATTCGACAGCAGCTTAGCGCACCTTGCCCGGAAATGTCACGCCTCTTACCATAACGTGGAGATGCATGCGCTCAGTGTTATTGATCTCGAAGTACAGCGTCCCTGGGAAGGCCAAACAAAGGTGATTGGACTGCGGGATGAAAATAACAGCGTTTCGACGACATGGCGACAAACACACTCTACAAACGCAACTCTTGCTCTTCTCCGTGGGAGCGCAACAAGACCACGCCCCCTTTTTTTGTGTATTCCTGTGGGCGGAGGTTAGTCAAAAAACTGTTTTAGTGACGTCATTAAAGAAGGAAGTAGAGGGATGTAGTCCAAACTGGCCGTTCGATGTAGGCGACTTCTTTTAAATAAAATATCTCGCTTGGCATTGAACTTTGAGCTTTAAAATTTTACAGATTTTATTTATACTCTAACAACAACATTACACACTAACTAAAGTTTGAAACATGGGATCACGAAGAACGGGACCTTTAACATTTTCATGGGTAAAGTCTGATTACACTATATCAGCACTTCTCAAAGTCCGGATCCGGATCCGGAGGGAATTCAATCCGGACCCGCCTCCATTTCGTATTTCAATAGCCTTTCGCCGAGCCCCGCCCCCCTTAGTTACTGTTGCTTTGTCCGACAAGCTGTGGCGCTGTCACTCCACACGCAGTGAAAAATACATCGCAGAACAAAGAGGATACTGACCACACATCGACAGACAAGACAGAGCAGGTTACTTATGATATTAAACAAAGTCCCAGCTTTCAAACCGTGTAGTTATTAAAGAAATTCAAACAATAAAAACCGTTTTGTTGCTCTTTAATGTGTCGTGACCATGGTCGTGACAGATTGCTGTAGATCCTCAGCTCAACCGCTCGTAAAAACCGATCATCTCTTCCTTTTAGTCCATGAACATGAGAATGAATGTTGTTTCAAACGCGGAAAGACGTCAATACACACCATTTTTCAAGTTTAACTCCACCGAGGTTAATCTTTTAACTACTGGCTGCTTTGTCGGACAAAATGGCGGATGCGGCGTTCTGATTGGTTAGATCGCTTGTCAATCAAACTCCCAGCGAAAGGTCAATTGTGTGTAAGGGATTAAAAATCTGGATTTCCTACTTTGATAAACGCATGTCAAAATCATTTGTTTAGTGTTTTATGTCTTTTTGGAGATGGTCCGAAATTAAAGCAAAGGCGAGATATTTAAAGTTTTCCTCCGTGATTCAGTTGCCATGACAACGAGTCATGCGCGACGCAACACTTCACGCGCAGTAAGCGTTTGAATGGGTGTGGAGCAGTGGTTCTCAACCTGCGGCCCGGCACAAATGTAAATGCGGCCCGCGATATGCCGACCACAATAATAATAATAATAATAAAAATTAGCATACAATTTATTTTTGTTTTAAAATTTAAATTAAAGTGAATTATTAAAAAAATATAAATGAGCTATAATGCTTTATTTGTCATATAAAATAATTTTGGTGAGCATTTATTATTTTCAGACATCAGGCAATGTAGGCTAATGACGCAATCACTTAGTTAACGAAACACAAGTGCGCGCTTAGGAAGAATTCAAACAGTAGCCATTAATTTTGTAAATTTAAGCCTCAAAATGGTCAAATTCGTTATTAAAGGAGAAAAACTAAATGTGGAAGATAAAATGAAGGAACACATGCAAACAAGAAGAGTCGCAGCATCAGCAGCAAAGGTAAGAAGAATGGAAGAATCAGTTTGCTGTTAGGCCTAATGAGCGAGATGGGCAGCCTTCCTGTTTGCTCTGTAGTAAAGTACTTGACAAGCAAAACCTACAATTTCAAAAGACTGAACTGTGAATTTGATGTGTTTGTTTGATGTATTTAAAATCAGTAAAAATAACCGCATCAGCGCACCCGCGGCTGGAATGAGCCCAACTCTGCGCGCGCTCGCGGATCCGATGCTGCGCGAGGGATTGCGACATGACAGAATGCTTGATATTGTCATTGTAATTAGCCTACAGTGCGCTCAGTGTTGTTTGTAAAAAGAGCTGAGTAACATTTGCTTATTAAGGCATTTATGTGATTGTTTGGTGACTATTGCGATGATGTTGAAGAGAGTCAAAGTCATACAAAATTAAATAGCAACTTAAAGTGATGTAGTTTGTGTGTTCATTGAGCATTACTGATTATTATTGTAAAGCTAATGTCAGTAAGTTAGTTTTTATTTGTTATTTATTGTGCAACATCTTGGTATAATAATAGTATTATCTGCTAATACCATAACATTAAATCTGAATAGTTTGCATTGGTGACGTCATATGTAAATTATATGCGGACCGTGAGACTTGCACTTGGACCCTTGTGCGGCCCACTTGGAAAAAAGTTTGAGAACCACTGCACTATATTCAGCAGAAACTATGCTACAATAGTATGTGAGCAGCATGTATGTAAAAGTTTGTAGTTTGTGAAAAAAAAAAAATTAAGTCACTGAAATAAGGCCATAAAACCCATATACTGAAATGTATGATGTAGGCTTCAAAACTATGTGAAAATCATCCTTCCCACTCATTCACATAAAACAATATATTGATTTAAAATTTGTAAGACATGTTTTGTGTAAGAAGGCTGTATGCGGGGATGGTATGAACGATCATGAATAATTATGTGTTTCACACCTGGGAAGACTCTCCCCTAATGGCCCTGTCAGCTGAATGGGACTGTGAGGGAACTAGAACAAAGAATGTGAGGAGATTTAAAAGAATGGCTTTTTGATTGTATTTTATTTACAACACAACATAATCCAATTATACATAAAGACCAAAAAGGGACATTATTGAGCACACTGATCTAAAGACGGAGACTTTAACAGTCACACACCTTTGTGCCATTCACAGTTCCTGTTCAACATACCTGTCATTTCCAAGGTGTTTGTTTTTTTTTCAAAACAACTGTGAACATGCTGATATCAGAAGCCACTAGGGCTGCATCTAATTGTGATTTTTCTGGTTAAAATTGTGATTTAAAATTCACAAAACAAATATAAACAACACCAGGTTTGTTGTGTCTACTTGTAGGGCTGCATAAAATAATAATAATAATAATAATTTTACTTTACAGAAAACATTTTTTTGGGGGGGAAAAAGCAGGAAGCAAAAGTGATTCATAATGATTCATTATAAATATTATGCATGTTGTAGTAGATTTTCCCTTACGCACCTGATTTAAGTTTACCTGATCACCTGGGGTGTCTCCTAATTGACACCCGAGCATCTACTGGAGACACTCAATAATATTATCTGTTTACCTGGGGCGTCTCCTAATCGACACCCGAGCGTCTTCTGGCGACACCCAATAATATTTATACTCTAGCACTGCATCTACTAGTCGACAACTGGCTTCGAGTCGGTCAATGTCTTGACCCTTTTGAACCTAGTGTTCCCTAACTTGCTGCGCAGCAATAACCAGATAGACTCCAGACTATGCCTTAGAACAGTGGTTCTCAAACCTGTCCTGGGGACCCCCCACCACTGCACATTTTGCATGTCTCCCTCATCTAACATACCCAATTCAACTCTTGCAGTCTCTACTAATTAGCTGATGACTTGAATCAGGTGTGTTAGATGAGGGTGACATGCAAAATGTGCAGTTGTGGGGGGTCCCCAGGACAGGTTTGAGAACCACTGCCTTAGAATATGCTTTATTCATGGCCGGAGGTCCTCATATCAATCACAGAGAATCCCCCCAGCAAAACAAATACAACAGTTTATATAGGATAGGAGCATGGAAAAGCATTCTACAATATGATTGGTTCTTCATGTCAAACCCTTCTGTTACTAGGTAAAGCAAGATTTGCCAAAATCATGTGTTTATTAGTTCGTTGGTTACTCAATATCATTTCCACTTTTCTTATTTTTGGACATGATTCAGACACCGTGACCTTTCGGGTTCGGGTCGTTCCTACATCACGTCACAGCCCCATAGGCTGAAACTGAAACTGAAAAGATTAGTTCATCTCTCAAGTCTCAGGTCTGAGTCCTTCATTCTTTTGTCACGTGACCGCTTCCCGGCTCAGTGTCTCACAACAAATACATTACATTCGTATTACTATTGACTGTATGTTGTATTTAATTTAGGAATTATCATAATTATCAAAAGATATGTACAAAAACATTTATGTTATGCCCCTTCGGATCAATATGCTCAGTCTTCATATAGGAAAATCAATTATTATACTAGCTAAAAAACAACAACAACAACAACAAAAAATAAACTAAACTAAAAAAATAACTATGCACTTGTAAGGAAGGTTGTGAATGGCTGTCACGTCACGTGAAAAAAGAACAAAAGACTCGAGAGGTGAAATAATAATTTCTGTTTCTGCATTCAGCCTGTGGGTCTGTGATGTGATGAACGAACGACTTGAACCTGAAGGACTCGAGAGACGAACTAATCATTTCTGTTTCTGGTACAGACTACATAGCCTTGTCTGCTGGACTGGGACTTGATGAACGATCGACTCAAACACGAAAGACTCGAGAAGTTAACTAATCATTTCTGTTTCCTGTACAGAACCTATGGGATGTTGCGCATACATGCATACATATAAATGAACGAATCACTCTCTGAGACAACTCGTTCTCGAGTCCAGGGTTTGAAATTAACACCCGCCAACCCATCAATTGCAGGTAAAAATCAGGTGTGGCGGGTAACGCTGTCAAATCACTAGCCAATTTGACGGGTTACTTATTATGTATACTCACTTTGCTGGGGAAGTTTGTGTAAGCCAAATCTGCACAACTTGTGAGTCATCATGATATATTAAATACAGCACATTGCGCAGAATCTGCATGTCAAGTCAAGTCATCTTCATTTATGTAGCGCTTTTCACAATACATATTGTTTCAAAGCAGCTTCAGAGTGACAATAGGAAAATTCTTATCGAGCTAAAGTTGGTTTTTGATTGAATCACTTCCATTGTAAAAATTGTTAATTATTACTTTAGGGGCTGCTTAAATTACACCTTTCCCACTGAAAAACGAATATTTTTAATGCATTCTTGCCGTTCATTTACGTGTTTAATCTATAGGTTTGCGTGTTTGAGTGTGTATGTGAGCAGAAGCTTGATCTTTTTAAAAAAAATGATATTTGCTAAATTACTTTACTGTCCGCATAACACACAAAAATTAGTTGTGTCTGCAGATCTATGCGAACTGGAATAATTTTGATAATGTTTTATCCATACATAGGGAAATGGGTCTTCGCAGGGGATAGTTTAGTAGTAGTATCTGTCCTGCCACTCTTTTTTTTTTTTGACCTTTTTTTTATCTGATTCTGGTGCTGGTTGTCATAGAATCCCAGGACACTGGAAACTAAATTATTTATTACGAATTTCCACTTATTGCTCAGGTATTAAGAATATTATTGAAGAATTTAAAGGAAAACCATCTGTGTCTGTATCTTCTATTTGGGAGATGTTGAAATAGGAATATAGAAAATTCTCTATTTGATTTAGTAAACAATTAGCAAAGGCAAAATCTTTAAGATACATCTCTATCTTAAGTGAAATTAATCAAATTATAGCCAAGCAACAGACAAATGAGGAAGATAACGTCAAAATGCACAACTTAAAAAAATAATTAAACCTTTATGCAGAAAAGGCTAAGGGTGCTTTTATTAGATCCCGAGTGAAATGTTTAGAATTTGAGGAGAAAAATTCAGCATACTTTTTTAATTTAGAAAAGAAAAGAGGAAAATATAAAAGAATATCTTCTCTATATACTGAAGGCAATTTAGTTACAGACGAAACCAGAGTTTCTCATTTTGTTTCCAGTTTTTACTCTCAACTCTTTTTTTCTAATAGCTTTTTTGAGAGGGTTCAAGCATTCACATCAAATCTCCCATTGATGCAATTGTAGATAATTTTTCGCAACAGATACAGAAATCAAACAATATCTTCAACTGCTGGTTACAAAGAAACTTAACCATATATGGTCACGTCTTGATATCTAAAGCTGAAGGTATTTCTAGGATTGTATATCCAGCTCTGTCTTTATATGCTGACAGAAAAATATGTTCATCAATTGACTCTGTTATTTAAATTTTTGTGGAAAAATAAAACTGAATATGTTAAAAGGATGACGCTGATCAGAAATACTTTGGAGGGAGGTGTGAATGCTTTGGACTTTCAATCAGGTTTTTAAGATTGGCTGGATTAAACGTTGCTTGAACGCTGATCCTAATATGCTATGGTTTTATATTCCTAAGCTGATTTTTGATAAATGTGGAGGCTAACATTTTTTATTGGCTTGTGATTTCAATTGCAGTAAATTCCCAATCAAGCTCAGCAGTTTTCATAAGCAAGCCTTGGAAGCCTATAAGCTTGCCTTTTGCCACAACTTTTCCCCTCATAGAAGTATCATATGGAATAATCAGAATGTGCTGTCTGGAAAAAAATTTTTTTTTTTTTTTTTTTTTAAAGATTGGTTTGACAAAGGTGTAATTTTTTTGTTTTCGATTTGTTAAAAAGGGATGGTAACTTCTATTCCTATTCTGAATTTACAGCAATTTTTGAAGTGGATACCTCACCTAAAATTTATAATTGGGTTATTAATTCTATTTCACCCAAACTGTTATATTGTTACGTACAGAAGGGGACGGAGACACAGGTATAGTTAATATACAGTTTATTAAACAACCAGAGATTGATGGCAGAGTGCAGGTGAGTGGAAGCAGGTTAAGTTTGTGACTGAAGAGGATACTGGATCTGATACTTGTCTTTGTCTTTCCCAGGGATTGTGGAAGCAGGCAGGCATGGAGCAGACGAGACACGATGACACTCACAAGAGACGAGGAGACACGAGGAGTCACATGGAATGCTGGATACAGGTAAGTAGAAATTAGCAGAGTCCTTGAGGTAAGCATAACAAGTAGGTATGCGTTAACAAGACCGGACAGTGACTGAATGTTCTTAGGTGTCTTTTATGGTGCTGTGGTGATGAGTGTTAATGCGTGTCAGGTGTGGCTGCTTAGTACTCAGGAAAGGGAGTGCGTTGTGATTGGGTGAGTGAAGAGCCTGGTGTGTCTGTGACATATATCTGGTTAGGGCATATTGTAGTTACAGAGTAGCAAAATGTGAATTACCCAAATTATCAATCAGTGTTCTGGAGCTTTGTAATATTAAATGTAACTTTTTTTGGATTAGAAGAATCCTTATTACAGTTTTTCTCCGTCGCTTTGGTACATTTCTCAGATCAGAATTGAAATTCTCAAAACTACCTGTTCAATTCTCACATCATTGTGTCACTTGTGCACATCAAAAAAGCAGTTTCTCATTTCTTTGAACAAGTTGCAAATGCTTTGGTACATCCATGCAAATGATTATGTACAATTCTCTGTTGTTTCCTACATTATCAGTTGCTTATGTCATGTTGATCAAAATGTATTATATTGGGTCTCTGTTGAATAGTCTC
Organism: Ancherythroculter nigrocauda; assembly: GCA_036281575.1. Taxonomy (NCBI): domain Eukaryota; kingdom Metazoa; phylum Chordata; class Actinopteri; order Cypriniformes; family Xenocyprididae; genus Ancherythroculter; species Ancherythroculter nigrocauda. The sequence goes on along the minus strand of VTFQ01000023.1, from coordinate 15,407,888 downwards.
ACCCCCCACAACATTTAGGCACAAGCTCGTAGCATAAGTCTTTACATGCAAAATGGTTGAACAAGTTATCATAATATGTCAAGCATATTTCTATACTTTCTATATTTCCATTAGACTTTTTTCTAAATCTGTCCTGAATTGGTAAATTGCTCCCAGGTGAATCTTGACGACATGACATGACTCAATAACGACATGACTCAATGACATGTTCTGTCAATAAAATACAGTACAAACAGTAAGAGAGTAAATTTGAATCTTTTCCATTCTCTTGCAATTACACTCACACATACACTAAGATGTAACTTATAATTGACAATAATTGTCATCAAAACTTTAGCCATAGTTTCCATCAGAACGTCCCTCCAGAGTAAACGGTTATATTGAGAACATCCATATCCGTACTGTCTTATCCGTACACAATGACACAAGGACTTGTCATTCTGATGGCACTGACATGTTCATTGACACAGATATTTACTTTTGAGAGATGAACTAAGGATTTTGAGTAAGAGAGTGGCTTTTGCAGGTTATCCATGGTGTTTTGCTATTTGTACAAATTGTTTTGAGAAATGCACTTACTGTTTTGCAAATTGTGAGTTTGATTCGAGAAATGTACCAAAGCGACTGAGAAAAACTGTAAGAAGTTCAGCTGTCACCCCAAAGCATTTTTTAAATGGAAAATAAATTATCCTTATCTTTATACTATTAAAGTATGGCCTGGTATTAATAAGTTTCTTTTACCTAACAAGATGAAAGAACTTTACTATAAAATTCTTCATAATTACTATCCATTTAACTCTTTTCTTTCTAAATTTAAGTTGGACATTTCTTCACAATGCACATTCTGTAACTCTAATCTTGAAACAATACCACATTTATTTTCTGAATGTGATTATGCAAATGATTTTTGAAATCACCTGATATGACTGTGGTGAGGGGGGCGTGGTTCAGCGAAGTCTGCAGCGGGAGAGCAAGTCGGGAGATGAGCGGTGAGTGAGTGGGTTAAACGCAGATGACGAACACCTGTCTCTTGTTTCAGTAATTGGTGTGGAGAGAGTATATAACACCAGGAGAAACAGGAGTGTGGGAGAGAGAGAAGGACTACTGACTGCTGACCTACTGGATTCCTGAGATACGTCTGCTGGAGTGAATTTGTGTTATTACATTTGACCGACTTGTGCCTGTCTGCACACCTTTTTGTTTGTTGTGGATTTAATAAAGCAGTCAGTAGTCAAGCCAACCCTGTCCTCTTCCTTCCTTGACAACGAACTTTGCTACAATGACATTTTATCAATATTTTTCTAAATGTGTAAGCCTTTGGACTTAAAAGCCTTAATGGAGTTGTTTTGTGCATTATTGTGATCGAAAATAAATGGAAACAGGTAGCAACCGAATAGGTAGCCTATATGTTCTCTTTTTATGTGAAATAGTAAATATCATTTAGATTTAGCTTGACTGATGTGCACTCCCAACAAATTAATAAATTACTGTTACTGTAAACTTTTTTTATTGTAAAACATTGGTCAAATATTGATGTTGGAATCTTAAACTGATCTGCAAGGCAGTTCTTCAGTTCTTGCATGATACAGGACTGTATATGGATCAAAGAGATTTAGATGTCCGCATCAATAGAAATTTACAAAAGTGATTTTATATACATAGGAAGCACATTAAATGCAAGTAAAACTTGTACTTAAGGTTTTAAATAAGTTTTGGTAGAATAAAATGTAAAAATGTGGGTGAAATAATGTTCCATTGTCATTCAGCATAACACTTATATTTATTAGTGATGTCCGGTTCGCGAACAAATCGTTCTTTTTAACCGGTTCTTTTTAGTGAACCGGTCGAACCAGTTCACCAAATCGGTCTGAATCGTTCCAAACGGTTCGCATCTCCAGTTAGCAAACACGAATCCACAAATTACTAAAGTTACTCACTTTTTGACGTGCCTGATGCTACCTCTCGAAATAAACCAACATCCCGGAGTTATTCAGTTACTCCAACTGTACACTGACTTAACCTGCTGTGAAGAGAGAACTGATGATGATGGGCACGAGCAGCAAGAGCAGCTGATATGAGTGCGCATGCGCGGCGTACACGAACGAACATACACGGCCTGTCACCGTTCTCATTCTCGAGTCAAGAATCGGTTGCAGCGGTTTTCGGATGATCAGTACACAACAGAGAACCGCTTCTTTCGGACATGTCCGATTTGAGAACCGGTAAGCTGATGATACTGTGCATGCATGTAATTTTTCAAGAGAACGAAAAGCACGTTAGTCAAGTTTTGTTAAACATCGGTGAGTGTGATAATATAAAACATACTGGAAATATGTTTATGACTGGTCCGTGTATGTTTTGATAGTTTGTTTTCCAATTTGAAATGAAATATGCAGAAACGAGAAAACGGTTGCTTCCCGTTTTTTCGTTTGTTAAAGAAAATGGAAAAACGAGATTTTGGCTTGATTTTTTGTTTTTTCGGGTCACGGATAGAAAACGGAAACACGACTTCAAAACTAGTTTTCCACATGTGGGCGGTCATTACACGCCCCTTTCAGCCAATTGGTCGATCAGATCTGAGCCAGTGACGTCATCTTCAGTTCGTTCAACAAAATAATAGTCCTCTGCTGCTATATCAGTAGCTATATGTAATATATCGGCTTTCTTCGGTGCAACCTAACGCATATTTCACAGAAATATTTATTTCAGAAATGTTAATCAGCACACACACTGTTGTAATGCTGTTTGTAGTTTAATATGCATGGCTGTGCTACCCACACACAGAGGAGTGGATGAAAAGCACAGATTTAAAAAAAAAAAAAAAAAAAAAAAAACTACAGTTTTTATTTTATTCTATTTTGAATAAATAGAATAAATCATAATAAATAAGTAATGTAAGCAATTTTGAATTTGGGGGCACCACTACATAGCTATTTTAGTTTTGACAAAAATAATATATAAACATTAAGCCAAAACGAATTCATTTAAAGTGAACAGAAACAGAACTGAAACAGAAACTGGCGTTATAACCTAGGCTATCTCTCTAATTTGGCACAAATCCAAATGTTTCCATATTCACGATTTGGAGGCTAAACTATATTTATTATTTAAATGCTTTTATTGTACACAGACTTAAAATGAGCAGTATAACTTTTTATATATTTGGTTGAATGTATGTTATTTTGACAGTTAACAGGCTGCGATGTCAAGTTACTAAAACTGATGTTGTGCACGTGAGGCGCCGGCGCGTTCACTTGAATTTTCTTATAAAAGCGGAAACAACTTAAAATATTCAGACATTTATGGTCAAATATATGTAACACCATTCAAATCTGTGAAGGGTTAAATAGGCCTATTATTTTTGTACACTCAAAATAAAAACAAAACATTGTTTGTAAAATAATTGCACAATCTCTATATCCTAATTTATTGTTAATGTAATTCATTTTCCAGGAGCTCTTTGCTTCTACCTTCAGTTAAACTGCTAACAGTGATTGTAATTAATTACCTAAAGTATATTATTTGCTAACTACATTCTTTAAATTGTAATGTTGACATCCATTTTCTGTAAAGCTGCTTTGAAATGATATGTATCGTGAAAAGCGCTATACAAATAAATTTGAATTGAATTGAATTGAATTGAATTAAACAATGAAATTTCTGCCGTCTCGGTTTCCTTTTTGTGAACTTCTCAAAAATGAACCGACACTCATATTGTCGCATTTTTTTTTCCCCCTTTCATTTTGGTAATATGTTAATTATTTAAGTGAAATAAATTTTGCACATAGACATAGGCTATTTATTCCTTTTATATATTTTAATCCTTTTTTTCTCCGTTCACAGAAGTGCGGCAGGTGCGTAATGATGATGAATCCTCATGTTCTGTTGTTTATTCTGCTATTTGTTCATGTAGGCTAAAACTAAACCCCTGCGATTTTTTTTAATGATTCACAGACATTTATCAATTCTAATTTCATCTAATTCTACTTTAATATAATCCTGTCGGTTAATGAAACGATCGCGTCAGTTGAAAGTCGGGGAAAAAACTGAAATGATATTGACAAGGCTACAATAATTTTCGTTTAGTTTAAGTTTTTCAAAACATCCACAGAACTGCATTACAGTAAATTTTAACTGTTATTTAAACCGTTATTAGGTGTTGTCACATGTCAAATAGGTATAACAGTTTTATTAGCCTATATTTATTATATTTCATATTTGTCTTTTTGTCCATAGGCTACATATCGTGAAAACAAATGTAACACACACACCACCACCAACAACAACAACAACAACAATTTTGTGTTAAGAAGCTGCTCTTAATTGTTTATTGATGACTTCACAGCGCATTAGTATTGCTGTGCATGAATAACACTGAAAATATGAAAATATCTACTGCGGGGCAAAGGATCGCATTTTGACGAAACCATAGACTGTAAAAAAGACGAAAACCCAGCACAGAGGTTATCGCGGCCATGGTGATAGTTGTCTCTGTGCACCACCTGGTGGATAGCCTATTTTCTAATATGACAGCATAGCCTACTATATACTGCAAGGAATGCGTCTTCTAAATGATTGAATTTAAATATATAAAATGTAAACAAAACATTAAAATAAGAAAAAAAATGAGTGCAGTAGCCACTGATCTATAATAGAGAATAGCCTATCAGCTCATATATAGCCTATAGATTGGTAGTAGCCTAGGCCAAAGGATGTCATGCGCTTGGTAACAGATGTAGAGGCATTTACATTTTACATTTTAAAAACACAATGACAGCTTAAAAACAGACTTTATTAAATTTACTGTAGGTTTTTTAAACATTTTTTTTTTTTTATCTTTGCATACATATTTCTGTGAAATATGCGTTAGGTTGCACAGAAGAAAGCTGATTTATGACATCTACTGATATAGCAGCAGAGGACCATTATTTTGTTGAACGAACTGAAGATGACGTCACTGGCTCAGATTTGATTGACCAATCGGCATAAAGAGGCGTGTAATGAACGCCCACATGTGGAAAACGAGTTTTGAAGTCGTGTTTCCGTTTTCTATCCGTGACCCGAAAAAACGAAAATCAAGTCCAAATCTCGTTTTTCCATATTTTTTTTTAACAAACGAAAAAATGGGAAACGACCGTTTTCTCGGGTCCGTGTAACGCTTCACAATTCAATTTTCAGACCATACAATGCAAATGCAAAAATGAAAAATTGAAACCAGACGTTCATTTTTGCTATTTTTCGGTTACATCATAAATGGATATTTGCCATTTTTTACCCCTTTTTTCAATTTCACTTTTGCAAAATGATGACTTAAGAAACAATCATTTGAATAAATGAAACTAACCGATTTTCTATTTTTCCATTTTCTGTCTTGTAATTGCGGCGTGGGCTGTACCATTAGCACGGGGGTGTGGCCGCGGACTGCTGTCATCTCACTGATGTAACTGCTTTATTTACACTGCATGCATGTTGAGGAGTAGTTTAAAAGAATGGAGGATGACCTTTTTCACCAAACGTGCTATCAGATTTAATTATTAATATAATAACTGTGCTTAATATAGACAGTCCGGACTGGCCATCGCGAGCAGCTGGGAAAAGTAAAATCCCGGTGGCTTGGCTGATTTGGCACGTTGCCCAGCTTGTTTGTATTTACAATTACTTATTCATTACAATATATACAATATTGTATATACAATTAATATACAATACCCTTGGTCAGGGGGTGCATTTTACTTGTACAACCACGAGATCCCAGTTCATTTTCTTTGGGATAGACAGCAGACTGAGTGAAGATCCTTCACGTCAATATAGCATGAAAGATAAAAAAGACTACCAAGCAAAAATATACAAAACATTTATAAAAAATACACAAAACATTAAGTTTTTAGCTCTTGTTTGTAATACAATATTTGTACTGTAAACATGCAGATGTTTTCTTTAGCGGGCATCGTTTGTTACCACGGCAACCGCTTGAGCTTCCGCACTTCACACGCTTCTCATTCGCTTAAAATAACCTTAAATCCAGCACAGTTATTAACTCTGTGTATTAGCTAGATACGGTTCGCCGAAGATGAGGCGAATCTGATCTATATGACGCAAGTCAAGAGCACTATGATTTATTTTCAATTATTAATTTTAATAAATAAATACAAATACTTTGATTTGGCACATTGCCCATCTTGTTTGTAGTTATTTATTGACCTATTCGGCATTATTTGTTGCCTGTGGTGTACCCAAATGATTACTGCGAGAATCCAGCATTCGATAATGAACAGAAATAAATCGTATAAGCCTATCTTGAAAGCGCTATAGCTAGCCTATATGAAATATTTTAGGCTAGGCTAAAAACGAGCGCTAAAACCTAACAATTTTTTTAAATGATGCTCAGTTTTTTTATATATTTTCGCTTGGTAGTATTTTTATCTTTCATAAAGGCCTATTGACGTGAAGGATCTTGGCAAGCCTGCCCTATCCCACTGAAAATGAACTGGGATCTCGTGGTTACTGTAGTCTACCAAGTAAAATGCACCCCCTGACCAAGGCCATAATGTATAATATAGCTGCGAGCAGCGATGGCGGGCCCAAGCCCGGTGGCACCGCCACCCCAGTGGCTTCAGGGCAACTGTGCACAGCGGGCAATAGGCACTTAAAATGGTTAAACATCAAAGGACTATGTCAAATTCACTCCACATTTACTGCACTACAAGGTGCCGCTATAGAGCCCCTCCTCCCTGCCCATTTTCAAAGGATTACATGTGCCAAGTTTTAACATTATTCTGATGAATTTTGAAGCAAATCAGGTAAAAATAAGAGGGTGATCTCAATGTATGCTGAAAGTGACACATTTTCTGCTTCCAGTTGGTGGCGCTATGACTTTGAATCACAATAGTCAAATCCATGTGATCAGCCTTGTACAACGAAGACTAAGCCAAAGTTTCATCAAAATCAATTAATGTATGCAGAAGTTATAACACTTTGTTTCCCTTTTCTTGCCATAAATTCGTTGCCTCGCCACGGCCAAACCGTTTGAGATATCCAAAATCCGTTTGCAATTAAACAACTTCAATGTGTTAGCAACAAGTTAAAAAAAGCTTGGTGTAAATTGGATAAACCCTGTAGGAGTAGTAGTATAAAATTCATAGCCTGTTTTTTCAAAAAATTAACATTCAAACAAAAATAGCCGACTTCCTGTTGGTCGGAGCTAATGAATGTAAATTAGAAAATTGTCCAGCTTGATGAGAACAATGTACCGAGTTTGGTGACTGTAGGAAAAACTAACCCCCCCACTTTTGACAAAAGGTGGCGCTACTGAGCCCCTTCACCATGCCCATTTCTATGGCTTTGTCCATGTCTACAGGTTGACAATATTGATGTGTGTGTCGAGTTTCATGCAATTTGAAGCATGTTAAGAGCCTCAAAAACACTCAAGAATATTATTACAGTTTGACCTGTTGCCATGGCAACAATATTTCAAATATCAAAAATCCTGTCATAGGTCTACATCTGCTGTGTATTGACATTACACTGATGAAGTTTGAAGCAAATCAGGTAAAAATAAGAGGGTGATCTCAAAGCATTTCAAAAAGTGATACACTTCCTGCTGCCAGTTGGTGGTGCTATAACTTTGACTCACAATAGTCACATCCATGTGATCAGACTACTACAACTAACACACTCGTGAAGTTTCATAAAGATCAATATATGTATGCAGACGTTATAACACATTTCCTGTTTCCTTTTTCTCGCCATAAATTTGTTGCCTCGCCACGGCCAAACCGTTTGAGATATCCAAAATCCGTTTGCAATTAAACAACTTCAATGTGTTAGCAACAAGTTAAAAAAGCTTGGTGTAAATTGGATAAACCCTGTAGGAGTAGTAGTATAAAATTCATAGCCTGTTTTTTCAAAAAATTAACATTCAAACAAAAATAGCCGACTTCCTGTTGGTCGGAGCTAATGAATGTAAATTAGAAAATTGTCCGGCTTGATGAGAACAATATGTGTACAGAGTTTGGTGACTGTAGGAAAAACTAACCCCCCCACTTTTGTCAAAAGGTGGCGCTACTGAGCCCCTCCACCACGCCCATTTCTATGGCTTTTTCTATGTCTACTGGTTGACAATATTGATGTGTGTGTCGAGTTTCATGCAATTTGAAGCATGTTAAGAGCCTCAAAAACACTCAAGAATATTATTACAGTTTGACCTGTTGCCATGGCAACAATATTTCAAATATCAAAAATCCTGTCATAGGTCTACATCTGCTGTGTATTGCCATTACATTGATGAAGTTTGAAGCAAATCAGGTAAAAATAAGAGGGTGATCTCAAAGCATTTCAAAAAGTGATACACTTCCTGCTGCCAGTTGGTGGCGCTATAACTTTGACTCACAATAGTCACATCCATGTGATCAGACTACTACAACCAACACACTCGTGAAGTTTCATAAAGATCAATATATGTATGCAGACGTTATAACACATTTCCTGTTTCCTTTTTCTCGCCATAAATTCGTTGCCTCGCCACGGCCAAACCGTTCGAGATATCAAAAATCCCCTGGCAATTTTTAATCATCAGTGTCTTGACTTCATGCTGACCGAGTTTGGTGGCGATCGGATTAATCGTCTAGGAGGAGTATATCAAATTCCAGAGCATGCGTTTTTCAAACAACCCTTAATAGCTGACTTCCTGTTGGCGTGGCGTTTAACTTAGAGTACGAAAGTTGTTCGGCCCGATGAGGTCTATATGTGTACCGAGTTTCATACTAATACGTGCAAGCGTGTTTAATATATGGACCAAATTTTCAGACTTTTTTCAAGGGGGCGCTGTCGAGCCCCCCTGCCACGCCCGGATACCAGCCTCTGGGGCGTCCTAATGGCCGCGGATTCCAATGTGTGTGCCAATTTTCAAGAGTTTTTGAGCATGTTAAGGCCCCCAGAAAGCCCCGGAAGACGGAAAAAAAAAAATAAATAAATAAAATAAATAAATAAATATAGCTGCGAGCAGCGATGGCGGGCCCAAGCCCGGTGGCACCGCCACCCCGGTGGCTTCAGTGCAACTGTGCACGGCGGGCAATAGGCATTTAAAACGGTAAAACATCAAAGGACTATGTCAAATTCACTCCACATTTACTGCACTACAAGGTGCCGCTATAGAGCCCCTCCTCCCAGCTCATTTTCAAAGGTTTACATGTGCCAAGTTTTAACATTATTCTGATGAATTTTGAAGCAAATCAGGTAAAAATAAGAGGGTGATCTCAATGTATGCTGAAAGTGACACATTTTCTGCTTCCAGTTGGTGGCGCTATGACTTTGAATCACAATAGTCAAATCCATGTGATCAGCCTTGTACAACGAAGACTAAGCCAAAGTTTCATCAAAATCAATTAATGTATGCAGAAGTTATAACACTTTGTTTCCCTTTTCTTGCCATAAATTCGTTGCCTCGCCACGGCCAAACCGTTTGAGATATCCAAAATCCGTTTGCAATTAAACAACTTCAATGTGTTAGCAACAAGTTAAAAAAAGCTTGGTGTAAATTGGATAAACCCTGTAGGAGTAGTAGTATAAAATTCATAGCCTGTTTTTTCAAAAAATTAACATTCAAACAAAAATAGCCGACTTCCTGTTGGTCGGAGCTAATGAATGTAAATTAGAAAATTGTCCGGCTTGATGAGAACAATATGTGTACCGAGTTTGGTGACTGTAGGAAAAACTAACCCCCCCACTTTTGACAAAAGGTGGCGCTACTGAGCCCCTTCACCACGCCCATTTCTATGGCTTTGTCCATGTCTACTGGTTGACAATATTGATGTGTGTGTCGAGTTTCATGCAATTTAAAGCATGTTAAGAGCCTCAAAAACACTCAAGAATATTATTACAGTTTGACCTGTTGCCATGGCAACAATATTTCAAATATCAAAAATCCTGTCATAGGTCTACATCTGCTGTGTATTGACATTACACTGATGAAGTTTGAAGCAAATCAGGTAAAAATAAGAGGGTGATCTCAAAGCATTTCAAAAAGTGATACACTTCCTGCTGCCAGTTGGTGGTGCTATAACTTTGACTCACAATAGTCACATCCATGTGATCAGACTACTACAACTAACACACTCGTGAAGTTTCATAAAGATCAATATATGTATGCAGACGTTATAACACATTTCCTGTTTCCTTTTTCTCGCCATAAATTTGTTGCCTCGCCACGGCCAAACCGTTTGAGGTATCCAAAATCCGTTTGCAATTAAACAACTTCAATGTGTTAGCAACAAGTTAAAAAAAGCTTGGTGTAAATTGGATAAACCCTGTAGGAGTAGTAGTATAAAATTCATAGCCTGTTTTTTCAAAAAATTAACATTCAAACAAAAATAGCCGACTTCCTGTTGGTCGGAGCTAATGAATGTAAATTAGAAAATTGTCCGGCTTGATGAGCACAATATGTGTACCGAGTTTGGTGACTGTAGGAAAAACTAACCCCCCCACTTTTGTCAAAAGGTGGCGCTACTGAGCCCCTCCACCACGCCCATTTCTATGGCTTTGTCCATGTCTACTGGTTGACAATATTGATGTGTGTGTCGAGTTTCATGCAATTTGAAGCATGTTAAGAGCCTCAAAAACACTCAAGAATATTATTACAGTTTGACCTGTTGCCATGGCAACAATATTTCAAATATCAAAAATCCTGTCATAGGTCTACATCTGCTGTATATTGCCATTACATTGATGAAGTTTGAAGCAAATCAGGTAAAAATAAGAGGGTGATCTCAAAGCATTTCAAAAAGTGATACACTTCCTGCTGCCAGTTGGTGGCGCTATAACTTTGACTCATAATAGTCACATCCATGTGATCAGACTACTACAACCAACACACTCGTGAAGTTTCATAAAGATCAATATATGTATGCAGACGTTATAACACATTTCCTGTTTCCTTTTTCTCGCCATAAATTCGTTGCCTCGCCACGGCCAAACCGTTCGAGATATCAAAAATCCCCTGGCAATTTTTAATCATCAGTGTCTTGACTTCATGCTGACCGAGTTTGGTGGCGATCGGATTAATCGTCTAGGAGGAGTATATCAAATTCCAGAGCATGCGTTTTTCAAACAACCCTTAATAGCTGACTTCCTGTTGGCGTGGCGTTTAACTTAGAGTACGAAAGTTGTTCGGCCCGATGAGGTCTATATGTGTACCGAGTTTCATACTAATACGTGCAAGCGTGTTTAATATATGGACCAAATTTTCAGACTTTTTTCAAGGGGGCGCTGTCGAGCCCCCCTGCCACGCCTGGATACCAGCCTCTGGGGCGTCCTAATGGCCGCGGATTCCAATGTGTGTGCCAATTTTCAAGAGTTTTTGAGCATGTTAAGGCCCCCAAAAAGCCCCGGAAGACGGAAAAAAAAAAAAAAAAAAAAAAAAAAAAAAAAATAATAATAATCCTTAGAAGAACAAGAGGGCCCTGCGCGCTTAATTCGCTTGGGCCCTAAATATAGCTGCGAGCAGCGATGGCGGGCCCAAGCTCGGTGGCACCGCCACCCCGGTGGCTTCAGGGCAACTGTGCACAGCGGGCAATAGGCACTTAAAATGGTTAAACATCAAAGGACTATGTCAAATTCACTCCACATTTACTGCACTACAAGGTGCCGCTATAGAGCCCCTCTTCCCTGCCCATTTTCAAAGGATTACATGTGCCAAGTTTTAACATTATTCTGATGAATTTTGAAGCAAATCAGGTAAAAATAAGAGGGTGATCTCAATGTATGCTGAAAGTGACACATTTTCTGCTTCCAGTTGGTGGCGCTATGACTTTGAATCACAATAGTCAAATCCATGTGATCAGCCTTGTACAACGAAGACTAAGCCAAAGTTTCATCAAAATCAATTAATGTATGCAGAAGTTATAACACTTTGTTTCCCTTTTCTTGCCATAAATTCGTTGCCTCGCCACGGCCAAACCGTTTGAGATATCCAAAATCCGTTTGCAATTAAACAACTTCAATGTGTTAGCAACAAGTTAAAAAAAGCTTGGTGTAAATTGGATAAACCCTGTAGGAGTAGTAGTATAAAATTCATAGCCTGTTTTTTCAAAAAATTTACATTCAAACAAAAATAGCCGACTTCCTGTTGGTCGGAGCTAATGAATGTAAATTAGAAAATTGTCCAGCTTGATGAGAACAATATGTGTACCGAGTTTGGTGACTGTAGGAAAAACTAACCCCCCCACTTTTGACAAAAGGTGGCGCTACTGAGCCCCTTCACCACGCCCATTTCTATGGCTTTGTCCATGTCTACTGGTTGACAATATTGATGTGTGTGTCGAGTTTCATGCAATTTGAAGCATGTTAAGAGCCTCAAAAACACTCAAGAATATTATTACAGTTTGACCTGTTGCCATGGCAACAATATTTCAAATATCAAAAATCCTGTCATAGGTCTACATCTGCTGTGTATTGACATTACACTGATGAAGTTTGAAGCAAATCAGGTAAAAATAAGAGGGTGATCTCAAAGCATTTCAAAAAGTGATACACTTCCTGCTGCCAGTTGGTGGTGCTATAACTTTGACTCACAATAGTCACATCCATGTGATCAGACTACTACAACTAACACACTCGTGAAGTTTCATAAAGATCAATATATGTATGCAGACGTTATAACACATTTCCTGTTTCCTTTTTCTCGCCATAAATTTGTTGCCTCGCCACGGCCAAACCGTTTGAGGTATCCAAAATCCGTTTGCAATTAAACAACTTCAATGTGTTAGCAACAAGTTAAAAAAAGCTTGGTGTAAATTGGATAAACCCTGTAGGAGTAGTAGTATAAAATTCATAGCCTGTTTTTTCAAAAAATTAACATTCAAACAAAAATAGCCGACTTCCTGTTGGTCGGAGCTAATGAATGTAAATTAGAAAATTGTCCGGCTTGATGAGCACAATATGTGTACCGAGTTTGGTGACTGTAGGAAAAACTAACCCCCCCACTTTTGTCAAAAGGTGGCGCTACTGAGCCCCTCCACCACGCCCATTTCTATGGCTTTGTCCATGTCTACTGGTTGACAATATTGATGTGTGTGTCGAGTTTCATGCAATTTGAAGCATGTTAAGAGCCTCAAAAACACTCAAGAATATTATTACAGTTTGACCTGTTGCCATGGCAACAATATTTCAAATATCAAAAATCCTGTCATAGGTCTACATCTGCTGTATATTGCCATTACATTGATGAAGTTTGAAGCAAATCAGGTAAAAATAAGAGGGTGATCTCAAAGCATTTCAAAAAGTGATACACTTCCTGCTGCCAGTTGGTGGCGCTATAACTTTGACTCATAATAGTCACATCCATGTGATCAGACTACTACAACCAACACACTCGTGAAGTTTCATAAAGATCAATATATGTATGCAGACGTTATAACACATTTCCTGTTTCCTTTTTCTCGCCATAAATTCGTTGCCTCGCCACGGCCAAACCGTTCGAGATATCAAAAATCCCCTGGCAATTTTTAATCATCAGTGTCTTGACTTCATGCTGACCGAGTTTGGTGGCGATCGGATTAATCGTCTAGGAGGAGTATATCAAATTCCAGAGCATGCGTTTTTCAAACAACCCTTAATAGCTGACTTCCTGTTGGCGTGGCGTTTAACTTAGAGTACGAAAGTTGTTCGGCCCGATGAGGTCTATATGTGTACCGAGTTTCATACTAATACGTGCAAGCGTGTTTAATATATGGACCAAATTTTCAGACTTTTTTCAAGGGGGCGCTGTCGAGCCCCCCTGCCACGCCTGGATACCAGCCTCTGGGGCGTCCTAATGGCCGCGGATTCCAATGTGTGTGCCAATTTTCAAGAGTTTTTGAGCATGTTAAGGCCCCCAAAAAGCCCCGGAAGACGGAAAAAAATAAAAATAAAAAATAAAAAAATAATAATAATCCTTAGAAGAACAAGAGGGCCCTGCGCGCTTAATTCGCTTGGGCCCTAAATATAGCTGCGAGCAGCGATGGCGGGCCCAAGCTCGGTGGCACCGCCACCCCGGTGGCTTCAGGGCAACTGTGCACAGCGGGCAATAGGCACTTAAAATGGTTAAACATCAAAGGACTATGTCAAATTCACTCCACATTTACTGCACTACAAGGTGCCGCTATAGAGCCCCTCTTCCCTGCCCATTTTCAAAGGATTACATGTGCCAAGTTTTAACATTATTCTGATGAATTTTGAAGCAAATCAGGTAAAAATAAGAGGGTGATCTCAATGTATGCTGAAAGTGACACATTTTCTGCTTCCAGTTGGTGGCGCTATGACTTTGAATCACAATAGTCAAATCCATGTGATCAGCCTTGTACAACGAAGACTAAGCCAAAGTTTCATCAAAATCAATTAATGTATGCAGAAGTTATAACACTTTGTTTCCCTTTTCTTGCCATAAATTCGTTGCCTCGCCACGGCCAAACCGTTTGAGATATCCAAAATCCGTTTGCAATTAAACAACTTCAATGTGTTAGCAACAAGTTAAAAAAAGCTTGGTGTAAATTGGATAAACCCTGTAGGAGTAGTAGTATAAAATTCATAGCCTGTTTTTTCAAAAAATTTACATTCAAACAAAAATAGCCGACTTCCTGTTGGTCGGAGCTAATGAATGTAAATTAGAAAATTGTCCAGCTTGATGAGAACAATATGTGTACCGAGTTTGGTGACTGTAGGAAAAACTAACCCCCCCACTTTTGACAAAAGGTGGCGCTACTGAGCCCCTTCACCACGCCCATTTCTATGGCTTTGTCCATGTCTACTGGTTGACAATATTGATGTGTGTGTCGAGTTTCATGCAATTTGAAGCATGTTAAGAGCCTCAAAAACACTCAAGAATATTATTACAGTTTGACCTGTTGCCATGGCAACAATATTTCAAATATCAAAAATCCTGTCATAGGTCTACATCTGCTGTGTATTGACATTACACTGATGAAGTTTGAAGCAAATCAGGTAAAAATAAGAGGGTGATCTCAAAGCATTTCAAAAAGTGATACACTTCCTGCTGCCAGTTGGTGGTGCTATAACTTTGACTCACAATAGTCACATCCATGTGATCAGACTACTACAACTAACACACTCGTGAAGTTTCATAAAGATCAATATATGTATGCAGACGTTATAACACATTTCCTGTTTCCTTTTTCTCGCCATAAATTCGTTGCCTCGCCACGGCCAAACCGTTCGAGATATCAAAAATCCCCTGGCAATTTTTAATCATCAGTGTCTTGACTTCATGCTGACCGAGTTTGGTGGCGATCGGATTAATCGTCTAGGAGGAGTATATCAAATTCCAGAGCATGCGTTTTTCAAACAACCCTTAATAGCTGACTTCCTGTTGGCGTGGCGTTTAACTTAGAGTACGAAAGTTGTTCGGCCCGATGAGGTCTATATGTGTACCGAGTTTCATACTAATACGTGCAAGCGTGTTTAATATATGGACCAAATTTTCAGACTTTTTTCAAGGGGGCGCTGTCGAGCCCCCCTGCCACGCCCGGATACCAGCCTCTGGGGCGTCCTAATGGCCGCGGATTCCAATGTGTGTGCCAATTTTCAAGAGTTTTTGAGCATGTTAAGGCCCCCAAAAAGCCCCGGAAGACGGAAAAAAAATAAAAAAAATAATAAATATAGCTGCGAGCAGCGATGGCGGGCCCAAGCCCGGTGGCACCGCCACCCCGGTGGCTTCAGGGCAACTGTGCATGGCGGGCAATAGGCAGTTAAAACGGTTAAACATCGAAGGACTATGTCAAATTCACTCTACATTTACTGCACTATAAGGTGGTGCTATTAAGCCCCTCCTTCCTGCCTGTTTCTAAGGCTTTGCCCATGTCTACTGGCTAAGAATCCTGATGTGTGTATGGAGTTTCAAACAATTTGAAGCATGCTAAGAGTCTCAAAAGCATCCAAAATGAATATTAAAGTTTGATGCGTTGCCAAGGTAATTGTGTTTGAGATATCACAATTCTTTTCAAAGGTCAACATCGGCCATGTTTTGACATTATACAAAAGAAGTTTGAAGAAAATCGGGTAAAAATAAGATGTTGATCTCAAAAGCATGCTGAAAGTGACACATTTTCTGCTTCCAGTTGGTGGCGCTATGACTTTGAATCACAATAGTCACATCCATGTGATCAGCCTTGTACAACGAAGACTAAACCTAAGTTTCATCAAAATCAATTAATGTATGCAGAAGTTATAACACTTTGTTTCCCTTTTCTTGCCATAAATTTGTTGCCTCGCCACGGCCAAACCGTTTGAGGTATCCAAAATCCGTTTGCAATTAAACAACTTCAATGTGTTATCAACAAGTTAAAAAAAGCTTGGTGTAAATTGGATAAACCCTGTAGGAGTAGTAGTATAAAATTCATAGCCTGTTTTTTCAAAAAATTAACATTCAAACAAAAATAGCCAACTTCCTGTTGGTCGGAGCTAATGAATGTAAATTAGAAAATTGTCCGGCTTGATGAGAACAATATGTGTACCGAGTTTGGTGACTGTAGGAAAAACTAACCCCCCCACTTTTGACAAAAGGTGGCGCTACTGAGCCCCTCCACCACGCCCATTTCTATGGCTTTATCCATGTCTACTGGTTGACAATATTGATGTGTGTGTCGAGTTTCATGCAATTTGAAGTATGTTAAGAGCCTCAAAAACACTCAAGAATATTATTACAGTTTAACCTGTTGTCATGGCAACAATATTTCAAATATCAAAAATCCTGTCATAGGTCTACATCTGCTGTGTATTGACATTACACTGATGAAGTTTGAAGCAAATCAGGTAAAAATAAGAGGGTGATCTCAAAGCATTTCAAAAAATGATACACTTCCTGCTGCCAGTTGGTGGCGCTATAACTTTGACTCACAATAGTCACATCCATGTGATCAGACTACTACAACCAACACACTCGTGAAGTTTCATAAAGATCAATGTATGTATGCAGACGTTATAACACATTTCCTGTTTCCTCTTTCTCGCCATAAATTCGTTGCCTCGCCACGGCCAAACCATTCGAGATATCAAAAATCCCCTGGCAATTTTTAATCATCAGTGTCTTGACTTCATGCTGACCGAGTTTGGTGGCGATCGGATTAATCGTCTAGGAGGAGTATATCAAATTCCAGAGCATGCGTTTTTCAAACAACCCTTAATAGCTGACTTCCTGTTGGCGTGGCGTTTAACTTAGAGTACGAAAGTTGTTCGGCCCGATGATGTCTATATGTGTACCGAGTTTCATACTAATACGTGCAAGCGTGTTTAATATATGGACCAAATTTTCAGACTTTTTTCAAGGGGGCGCTGTCGAGCCTTCCTGCCACGCCCGGATACCAGCCTCTGTGGCATCCTAATGGCCGCGGATTCCAATGTGTGTGCCAATTTTCAAGAGTTTTTGAGCATGTTAAGGCCCCCAAAAAGCCCCGGAAGACGGAAAAAAAAAAAAAAAAAAAATAATAATAATAATCCTTAGAAGAACAAGAGGGCCCTGCGCGCTTAATTCGCTTGGGCCCTAATAATCCTTAGAAGAACAAGAGGGCCCTGCGCGCTTAATTCGCTTGGGCCCTAATAATCCTTAGAAGAACAAGAGGGCCCTGCGCGCTTAATTCGCTTGGGCCCTAAAAATAATAATAATCCTTTGAAGAACAAGAGGGCCCTGCGCGCTTAATTCGCTTGGGCCCTAATAATCCTTAGAAGAACAAGAGGGCCCTGCGCGCTTAATTCGCTTGGGCCCTAAAAATAATAATAATCCTTAGAAGAACAAGAGGGCCCTGCGCGCTTAATTCGCTTGGGCCCTAATAATCCTTAGAAGAACAAGAGGGCCCTGCGCGCTTAATTCGCTTGGGCCCTAATTAATAAAATAAAGTAATAACTAACAAATACAAACAAGCTGTGCCAAATCAGCCAAGCCACCGGGATTTCACTTTTCCCAGCTGCTCGCGATGGCCAGTCCGAGACTGCCTTATATTTAGCACAGTTATTATATTAATAATAAAAATGATAGAGTGAAAAGATCATCCTTTATGTTCATTCTTTTAACACTCTTGGGTCGGCGGTCACGCCGGCGTGATCACCGCGTTTTTTTTCTAACCAGTGTGAAAGAGACTCAAAATACTCTGTCAATGTTGCACATACAATTAAGCATTATACACCATTTTAATCTGTGGAATATCTTCTTTTATTTGTGTACACTCAGAGTAACAACAAAATGTTGTGCTTTTTGTAAAATAAAGAAAACTAACATGATGCGTGATCTCTCGTCTCCCTCTGAACGAAGTCCAATCTGATAGTTCTCAGAAAATGAACTGTAACTTAGTGAATACTAATGACAAAAAAATAGACTTATGTCTAAAAAAACATTGAAATGTCAGGTTTTAAATCGTGTAAGTCAAATCGAAAACAAATATTCTGTGTTTATGTAATCTGTATGAAAAGAGAGCCATGTCAGAAGTCCGTGATTCAGCTCATTATCCGCTAATGCGGCCACGCCCATGGAGTCAGCGCTATTCAGAGGCAAATTCAGTCAATACATGCATTCATCGTCTCAATCGTGTATTTATTGTCTTGAAAAGTGTTTTGAATAGCCATAGTTAGCGATCTCTGGCCTCTGTTAGTTCGGTTAGTTCCTTGATTGCCTATTCTTCTTTAGCATTGGCATTTGTGGACTAAAAGTGCACAGAGCGCCCTCCGGCTGCAAGTATGAATTGTAAACACAGTATCCAGCACTCATAGTAATGACAATAAATCCTGAATAAATATTACTCCTCTGTATAGAAAATTGACAAACATATGAGAATCCATCAGTATTTCTCCAAATGTGCATGCTTTTAAGCTAAAAGCCTATATGAAATGCCACAGAGGTAACATAATTGTTCAGACACTTTGCATCACAGAAATACATTATATTTTAAAGAATATAATAGAATACCATTATTTTAAATTGTAATAATATTTCACAGTATTGCTATTTTTTCTGTATGTTTGATTTACATTATGATGAGATTTGAGACATGATCAACAGAGGGTTTTTTCACAGCCTACCTGACTGAAAGAGCTCATTATTTATGCAGCTCATTAGAGCTCTTTATGCAATTCTTTTGTATTCTCAGGTGAGAATCACGCATTATTCATGATTATTCACGCCTCCACGCATACTGTGTTTCTTGACCAAAGATGTTTTAGAAAATTTAAATCTCTCTATTGTTTTATATGATCAAGCAGGCAGCATAATTTTTACCTCATTTTGAAGCAAAAACTCTAGTCTACAACCTCAAATACCCAGAAGTCTTGTGAACACATATTTAATATATATTTTTTGGCCTTATTTCAGTGACTTAAGTTTTTTGTTTTTTCAATAACCACGCATAAACGTTATTCCTTCAAAAACACAAGCATGTACATACATGTTCCTCACATATTATTGTAGACTAGTTTGTGCTGAATACAGTGTAATGACACTTTTTCCATTAATATGTTTATGAACAACTGAAAAAATCACAAATGTCAGGGCATGTCAAAACTTCTCCAAGGCCCCAAAAATCCTCAGACCACTGAGGGTTAAACTACTCCTCAACATGCATGCAGTGTAAATAAAGCAGTTACATCAGTGAGATGACAGCAGTCCGCGGCCACACCCCCGTGCTAATGGTACAGCCCACGCTGCAAATTACAAGACAGAAAAAATGGAAAAATAGAAAATCGGTTAGTTTCATTTATTCAAATGATTGTTTCTTAAGTCATCATTTTGCAAAAGTGAAATTGAGAAAAGGGGGAAAAAATGGCAAATATCCACTGATGATGTAACCGAAAAACAAGAAAAATGACCGTCTGGTTTCAGTTTTTCATTTTTGCATTTGCATTGTATGGTCTGAAAACTGAATTGTGAAGCGTTACACGGACCTTCTCGTTTCTGCATATTTCATTTCAAATTGGAAAACAAACTATCAAAACGTACACGGACCATGACTTAATTCAAAATACAAAAAGTTTATTGTGCTTTTCCAAATACACTATAGAAGATTAATAGCATAAAATACTGTACATAATACTGTACATAATAAACTACATGCCAACATGAACAATATTTTGTACACAGATCAAACTAATGTTCAGAAATAGTTCTACAAATGTATTTTTCTATATTAATGTTATTTAAAAAACAATATAGTGAAAGTTGTGCAGTTGTGCTTTCAAGTTAATTTTTTTTAAAGATTGGAAACATTTATTTGTTTCATAAATAATCCATGGACAGCTTATTTAATTTCTAAACAAGGTGATAGAAAGATAAAAAATGACGTAATCAAACTACAGCGAGAGCAAACAAGCGACTCCTTTTGAATCGCTCTCACGGTTCTCGAATCTCAATCTTGTTCTCGAGTAGAACCGGTTGCAACGGTTTTCGGATCATCAGTACACAACCGAGAACCGCTTCTTTCGGACGTGTCCGATTTGAGAAACGATGAGCTGATGATACCGCGCATGCGTGATTCAGCATGTGATCTGAAGCTACCGAACGTACCGAACAGTGACTGTCCAGCACCGGCTAACTAGGACAACTGATGCTATGAGAGGACTCGAATGAGGGGCCAATCTGACGAAACGTAAGTTTATTTAATTACAAATAAATTGTAATGTAAGAGGATCATGGTTTCTGCTCTGATGAAGACTAATTTATTCACTTTATAACTGTAAAACTTTGTTTGCACATCACTGCCTGTATGTCATGTGTTTGGATGCTTTAGATGCAAAACTAAATTGTAAGAAATGCTTCAGATTATAATGTTTTAGTTGACTGATGTTAGGATTACTGACTTTATATATTCGAATGTAAGTTTTTTTTTCATCCCGGTGTTATGAGATTTTCGGTTTCTGGGATTTTCGGTTTCACTGGGCGGAGCCGTGTGAAACTGAAAATGCCAGTCAGCACTGGAGACAACAGTCTCCACTCGTGTTTGGATTGAGAAAAAGGTAATCAAGTTTTAACGACAGACTACAACTGTTTTTGTTCAACACTTTATTGTATGTAACGTTTTTTTGTTTTTATTCGTTTGTCTTGGTTACAGACATTCACAGTAGAAACAGCAGTAAACGCACTACAAGTCTACATTCATTTCAGTTACTTGCCCTTGTGAACATTTGGATCTTGTGAGACTTTAACCTGTCTTTTTCGTTATCATTCTGTGAATCTATGTAACTGCAACAACAAATAATCCTGAACAAATGTATCTGTTGCTGCCTAATAAACTAAAAATTGTGTGATTGTGCATTCTTGTGTCTCTTATTTGGAAGGAAACACCAAGGCAAAAGCTAATTCAACACTATCAAATAGACTAGTTGCCTATTTTTGACCATGTATGTGAACCTGGATGAAAAATGTTTGACAAACCTGGATGAAAAATGTTTGACAAATACCAAACTATATGTAAATGTTTTCCATCACAGCAGTGCCATTACATTTAAGCCTACTCTATAACATGAAAAAATTTAATTAAAAAGTTTGGATAAACAACTCCGCAATCAATACTGTAATGTTGGTGACAATTTTATTTACAGCTGAAAAGACAATTCGAAAACAAATCTTTAAAAAGTAATCTTTTAAGGATTGCAATAAGTGGGGGGAGGTGGGGGAAAAGGCCCTTGGCACCATGGACAAATGAAGACTGCCTTCCTTTTTGGTCTGCTCATGCAGTCCCAATGGTACCACCCACTGCAGCTGTCACATTGAATCTGAAAAAGATATCACAAGAATTTAATCTTCAAATTGTCAGATTACTGTAAATTCTTAATGTAAATCATATTCTATGTTCAATGTACCCAAGTGTCCACTTTGCCCCGTGTATGCGAGTTTCTATCACCACAAGCCAGGCACAAGTCATTTAAGTCTTCTGTGGAAGCAAATTTATAGAGGTTATATTATACATGGTCATGACACATCTATTAACCAAATTTAAAGCAGAAAAAAAGACCTTAAAATGGCTTCTGCAAACTGAACAGTTTAGTGAAAAAATAATTCAATGAGAAAACACACACTGTAACGCGGTGGTTACGGAGCAAACAGGGATAGCTCACTATTAAACAGACTTCACAGAGGCGATGGGTGTCACATAACCGACGCTTTATTCCCCATCATGGAATTTAGGTGACAGTCTGTCACAAATGTTGTGCCGTCCACAGCATTACTTGAGAAATAAATTAAATAAAGGAGCAACAGAAAAAGAATGACAATAACCCGCATACATGCGGTGCTCTGATCACACATACAATGCAGATCATCAACAGTTTAACGGGAGCATGCAGTTCTTAAAGGGGCCACACCATATTTCTACTCGTTACAGATTTCCCCCGGCCAAAAAAAGGCTGCCCTCAGCTGTACACAGCAAAGAGAACACATGTACCTAACAACCACTCATACATGAAGGAGCTGAAAAGTTACCAGGGCAGAGGAATAACGTACAGACAGTACAAGCATACATGTTAGCACAGCGTACATTAGTTTAGTAACACTGGAGAAAAGTATGACCACAAAACAAAAGTGAAACACTCAACTTTCCCTATAAGAAAACCATGAATATGCATGAACATTAACAAATAACACATTTAAGTAACACTGAACCTTGGTCTGTCGTCACTACAAGTCAAACCTTTTTGTATGGTAGGGGTTGGTCCACTTATTCACCATCCAGTCAGAAGTAATTCTAGGGGCTTTTCTTTGTCTCAGTCCATAACGTCCCTGATTTGTGGGCTCGTCAGTAACAGCGTCAGGTGTCAAGTCATGAGAGCCAGAGACAGCTTCAGCGTCAATACTGTCAGGAACAAGTCAAGTCAAATTTATTTATATAGCGCTTTTACAATTGGTAATTGTTTCAAAGCAGCTTTACATATTAGAAGCACAGAAAAAAGGGAAGTGGTTAAAAATAAGCTGTACAAACAAGCGTGGTAATATGTAACATATACAAGATGGTGCTACATTAAGCCAATGTCGGCTGACTCCCAGGGGTGGAAAAAACCCCCTAGGAGAAAAACCCAGCGTGCTAGCACTGGGAAAAAAGTCCTAGGAGGGAAAAAACCCATTGGAAGATATATATAATATATGTAAATGGATATGGAGATCAAAATCTGAATTATACATTTTTATTATAGAGATTAAAAATAGATTATATATAAATATATGTAAGCGGATACGGGGATTAAAAATCTGAAATATAGATGCACACTGTAAAAAAAATCCCAGTAAAATTTACAGTAAAAAACCGGCAGCTGTGGTTGCCAGAACTTTACCGTAAAAAATACAGTAGCAACTTAAAAAAAAATCTGCTAAATTTACGGTAAAATAACGTATTTCATTAACTGATATAATGTTAATTTACCAACCTAATGAAGTACTAATATCTGTTTTGTACCTTTATAATACACTGACAGTCACCAAACACAGTGGTGATAAGAGTCACATGATGAATCAAAGTTCATCACAAGCAGCTTTTCCACAAGCTGAGGAGGACAATACTAATATATAGAAGGTGCACACAGTGTCATTCACACACACACTAAACACCATCATGGTAACATGCATGAAATTTTAAAAATGCAATAAACATTAATTTAACAACATTAGATGTAACATAAAACCCTAATGTACATAACTGATTAGAAAAAAATGAGAAAAACTAAGAAGAAAGAGTTATTTCAACGAAAATATATCAAATGTGAAGTGTCACGCAGGGAATTGTGGGAATGTCCATTTATGGTTTTTCACTGAAAATTTCACAATGAATTGTTATTTTTCACTTCCAAAAACTGAATTTAACGGTATTTTACCGTAAAATTACATTAAATGTACCGTTAGATCTATTACAGTTATTCACTGTATATAGTACGGAAACTTTCTGTAAACCAATTAACAGTTTTTCACCGCAGCATTTTTACAGTCTTTCACTGTTAAAATCACGGTCATTTTTTACAGAACTGGATCTGTAGGCCTTTTGTCTCCTGGGCTACGTTGTAGTCAGGTCCAGACACAGGTTCTCCATCTGATCTGGATACGGCCTGGATCCAGCACCCGGCAAACCTCAGGATAAGCAGAGAGACAGATATTAGCGTAGATGCCATTCTTATTCTGATGTACAGGTATATCTAGTGTTATAGGAAATGTTCTCGGTTCCGGCCGACCTAATTATTGCAGCGTAACAATCCTTTAATGGATCTGAAAAATGTTAATGTATTGATAATGTTTTATGTGTATGCAAGAGCAAAGAGATGTGTTTTTAGTCTAGATTTAAACTGACAGAGTGTGTCTGCTTCCCGAACAATGCTAGGAAAATTGTTCCAGAGTTTAGGTGCTAAATAGGAAAAGGATCAGTTGATTTTGATATTCTGGGTATTATCAACTGGCCTGAATTCTGAGATCGCAATAAACGTGAAGGACTATAATGCATTAAGAGCTCACTTAGGTACTGGGGAGCTAAACCATTTAGAGCTTTATAAGTAAGTAGCAAGATTTTAAAATCTATACGATGTTTAATAGGGAGCCAATGTAATGTTGACAGAACTGGGCTAATATGGTCATACTTTCTGGTTCTAGTAAGAACTCTAGCTGCCGCATTTTGGACCAACTGTAGTCTGTTTAAAAGCCGAGCAGAACAACCACCCAGTAGAGCGTTACAATAATCTAGTCTTGAGGTCATGAATGCATGAACCAACTGTTCCGCATTTGTCATTGAGAGCATATGTCGTAATTTAGATATATTTATATATCTAAATTATATCTAAATTATATATCTTTAGATATATTTTAGATGGAAGAAGGCGGTTTTACAGATACTAGAAACATGACTTTCAAATAAAAGATTGGTATCAAAGAGCACACCCAAGTTCCTAACTGAGGACGAAGGTTTAATGGAGCACCCGTCAAGTGTTAGAGAGTATTCAAGGTTTTTGAAGTGAGGAAGTTTTTGGTCCAAAGATTAGGATATCAGTTTTTTCTGAATTTAATAATAAGAAATTTCTTGTCATCCAGTTTTTAATGTCAGCTATGCATTCTGTTAGTTTTGTGAATTTGTAGGTTTCGTCAGGGCGCGAGGAAATATAGAGCTGAGTATCGTCAGCGTAGCAGTGAAAACTAACACCATGCTTCCCAATTATCTCTCCTAAGGGCAGCATGTACAGAGTGAAAAGCAACGGTCCTAGTACTGAGCCTTGTGGTACTCCATATTGAACCTGTGATCGATACGACATCTCTTCATTAACTACTACAGACTGATAACGGTCAGATAAGTACGATTTGAACCATGCCAAAGCAATTCCACTAATGCCAATATAGTTTTCAAGTCTTTTTAAAAGAATGGTATGATCGATAGTGTCAAAAGCAGCACTGAGATCTAATAACACTAATAGAGAAATACAGCCACGATCGGATGATAGGAGTAGATCGTTTGTAACTCTAACGAGAGCAGTCTCAGTACTATGGTATGGTCTAAATCCTGACTGGAAATCCTCACAGATTCCATTTCTTTCTAAAAAGGAGCACAGTTGTGTTGAAACTGCATTTTCTAGTATCTTTGACAGAAAAGGTAGATTCGATATTGGCCTGTAATTTACTAAATCTCTCGGATCTAGTTGAGGTTTTTTAATAAGAGGTTTAATAATAGCCTGCTTAAAGGTTTTTGGCATGTATCCTAGTGTTAAGGATGAATTAATTATATCAAGAAGTGGACCTACGACCTCTGGAAGCATTTCTTTCAGTAGTTTAGTCGGCATTGGGTCTAGCATACATGTCGTTGATTTTGATGATTTGATAAGTTTAGATAATTCTTCCTCTCCTATAGCGGCGAATGATTCTAGTTTTACCTCAGGGACACTACAGTGCACTGTCTGAAGCGAAACTGTAGACGGTTGCATGTTTTTAATTTTCTCTCTAATATTATCAATCTTGCAAGTAAAGAAGTTCATAAAGTCATTACTGCTGTGCTCTATGGAAACGTCAGCAGTTGAATCTCTGTTTCTAGTTAATTTAGCCACTGTGTCAAATAAATACCTAGGATTATGTTTGTTTTCTATTAAGAGATTTGAAAAATAAGTAGATCTAGCATTTCTTATAGCCGTTCTGTACTCAATCATTTTTTCTTTCCACGAAAGGCGAAAAACTTCTAGTTTTGTTTTCTTCCAACTACGTTCAGCTTTTCTAACAGCTCGTTTTAGAGCCCGAGTGTGCTCATCATACCACGGCGTTGGATTAGTTTCCTTAATCTTCTTTAGACGAAAAGGAGCGACTGCATCTAATGTGCTGGAAAAGAGAGAGCCAATAGTTTTTGTTGCAGCATCGAGTTTTTCTAAGTTGTCAGGTATACTAAGGCGATGAAACTGCTCGGGGAGATTATTTATAAAGCAATCTTTAGTGGCAGACGTGATGGTTCTACAATATTTATGGCTGGGTGGTGGTTTTGTAGCCTTGGCTAATTGTATTATACACGAGACTAAATAATGATCTGATATATCATCGCTCTGCTGTAGAATTTCAACAGCATCAATATCAATTCCATGCGACAGTATTAGATCTAGGGTATGATTACGACAATGAGTGGGTCCTGACACGTGTTGTCTAACTCCAATAGAGGTTAAAATGTCTGCAAATGCCAATCCAAATGCGTCTTTATTATTATCTACATGGATATTAAAATCACCAACAACAAGGACTTTATCTGCAGCCAGTACTAACTCTGATAGAAAATCAGCAAATTCTTTGATAAAGTCAGTATGGTGCCCTGGTGGCCTGTATACAGTAGCCAGCACAAATGTCAACTTACATAATGTTACATAAAGCACCATCACTTCAAAGGAATTATATTTGAAATTCTTTTGAATTGTTCTGAATATATTACTATAAATTACAGCAACACCTCCCCCTTTGCCTTTCTGTCGAGGATTGTGTCGATAATCATAACCTTGAGGACTAGATTCATTTAAAGTAATGTAATCGTCTGGTTTAATATTCAGTAATATATTGTAATATTCTAATATTCAGTAACCCAAGCTTTATCATTTGTCAAGTGATTGTCAAGTGATTGTTCAGTGCAATGTTCTGGAGAACTTTCATCCGATTGTTGAGTCAAAGGTTCATTTGAACAGTCTGTATCAACCCTTTGGTCAGCATTAACAGATTCCTCTCTGTCTGTTTGGGAATCAAAGTCCACATGCAAAGGTAGTGACATCTCAACATCACCATAGGAACTTGCTGTAGGCATGGCTGTATCCCATGAATGAAACGGCTGAAGATTTACAACATGATACATGCCAGCATCCTCTCCAGTGTCAACATTTGAAAGTTTATAGTTAACACTAGACAGTTTCTTAGAGACGCGAAATGGTCCAGCATACACTGGGGCCAGTTTAGCAGTAAAGTTTGCGTCAGCATCAGATCTTGGATGAGTCTTAACCCTGACTAAGTCCCCCACAGCATATGAAACCGTGCGTCGCTTCTTGTCATAATAACGTTTCTTTTTCTCATGGCTCGCACTTAGAGCAGATCTGGCGTGATCGTAAGCATCTTGCAGGGAAGCTCTCAAACTCTCAGGAAAAGGCACATTAGGATCATCCACTCCCTCAGTACTTGGCTGTGTTATCATATCAAGTGGCGTCTCCGACTCACGGCCATATAACAACATTGCTGGAGAGTGACCCGTACTTTCATGGCAAGCCGTTCGAAGAGCAAAACAGATTTGTGGAAGATACTTGTTCCACGAAGTGTGCTTGTCCTCCACGTAAGCACGTATAGCAGTCATGAAAGTCATGTTTCTAGTATCTGTAAAACCGCATTCTTCCATCTAAAAAATATATCTAAATTACGACATATGCTCTCAATGACAAATGCGGAACAGTTGGTTCATGCATTCATGACCTCAAGACTAGATTATTGTAACGCTCTACTGGGTGGTTGTTCTGCTCGGCTTTTAAACAGACTACAGTTGGTCCAAAATGCGGCAGCTAGAGTTCTTACTAGAACCAGAAAGTATGACCATATTAGCCCAGTTCTGTCAACATTACATTGGCTCCCTATTAAACATCGTATAGATTTTAAAATCTTGCTACTTACTTATAAAGCTCTAAATGGTTTAGCTCCCCAGTACCTAAGTGAGCTCTTAATGCATTATAGTCCTTCACGTCTATTGCGATCTCAGAATTCAGGCCAGTTGATAATACCCAGAATATCAAAATCAACTGAAGGCGGCAGATCCTTTTCCTATTTAGCACCTAAACTCTGGAACAATCTTCCTAGCATTGTTCGGGAAGCAGACACACTCTGTCAGTTTAAATCTAGACTAAAAACACATCTCTTTGCTCTTGCATACACATAACACATTATCAATACATTAACATTTTTCAAATCCGTTAAAGGATTGTTACGCTGCAATAATTAGGTCGGCCGGAACTGAGAACATTTCCTATAACACTAGATATACCTGTACATCAGAATAAGAATGGCATCTACGCTAATATCTGTCTCTCTGCTTATCCTGAGGTTTGCCGGGTACTGGATCCAGGCCGTATCCAGATCAGATGGAGAACCTGTGTCTGGACCTGCCTACAATGTAGCCCAGGAGACAATGGGCCTACAGATCCAGTTCTGGCTGCATCTATAATTCTGATTTTTAATCCCCGTATCCGCTTACATATATTTATATATAATCTATTTTTAATCTCTATAATAAAATGTATAATTTAGATTTTGATCTCCATATCCATTTACATATATTATATATATCTTCCAAGGGGTTTTTTCCCTCCTAGGACTTTTTTCCCAGTGTTAGCACGCTGGGTTTTTCTCCTAGGGGGTTTTTTCCACCCCTGGGAGTCAGCCGACATTGGCTTAATGTAGCACCATCTTGTATATGTTACATATTACCACGCTTGTTTGTACAGCTTATTTTTAACCACTTCCCTTTTTTATGTGCTTCTAATATGTAAAGCTGCTTTGAAACAATTACCAATTGTAAAAGCGCTATATAAATAAATTTGACTTGACTTGACTTGACTTTTAAGTGTGCGGTTCACTCTTTCAGTGGCGTTTGTTTGCGGGTGGTATGCCATTGTCAGCCGGTGTTCAGAACCAAAGGCAGCAACCACATGCTCAAAAAGATTGCTCACAAATGGGGTCCCACGATCTGATATGAGATAGGTTGGCGTAGTGTTAATTTCGTCACCTATTTTTAATTTAGTCTTAGTCTTGTGCCAAATGTCCTTGTTAGTTTTAGTCATATTTAGTCATTCACATATCTTTTTTTGTTAGTCAAGTTTTAGTCGACTAAACATCTCGTCATTTTAGTCTAGTTTTAGTCAAAAGAAAACTCAAGGTATCTTAGTCAAGTTTTAGTCGACTAAAAGTCTTTTAATTGTAGTCTAGTTTTAGTCAAAAAATTGTAGTCTTTTTTTAAAAATAACACATTATTACTGAGATTATTACTGATAAACATTTCAGTAAAAAAAGTGTTTCACATATCTCAAACATTGGTTAAATGTCATAATTACCTGACAAAATACACTTGTTGAAAGATTTTTGTTGAATGCAAATGTTAAACGTGTCTGGTTTTCAATTTCTGATTTAGGAGACACATTCACAAATGATTAACCTGTTCTGAAGAGTATTTTATTTTAACCAACACAATTCAAAAGCTAGCATATAGTCGTCGCTCGTCACTCGTGTTCGCTTTTGGGTGTTGTGTGTTCAGTGTTCTTTTTTTACAGTCTATGGTTCAGCAGTTTCGTGTTGCAGCCACAGGCATATGAGACCTGTAAAGCCTCGTTTACACTGCACGCGTGTGCAGCTCGTTACGGCTACCGGAGCTGATACACGGCCACTCTAGTCAATGCTTGTGTTTACACCAGCCGTGCCGCGGTGCGTTTGAGAAGCGTCCCAGAAGCGGTTTGACGCGTCGCTTCGCTAAAGATAGGAGCCTCGCCTCCAAGACGCGCAGCTCAAATACAAAACAAAGTCAAAATAATCACCCTGTGTAAACTCCCGCTCATATTTTACATCACTAGAAACTGACGACAAGAGATTCGAAGTTGAAAAACTTGAAATTTCTTTGTTTGAGTTGACATCGCGCAGAGGACGGAACAACACCTTGCCGGAGCCGTAACAAGCCGCACACGCATGCAGTGTAAACAAGGCTTCAACGAGGCTTAACTTGAGCAACAGTGTGAAGCTGCGAACTCGTTCTGAATATTTTAAAGGCGTAACAGCTGATGAAAAAGCAGAGACGATTGTAGACGAAAATGAAGAGAGATTTTATCTTAGTTTTTATTTTATACAAAACATTTTCGTCTCGTCTTTTTTCGTCAACAATAATGCATGTTAATTTAGTCTTAGTCAGCATTTTTGGACAGTGGTGCAGTCTTGTCATCGTCTCGTCTTAGTCATGAAAAAAAAGGTCGTTGACGAACATATTCCGTCTCGTCTCGTCTGACGAAATTAACACTAGGTTGGCGCACCGTGCCGGGCAAATATCTCACTAAGAAACTTACTCGCTGTCACTTGAGCTGTTGCTGACCGCACTGCGCACACT
Source organism: Ancherythroculter nigrocauda (assembly GCA_036281575.1). Classification (NCBI taxonomy): domain Eukaryota; kingdom Metazoa; phylum Chordata; class Actinopteri; order Cypriniformes; family Xenocyprididae; genus Ancherythroculter; species Ancherythroculter nigrocauda. The sequence continues at coordinate 15,377,319 of VTFQ01000023.1, read as the reverse complement.
TCCACCCATTTTGAAAAGTAGTCAACGAAGACGATTAGATATTCATTGCCACTCTGTGTACGGGGAAGCAGACCTACAAAATCCACTCCTGTGAATTCCCAGGGTTTCGTTGGTTTTATCGGAACCATCAGGCCTGCTGGTTTTCTTTGGCTCGGCTTCGTCAACTGGCACACTGGACACGAAATAACATATCTTTTCGCATCTGTCGCCATTTTGGGCCAAAAGAACCTTTGCCTCAGCCTGGCCAGCGTTTTTGTCATATCCAGGTGGCCAGCTGTAGGATGGTCATGATAGTGTTTGAGTACAGTGGGTCGAATTACTGTTGGGACATATAACTTAAGCTGCTTCATTGGGTGGAGATTGCAGATTACCTTAGGATCCCTAAAATAAAGCAGACCATCATGAATGACATGTTCTTTATCTGTACCACCCCCTTCAAGGTTTTGAAGAAGACTGCCAACCACTGGGTCACCAATTTGCAACTGCCTCAACTGCGCTTTGTCTGTGATTGTGACCGAGGAAAGACTGCGCAGATCCAACCCAGCTATGACAGCATGCGGCGGAAGGATGTCGATAGGGCCCTCACAATGTGGCAGTGGGCTGCGTGATAGAGCATTTGGAACTTTATTCTGAACACCTGGCCTGTGGACGATGTTGAAGTCAAAATCCTGTAGGCGTAAGGACCATCTCGCTAGTCGTCCAGAGGGGTTGGGACGGTTCCTCAGGCTGTTGTGATCAGTATAAACAGTTACATGAAGGCCCTCAATGTAAGGTCTGAAACAGTGGCGTAGCAAGTTAGCCCTCGGCCCGGTTTCGCAGGGGGGTGGAGGGGATGTGCGTCTTATGCGAATGAGTCCCAGGACTTTAATATGAATAAGATATTATCACTAACATGCAGACAAAACTTTTTAAAAAAAAAAAAAAACATTTCTAGGAATGACAATACTATATGCTGTCCTCCATCATTTTGACTTTGCATTTAAAAAATGTCAAAAAACGGCTTTTCAACACAGTCTAAATTTGAATTTGACCGATTCGACTCTGGCTTTGAAATTTAAGAATGATCACCATTTCAGATGCGATGAGTCCTAAGATTTATGTTATTAAGTTATGAATTAATTTTTCTGTCACAGACTTTTTTTAATGCACGTTTTCCTAATAAATTTACTAAAAGTTTCTTCTCTAAATATGTTTCCACCACGTTTTATGTGCATTTTATTTCGTTGAATAAACAGTATCCACCCCAACGAGTACGAGTTACTTTTATTCACATCTTGAAATGTGCAGACGTAGTCGTTTTTTTTTTTTTTTTTTTCTCAGAAAACCATTATGACTCATTTAAAATTCTGTGCTACTTACATTACTGCATGCATACGTTTCAGAAACCCACTTGAAAAACGGCAGAAAAGAATACCGGTCAAATATCTTCGCTAAGACATGGCATGGACTATTTTATGGTCCATTTATTCAGATTCTTAATGATTTTCAGTACATTTAAAATAGATAGGCTATAGCAAGTTATTGACAACATTAATAATATACTTCATTTTTCTGAACATGTACACGGATTCTGTCTCACGCACAGACGTGCGTGCGAGCCTTTGAAAGTATTTGGCTACAGAAAGACGCGTTCAGCGTGTGCACTGCGCACTATCTAGTGGACTTTTGTTTTTAAGCACTCAATTCACTCTCGCATGGGCTGTTGTACAGTACACACACTGTCCATGCCATCACGAAAATTGGGCTGCATGCGGACGGGGAGTGCGGACGTCCGCAAACCCTCCTGATGATGAATGTTCGTGATGCGAACGGTGCGCGGACGCCCGAAGTATACTTTGGGGTTAAGCCCGTAATAGCGGGCCCCCAATCCGCCCGGGCCCATATGCACGTGCATACCTTGCATGCCCAGACGCTACGCCACTGGTCTGAAATGTTCCAGAGCCCAAATCACTCCCAAACACTCTTTCTCAGGCATTGAGTATGGTCTTTCAGCTTTGTGCAATGTCCTGCTTGCAAAAGCAACAACTACATCTCGCCCCATGTCATCCTTCTGCATCAAGGCCGCACCGAGGCCCAAGTCACAAGCATCAGTGTGGATGGAAAATGGGCGTGTGAAATCTGGGAGGCACAGAATTGGTTCAGAAGTAAGGCAGTCTTTCAAGTAATCCATCGAAGCTTGACAACTGTCGTCCCAGTTGAATGGGGTTTCCTTTCTGGTGAGTTTAAAAAGCGGCTCGGCTTTCTCTGCATATTTCGGAATGAACCGTCTGTAATAGCTTGTGAGGCTGAGAAATCCTCTCACTTGTTTCACATCTGTTGGCGTTCTGAAATCTGTGACTGCTTCAAGTTTTTTCGGGTCAGGAGAAATACCATCTGGAGTGACCCTGTATCCTAGAAAGACAAGTTCACTCAAGCAGAACTGACACTTATTCAGCTTGAGAGTAAGACCAGCTGACTTTAGTCTTGACAGGACTTCTCGGAGGTCTTCCAAGTGTTGCTCAAAGGTCGGAGATGCAATGATGATATCGTCAAGATACACTGCGCAGCACTTATAGACCAAGCCAGCGAGGACATTGTTCATCACCCTCTGAAACATAGCTGGGGCGTTACAGAGTCCAAAAGGGAGAACCTTGAATTGAAACAGGCCACAGTGTGATGCGAAAGTTGTCTTTGGTCTTGACTGCTTCTCCACTGACACCTGCCAGTACCCCCGAGCCAAATCAAGAGTCGAAAGAAATTTTCCACGAGCCAGGAAGTCCAATGATTCGTCGACTCTGGGCAGTGGGTACGAATCCTTGTGTGTCAGATGATTAAGGCCTCTGTAGTCAACGCAAAACCTGTGGTCTCCACATGGCTTCTTGACAATTACTAGGGATGTCCTGATCACATTTTTTTGCCCTCGAGTCCAAGTCCGAGTCATTTGATTTTGAGTATCTACCGATACCGAGTCCCGATCCGATACTTCTATAATACATAAAAAAGTCAAGTCAAGTCAAATTTATTTATATAGCGCTTTTACAATTGGTAATTGTTTCAAAGCAGCTTTACATATTAGAAGCACAGAAAAAAGGGAAGTGGTTAAAAATAAGCTGTACAAACAAGCGTGGTAATATGTAACATATACAAGATGGTGCTACATTAAGCCAATGTCGGCTGACTCCCAGGGGTGGAAAAACCCCCCTAGGAGAAAAACCCAGCGTGCTAACACTGGGAAAAAAGTCCTAGGAGGGAAAAAACCCCTTGGAAGATATATATAATATATGTAAATGGATATGGAGATCAAAATCTAAATTATACATTTTATTATAGAGATTAAAAATAGATTATATATAAATATATGTAAGCGGATACGGGGATTAAAAATCAGAATTATAGATGCAGCCAGAACTGGATCTGTAGGCCCATTGTCTCCTGGGCTACATTGTAGGCAGGTCCAGACACAGGTTCTCCATCTGATCTGGATACGGCCTGGATCCAGCACCCGGCAAACCTCAGGATAAGCAGAGAGACAGATATTAGCGTAGATGCCATTCTTATTCTGATGTACAGGTATATCTAGTGTTATAGGAAATGTTCTCAGTTCCGGCCGACCTAATTATTGCAGCGTAACAATCCTTTAACGGATTTGAAAAATGTTAATGTAAAAAAGAATAAAGAAGAGCGAAAAAACAGATCCAGGATCCAGGAACAGTGCTTTTCAGGTTTTTCAGTTATCTAACAGTAGTTTTCACTTACAGAAAATGGATAAAGTAATCAAATATAAAATATCACTGCATATTATCTTTACTGTATAAAATAAATAAAGGTTAATCATTATTGAAGTTACAAAAACTATTCAGTCAAGAGCAGTGAGTGATTTCTTTTAGGGCTGCACGATTAATCGCATGCTATTCTCACGCGCATTTCGTCAGTAAAGCCGGTTCCCTGGTCCGGTTCCCTGATTACCGCTAAATCGCCATCACCTGCTTTCGTTTAAAAACAGGTGATGGCGATTTAGCGGTAATCAGGGAACCGGCTTTACTGACGAAATGCGCGTGAGAATAGCATGCGATTAATCGTGCAGCCCTAATTTCTTTGTTATTTGTTGTTTGATTTAACATTAAAAACAGGCAGCAGGAATAGTTTTTTTCCCTATAAGACATGCACGATCCAGTACATATACTGTTACACATGCGCTGTCTTTCTCGACTAATATACATTCACTTAAGACATAACCGACTATGTTTGCTAGGATACTCGCTAAGACGGGCATGTTGACATAATTTTTGTATGAATTTGTCCACTGAAGCGCAAGACTTAAAAGAGAACTCAGTATTTGCGCGCTGACTGAAATAAGCGTGTGCGCGCTTCGGATGAGCGCACACAAATCTTCTCACAGCGCGCGAGCTCTCTTTCGCGTCTTGTTCTTGAAGGTTTAAATCAGCAAGGCTTAAATGAGTTAGTTTAAACACAGATAGCAACGTGTGCTGTTCAGGTCTCACCTGCGCTCGCGTTATCAATGGCGATGACGGCGTAAATGACTGGACATTAGAGCAGACGGCACTCGCAGTTAACAGTTTACAAAGAGTAACTGTTTTGTCCACGCTTTCTGATTATCGTTGTTGTAACGTTTTGCGCATCCATTGACTGAAACATACATTATCTGAACTCTGTCTGTCTGTTTTCTACGTTGCTATTTTAAACAAACCATATCAACCAATAGATGCGTCGTCATTTGAGATGGACCGCGGTGCAAGTGCGTACCGAACCATAAAGGTCATTGCACACTGAGTCCGAAATTCTCATGTGAAACTTTCGCACGTTAAAAAATAAATTCGACCTCACGTTATGTCAATCGCGTTTGCACACTGCCTCCGAAACTTTCGTCCATCAAAAAAAAAAATCGGATCAGGTTCGATTTTCTGCGTTTTTTGCATCCGTGGCACGCATTTTGAGAGACGTTTTGACAATTCAGAGCCACCGTACGCGAACGCAAAAATCCAGAACGCCATCTGACAAGTTGATCCACATCGTCTACAGCACAAAACAGCAGCACTGAATGACAAACAACGTGAGGAATACAAAGAGACCGAATATAAAGACATATTGTGCCAGTAGTAAATCATCAAACAGAGCCACTGACATCCTGAAGTAATCTTTGAAATGCTCGGATAATCCCGCAGCTCCTTGATGAGGTGAATTCTCCTTTCTCTCTATGCAATCTCGGGATTGAATGGACCCAATATTTCCTTTCTTTTTCTCTTTTTTAAGAAGAGAGGAGACACTCGTGCTCACTGCTGCTTGAAGACTTCATTTTGTATTGTTTTGCAATTTTTTTCGCAACGCATTCATTAATACGCATCGGACTCAGTGTGCAAGGTCTCTGTGCGTGACGAATTTTTAGGATTGCGAATACGAAAAAACGCATGCGAAAATTTCAGACTCAGTGTGCAAAGGCCTTAACCCTCTGGAGTCTGAGGCTGATTTTGGGCCCTGGAGAAGTTTTGACATGCCCTGACATTTGTGCTTTTATCAGTTGGTTATAAACATATTAATGACAAAAGTGTCATTACACTGTATTCAGCACAAACTAGGCTACCATAATATGTGAGGAACATGTATGTACATGTTTGTGTTTTTAAAGGAATAATGTTTATGCGTGGTTATTGAAAAAAACAAAAAAAAAAAGTAACTGAAACAATACCTCAAAATGCATACTAAATGTTTTTTCACAAGACTTTTGAGAATTGTATATTTTAGTGTAGAGTTTTTGCTTCAAAATGATGTGGAAATGATCCTCCCTACTCTGACACATAAAACATTGTATTGATTTTAAATTTCTAAGACACTTTTTGTTTAGGTAGGCCATATGCGAAGAGGTGTGACTCTTCATGAATAATGAAGTGATTTACACCTGGGGAGATTAAGACCCTGCCCCTAATGAGCCGCATAATGAGCCATTCAGTCAGGAATGTGACTGAGTCAACTAAGAAAATGCAAAGACAAGACATATCATTGTTTTTTTTCTTTTTTATTTAAAATAAAGTTAACAATATAATCCACATATAAACTAGGGTCAAAGGCACATTTTTTGTGTACAGGCAAATAAAGGTAAGGTTTATAAAAAAAAGCCCACTTTTACACCCTATACATAACCTGCTTGATCACATATAGATAATCTTTGCAGCCCAATGGTCAGTGAGAGGTGGTGAACAGAGAATCTGAACAGTCACACATCTGTGTGCCATCACATGCCTGGCATTTCCAAGGTGTGTCTTGCCTTTTACCAAGCTGTACTTTGCAAAGCATGCAGTTCCGATGACCAGCGGTGGCATTATTCCTTGCATCTGATGTCAGCTCTGCTCCTGGAACCGGTACATGGTCACTTTTGGTCTGTTTTGGAGCTGCTTTCTGTGACGACATACCACAGAGCTCTGCAAATATATTATCATCAAATATGAATCTTATGAATATTATCATCAAATATTATCATCAAATATGATGATTTGCTACTTATGAAACATTTCTGAACAATTGTAAACAATAAATGTTTCTTGAGCTGCAAATCATCATATTAGAATGATTTCTGAAGGATCATGCGACACTGAAGACTGGAGTAATGATGCTGGACATCACAAGAATAAACGACTTTGTGAAATATATTCAAATAGAAAACAGTTATTTTAAATTGTAATAATATTTCACAATATTACTGTTTTTACTGTATTTTTAATTGAATAAATGCAGCCTTGGTGAGCAGACGAAACTTATTTTAAAAACATGAAAAATCTTACAGATTTCAATATAGGCCTACCATATAGTGGGTAAAAGTGTACTTACTCTTTCTCATTTCCGCCTGTGTTGCTGCGTGCCCTCCTAGTGGGAATTGCAGGTGAATGTGAGAGTGATGGATCCACATTCCTAAAAAAAAAAAATTGTTATTATTAGCATATAAGATAATACTCTCATACCATTAGCTATGCATAACTGACAGGAAAGTAACAGGTATACAAGCATGCTGTATATGTCTGTCAATTGGCCATTACTGGACAAAGTGTGCAAATGTGTAAACGTTTACAGTCTGCTATATCAGTTTGCACATATAGTGGGTAAACGTGTACTGATCTTTCTCATTTCGGCCTGTGTTGCTGCGTGCCCTCCTAGTGGGAATTGCAGGTGAATGTGAGAGTGATGGATCCACATTCCTAAAAAAAAATGTCAAAAAAAAAAAACTGTTATTATTAGCATATAAGATAATACTCTCATACCATTAGCTATGCATAACTGACAGGAAAGTAACAGGTATACAAGCATGCTGTATATGTCTGTCAATTGGCCATTACCGGACAAAGTGTGCGAATGTGTAAACGTTTTCAGTCTGCTATATCAGTTAGCACATTTAGCAAATAGCAACATGTTCGCGCATTTCACAACCAAGCATATTTTAGCACATTCACGCCTATCATATACGGTACTTAGATACGCTATATATATATTTATAGATAGATGTAAATATAAGGCAAATATAGATGTACGCTTATATATAAAAAAAAAACACGTCAAATAATTTAAGTATATCAACAGAAAAGCATTCTATTTATAAGCATTTTTATGAGATAAAGTTATATATATATATATATATATATATATATATATATATATATATATATATATTAGATAGATAGATAGATGTAAATATAAGGCAAATATAGATGTACGCTTATATAAATAATTTAAGTAGGCCCTATATCAACAGAAAAGCATTCTATTTATAAGCGTTTTTATGAGATAACGTTATATATATATAGTTATATAGATAGATGTAAATATAAGGCAAATATATATGTACGCTTATATAGAAAAAAAAACACGTCAAATAATTTAAGTAAACCTAAATCACTTACTCATCAGAAACTGTATCTTCAGCTGGATCAAGTCGCTCTTCAAAATGCAGACGTTCATCGTCAGAGTCGTGTTCTTCTTCCGAGGAAAGAGTGAACTTCCTCACTGTCCAGGACCATCTGAAGAGCCTGCTCACCTGTGTAGTGTGCCATCTTCCAAACGCGAAGGAAAGCGAATGAATCTGATGAAACTTGATGCTTTTTAAGACGCTGTTAGGGGCGTTTACAGTTTGCATAAATCGCCTCAGCACATTATCTTATGAATAGAGCGCTCTGCGCGTGGGCGGGCACACATTAAAGATAATTAGGTCAGACAGGAGAAACAGTACCTCTCTTTACTTTTATACTGATTACATAAAGGGAGAATATTTGTTTTAGAATTTATTTGTTTTGTTTAAAAGTAGACACTTAAAGCTTTCCAAAGACATATCTCTCATGTCCATGTAGCATGTATAAGCCATCTATTTTAGTTACTTTTAGTGACGTTTTAGAACGATGTTTGCAGAGACGGAGACGGCAGGACAGCACACCCTGTATATTTTATTTATTTTTAAAAAGCACAAAGTTTTATTTTGATTGTGAGTGTACACAAAAAAAAGAAGACATTCTATAGTTTCAATTGATATATTACTTATGTCTCTATGACAAAAAATGACGGAGTATTTTAAGTCTGTTTTGCTGCAATGTGAAAAAAAAACTGCAAAACGCGCCGGCGCGTTTTTAGACCTCAGAGTGTTAAGTGGAGAACCGTACGGTTCGTTTTTTTTACCGAGAACCGTTGCACCCCTAATACATATATATCCGAGTCCTGATCGGGAGGTAACGTCCGATTCCGATCGAGTCTGAAACCACGTGATCGGGCCCGATTTCCGATCGCGTGATCGGATCTGGACATCCCTAACAATTACTACAGCTGCTGCCCATGGACTGGAAGAGGACTCGATGATGTCTTCTTCAAGCATCATCTGAATTTGATCCTCAATTATTTGTTTCTTAGCTGGTGAGCTCCAGTATGGTGGGAGGTGAACTGGTTTCACATCACCAGTGTTGATTTCGTGTTCGCCCAATGAGGTATGTCCTAGGTGTCCATCAAACAAGCTCCAAAAGTCTTTGAGAAGGTCCCTCAAATCCTCTTTTTGTTCCATTTTCAGACAAGCCATTTCAACTTTCTCATCCAAGGCAGACTGGGAGACATCCAAGAACATCAAGCTTCCAAGCCCAGGTGCCTCCAACCACTCACTCCAAACCTCTTGTGGTGTAGGTTCACCGAGGGTCACCGTCCTTGATGGGATATGAATGCTAACCGACGCTCGTAGCATAAAATCCATCCCTAGGATGAGTGGAGAGGATAGATCAGGGATAATGACAAATTGATGGTAGAAATTTTTTCCCTGGAGGCCAACATTTAACCGGACAATACCAGCCGGAGTGCAAACAGCACTGTTGGCAAGCTGAATTGGGGAAAAAAATTCCAAGGTTGAACCTTCTGAGAATTTTGCAAGACATCAGAAATCATGTTTGTACGAACCGCTGAAAGTGAGGCACCCGTGTCCAGCGCTGCGTCAATGGCCTTGTGACAGAAATTAACTTTAACAATAAAGGGTGTGTTCCAAAATGAAGGAGAAGAATGGTCCTCCACATGTCCAAGGAAAAGCGACTCAGATTGGGACACAAGATAAGGGTGAGGCGCATTTATCTTTTGGAGGGAGGATTGCCTCATTGAAACGTCCTCCCTCCCCTGAAGTTTACCTTCTGCTGAACAGAATTTTGTTTTTTCTCCTCCATTTCTGCATACGTCGTGGCTTTAGCCTCCTCCTTAGGGTCATGTGGCTCATTCGAAACTGGACTTGTCTGTGTGTCAGCGGCTGGAAAAGACATAGTTTGTTGCGCAAAGTTGCAGTTGGGACAGTTTCTAGATGTGAAACCAGGAGCAGAACATTTGAAACAATAAGTCTCTCGCATACTCTTGCTTTTCTGTACTACTGGTTCATTACGGCTGTCAGGGCCGAGAGTGGAGTGCAGCTCGTGGGCACACATCAAGAGGTCTATGACTGAAGTTATTTGTGTGCCGTACAAAGCAACTCTGTAGCGCTCAAGTGCATGCTTGCAGATAAGATCGATCTGTTCCTGTTCTGGAGGGGGTGACTTAAGTTTCTTGAATTCAGATAACAAGTGTGCAACAAATGTTGGAAATGGTTCTCCTTGAGCTTGAACGCAGTCAAGAATACCTCTCCAGACAAGCTCTTGGTTATCCAAAGGAAGAAATACAGTCTTGAACAGGGTGCAAAACTGTGTCCAAGATGTAATGTGTGAACTCAGTACTATAACCCACTTCCTGGGCTCTTTAGCTAAGAAACGTGGCAATTCAAGCAAAATTTGAGCATCACTGAGACCCAAAGAAGTTCTGTAGGCATCCACAAGAAGAAGCCAGTCATCAGGTTTGTCACTCTCCGCCTGGTTGGATACTCAAAGCATGCAGATTGGTCAGTTAACTCAGTCTCATCATCAACACGTCTGTTCATTGCAACAAAATCACTTTGTGTCAGAGCAATATGATATTCAAAGCAATAAATCAAAGAAATATATTCAACAAAAATTTCCAACTTGTATCAATTTCTTGTATGCCCTTAATATAGCAACAAAGCAATTATAAACAGCTGAATACCTTTTTAGAAAAACTAACAATATAATAAGAAATTTGTCATGCAAATTGTTTTGTTTTCTTGAAAACAGTGACAACAGTTCAATATCACAAAACTTCAATTAGAGTCCAATAAATTCACTTTCGATCTCTTTTTCAATTCAATTCAATTTTTTTTTCCAGGTCCTTCAATGAACACACACCATGAGAGTGTGAGGAATTATACCAAATTAGGACTCAAAAATGTAAAACAAGTCCAGAGAAAAAATATATATATCCCGCTCAAATACAGTTCAGGAAAAAGTCCAGTGCAAATGCAAAAAAAAGAAATTTCTCAAGTTCAATTAAACCAGTTCAGCAGTTTCAGTGAATGAACACAAATGGACGAGGAAACCAGGTCTGAAACAGTAAAAGTTCACAAAAAGTCAAATTCCCGATTACCTCAACGAACCACAATCCTATGTGCAAGTTAAATCCACGGAAATTGTCTCCATAGTGACATAAATCCACTAGAAATGTGAAGAAATATAAGGTACGTCACTCACACAAAATGTCCGCTGCAGCGTCGGGCAGTTTACGCTATTCGCACTGGAATAGGCCTCGTGCAGACTCACGCATGTCGGCGAGGAAGATTGCAGTATTTTCGGCGTCACTCGTCACAAACCAGTTCTGCATCCGTGCAAACCTCTCCATAAATCCAAAGCCAGAGATAAAATGTTCGGGCGCCACTTGCAACGCGGTGGTTACGGAGCAAACAGGGATAGCTCACTATTAGACAGACTTCACAGAGGCGATGGGTGTCACATAACCGGCGCTTTATTCCCCATCATGGAATTTAGGTGACAGTCTGTCACAAATGTTGTGCCGTCCACAGCATTACTTGAGAAATAAATGAAATAAAGGAGCAATAGAAAAAGAATGAAAATAACCCGCATACATGCAGATCATCAACAGTTTAACGGGAGCGCGCAGTTCTTAAAGGGGCCACACCATATTTCTACTCGTTACAACACACATATAGAAGAAAGTATACATTTTTTTAGAGTTTATAACAGTTACATACTTAGCAGACAAACACCCCACATGAGTTGCCGTCAGCCTGTAAGCTGTGTGGTAATGTTACACAGTCCCATTTAGTGTCATAGAAACACTTGCGTCCATGAAACACCTTTTTTTTTTTCCAGGGGATAGTGGGAAAAACATTTTTAAATGTTATCACATGATGAGGTTCCATGCACATGTTCATTTATTCTCACCTTACAGCCTTTCTGCAGTGAACAACATTCCTGCTGCTCTCACCAAACGAGTTTAAATAAACTATCCTCCCTTTTTGAGGATATATCATCTGCCAAAAGATTAAGTTATTAAACTGAAAAACAAACAAACAAACCACCTACTAATAGTCATAAGTCATGTAATGAAATAAACCAGCAGTGTCCAGTGGTTTTTGTCCTCATTTGCGGCCCCCAGCAGAAGATCATATGCCCGTGGATCCATCTATATTATACAAGTACAAGTAGTCTGGGAGGCAGCAGGCTTAGAGGCAGCAGTGTGGGTGGCAGCAGGCTTAGAGGCAGCAATGTGGGTGGCAGCAGGCTTAAAGGGAGCACTGTGGGTGGCAGCAGGCTTAGAGGCAGCACTGTGGGAGGCAGCAGGCTTAGAGGCAGCAGTGTGGGTGGCAGCACTGTGGGAGGCAGCAGTGTGGGTGGCAGCACTGTGAGAGGCAGCAGTGTGGGTGGCAGCACTGTGGGAGGCAGCAGTGAGGGTGGCAGCACTGTGGGGGGCAGCAGGCTTAGAGGCAGCAGTGTGGGTGGCAGCAGGCTTAGAGGCAGCAGTGTGGGTGGCAGCACTGTGGGAGGCAACAGGCTTAGAGGCAGCAGTGTGGGTGGCAGCACTGTGGGAGGCAGCAGGCTTAGAGGCAGCAGTGTGGGTGGCAGCAGGCTTGGAGACTTTATGTTGGGAGGCAGGTATGGCAGTAGGAGCTTGATGACAAGTGTAGTGTCTTTGGGTTATGAAAATAGGCACATTAGCAGGAACTGTTAAATGGTGGTGGAAAAGTTGTGTAATTGGCAGAGTAACTGGATGGATGACTGTGAAGGGTGTTTGAAGAGAAAGAGGTTGGGCAGTGGCTGAAATGGTATCATTTGCCAGAGGCACAGTGGCAGGGAGGGATGTAGTTGTGACAGTTGAGATTTTAGAACGTTTTAGTGGAGGATCTTCTAAAAAGTGTAACAATTGGTCAATGTTTACCCTGGGAATTGTTTTTCCATTGTCATCTAGAAGGTCAATGCTTTCCCCATCTACCTTAGTTACAGTGAATGGGCCTACCCAATCTGGATCAAGTTTTCCACCCTTTCTCTGCTGGCACCTGATGTTTTGCCTGATTACCCGGTCCCCAACCTGTATGACACTGGGCTTTCCTTGTTGTAGTTTTCTTTTTTTTTTTTATCTTAGTTTGAACCCGTGTCATGTTGTCCTGAACAATTTTGTAAAGCTTGTCCTGCCGGTTGATGGATTCTGAGATTGATTCTAAGGCAATCATGTCCTCCATGCTTTCATTGATCTAAAGAGAAAAATTATGCATCAAAATTTTAAATGTCAAGTTGAATAAATATATATATATATATATATATATATATATATATATATATATATTAGGGCTGTCATGATATTGGATTTTTCACACCATGGTTATTGTGGCCAAAAAATATCACGGTATCGATATATCGCGATATTTATAGAATCCTTGGTGGGGGGGAATTTATCAGTCTAAATAATTTTTACTTTGTTTATTTAGTTTTTCTCTTTCAGGGTTGCTGCACATTTTTTAAGTCAAATTTAAGGTTTTTTAAGACCTGAAGAAATAAAAATTAATACTAGCATAGTAGCCTATACATTATGGCTGTTTCCAATCAAATGAAATCATTATCAACAAAATCCATCTTTGTAATACAGAGGTGACACAGAATTAGAAGTGACATATATTTACACAGCATTTACAATTTGTCTGCATAAATTTAATTTAATATTTAAATAAATTTTTCTAATTTTATCTTTTTAATGTCCCTTAAATATGAAACTAAACTAAACTGCCAGTAGGTGGCAGCAAGTCACTGTCTTAATGAGTGAGTGAGTCAAACGATTTGTTCAAATGACTGATTCATTCAGGAACGAAGCTCGGATTCATTCGTTCTAAACGCGGATTCAGTCAGTATAACAAAAACATTTCTGTTGCATGGGGCTTTGTTCTGCTGTTCATAATTTTTAAATTTTCGTTGGCGAAATAAAGAAAAAAACAAACAATATTAACAATACTGTGTCTAAAATGTAACTCACATTGTTATTTAACAAGTTGAAGGAACATTGCATTTGTGCTGATTTGGGGAAAACGGCACTTTTGCTTGTGTGATATTGTAAAACAACTACATCTTATAATATGATATAATAATAAAAAATTGTCGGGGCAAAAAATGCCTGTGTATCTTGAATTTTGAGGGCAAATAACTGCATGCTTATCTACATCACGCTGAGTAAGACGAATAAAGAAAACGCGGTACTTTATTTAAATATATGAACACAGAAAATCGCTGTTAACAGGGAAATATAACATTTCCCATTCCATGACTAGTAAAATTATCGTCAATACCGGTATATTGCGACACCCCTAATATATATATATATATATATATATATATATATATATATATATATATATATATATATATATATATATATATATTCACTAACCTCATATGCATCTGGTACCTCACATGGATACCTAGCCTCACGACCAAAAAGTAAAAAGTAAGGGGAGAAATTTGTGGTCAATTGTTTTTTGGTTCGTGGACCAAACATTGCTGCATCCAAATAATCAGACCATGTATTTGGTCTTTTCTCAACAAGCTTGCTCAATGTTCTATAAAAGAAAAGAGACAAAAGAAACATGGTTCACCTACCAGTTATACACCAATATTTTTATAGTACAATTAAACAAGCACATGGTTTCTTACTTCTGAATTGTTCTGTTAAGTTTCTCCACCAATCCATTTGTTTGGGGGTGGTATGGAGCACATAAACTCCGCTTGATGCCAAGCATTTCACACACGCCCAGATTTATCTGTATAATACATCTCATTTTTAGTAGAGCAAAAAGAACATTTTTTAGTATTCTCCAACAACTATGCAAGCATCACAAGTATTACAAAAGAATAGACAAAAAGGTATAAAACCAACCTTGTTCACAAATTCAGTGCCTTGGTCTGTTAAAATCCTTTTAGGAGCATCAAATTTATAAATGAGCTGGACAATGCAATTGGTTACCTCCTCTGCCTTTTTGGATTTAAGTGGGACAGCCTCATAGTTGATAGTTAATGAAAATCCATGAACACATGAATGAGAATTCACACAATTCCACTTACCCATTTTTTAATGTCCACAGACATGCCTGGCCAATAAAACCTCTTGCTTAGGGCATCAAGAGTTTTATGAACTCCACAGTGGGCACCTATTGAGCTACTGTGGAATTCCTTAAATATGTCTTTGGCCTTCTCTTTGCTATGAATGACTTTTGCCAGAGCTCCTGCCTTTTTCTTTATGTAATGCAAAACTTCATCTAAAAGTGGCAAATTGTGGTTTATTAGTACATTACAAGACCATTGAACACAGGTATAGAATATGCAAAAATGTATACTCACTTTCTATTATGAAGTTTTTGGCTTTTCTGAGAAACACAATTTTTTCATTCCTGGAAAGACCATGAGGTAGCTTTCCAGATTTTTTTTTTTTTTTTTAAATCAAAAAGAGTATAAAATGTTGTCTCACCCATCTCCAATATCAGCAGATGTTGATGACATGGGTAGCTTTATATAGTTTATTGTAATGATGATGGGCAGGCAATTAAGTCTTTGCTCATTGGATGTTAGTTGCTTTTACTTATGATATTATAGTTAATTTACACCACTGGTCTTTCACTCTGATAAGTAATTTAGTTGCAAATGGGACAACAAAATGGCAGTACCTGTTACCTGTCTTCTTGATTACAAAACAGCAAATTGAGATTTGCATTATTTGACTTATAACACCAGTTTTCCTGTTAGATGATTATATTTTAATCTATTTCCATATCAGGAGGAAATATTAGGATGCCCCCAATATTTAATTTAAAGTCTATCTCCAAGCTGCATTAGCTAATATTAACATCTTTTTTTATTGGGATTGTACAACGAGGCATGCTGAAAGATCAGCAGAAACAACTACAAGCAAAAAATGAGATAAATAGTGATTATTATTAGTAATGATCATCACCTAAATCATAAATGTATGACTTTGTGTAAAAGTAAACTTGAAAATAGTTTTAAAATGTGTTCTAATCTTACTCTTGTAAGAGTACTCTTTTATTCATGATGGAATTATCATTCCTTGAATATAAGGGCTGCAGTGGCTGGTACCACTAACAATGTGTGATTCAGGCAAATGTGGAGTCTGTTTTCATTGACCTGTGTGCTAAAAGGCTGTGATTTGAGAAACTATTATCTGGGACACTCTTCACGTGTTTGAATTCACACATTTCATATCCATTCCACATCATGTCATGAGCTACATTCTTTAAATAAATGCTTTATTATGGCTACATGCGACTAATATTTATGCAAACATACATTGTAAAAGATAAGAATGGGTGCAACAGGGACTATTTCATGTTCATGTATATAGCTTATAGGTAAAAGAATGGTGACAAAATAAGCACACCAGTTTAAAGTTACAAACAGTTTATTAGGCAGCAACAGATACATTTGTTCAGGATTGTTTGTTGTTGCAGTTACATAGATTCACAGAATGATAACTATAAAAAGACAGTTTAAAGTCTCACAAGATCCAAATGTTCACAAGGGCAAGTAACTAAAATGAATGTAGACTCGTGTCAGTGTAGTGCGTTTACTGCTGTTTCTACTGTGAATGTCCGTAATCATTCATGTCTGTAACCAAGACAAATGAATAAAAACAAAAAACGTTACATACAATAAAGTGTTGAACAAAAACAGTTGTAGTCCATCGTTAAAACTTGATTACCTTTTTCTCAATCCAAACACGAGTTGAGACTCTTGTCTCCAGTGTTCACTGGCATTTTCAGTTTCACGCGGCTCGCGCATGCGGATAAATCTCATTAATATTCATATTAGCTCCGCCCAGTGAAACCGAAAATCCCAGAAACCGAAAATCTCGTAACACCGGCCCGCGATAGACGACGCCATCGCCAATTACGTCATTACGTCGGAGCGTAAAAGAACCGGTGAACCGTTTTTTTCAACCGGTTTATTGAATCGAACTGTCCGAAAGAACCGGTTCGCGGAAAAGAACCGAACTTCCCATCACTAATATTTATGTAAAATTGAAACAACATACTTATTCTGACCTATACATATAAAAATATGTAAAAGATTAATTGAGCATACTAAATTATATTGCATTTTAAATTAGTAAAAAAATCTTGCTGACAAATGGGCAAAACCTAGGATACTGGCAAAGTATAAAAATGTAAAATTAGCATTTGAGGTAAAACTAATTAGTCTTTAATATGGCATAAATATATTTTTTGTTGTAAATATCCTTGTCAAGGTTGTTACACTGAATGACATTTTAATGGGTGTCTTCTGTAAATCATAGTAAAAATGTATGATATTTAATTTTTGCTCAGAAAAAAACAAACAAATTAAACAGTACCCATTCTGATGTTTTGAAAAACAACAATTCAAAGCTGTATTACACTTACTGTTTTGTAGTCTGGCTATCACCAGACCAAGCTCAATTTAAAATTGAACATTGGTCTGGGGAGTTTGCATAGACAGTAAAAGAAATGGACACAGCGACCCCATTGGAACTCAATTGAGACAAGTGAAGCCCATTTTTAGCGATTTTTAGCACTTCCGTTTCTGACGCGCAGACTCAAACTAAGCTTGATGACGTCAGCAACCTGTCTGACAGATGTAAATCTTCTAGTAGCTGTGCGTGTAAACTGCCATCGTTAATCTTGCACAGACGGCGAGCTTGAGCGGGGAGTTCTTTGGCATGAGTGAGCAGGACTAAGTATTCTGATTAATTATTTTGTATAGTATTTTAAAATGTAACGCCAGTACGCCATATTAAGTTAATGCATACTATTAAGAAGTTATGTAAAATTATGTTCAAGAACTGATATGAATTCATACCCAATAGTTATTTAACGGCCCAGGGATCGAATATGTAAAATTATTTAATGAAGTAGATAAATTATTAAAGTTCGTGGATAAAAGCTACTTTATATGTATTCACTTGCCACATACCGACTTATTTCCAATTCCCCAAAAACGTTGTTGAAATATTTTGTCCCGTTGCTTTTATGGACTCTATATCTATGGGCTTCTCTCTTGACGTCTCCCCGATTGCCTGCGAGCTTCTCCTCCTGTCTGTACGGTAATTTCTCTACTGTGCGACAGAGAGTCAAGTGGTTATGACGCAATCGTTAGCCTATTTTTACAAAAACTGTTTCTACGGGGCCATAATGTAACATAGAAGGTAATGGAGCCCTTTATACATTGTTGTGTATCTTTAGAAATAAATAATGGACAAATGGAGTCTTTAAACGCCTCAGATGTAAAGTTATTCGCTGTCAAAGTGACGCCAAAATGAATGGGAGTCAATGGGATGCTAACGCAAGTGAAGTTCTGCTACAAGATGGCGGCACGCGGCCGACTTCAACTTCCGGTCGACTTCCTTCCCGCTTGGGAGTTTGCTATGTATTTCCTACTGCACAAGAGGCGTGATCAACGAGCATTATTCACGCAATTGGATAGTCCTTCAACCAATCAGATCAACTATCCGGGTGACGTACTTTGCAGAGCGATGCGAAAACTCCAGACAGGTTTACCGTGTGTCTCAATCAGCTCCCTAGTTCAGTAGTCAAGGCACTGATCAGGGAATCAGCCACATTCACTTGCATGATATACTGATTCACGACCTAGGGAACTAGGGAGCTGATTGAGACGCAGGGTTAGTTTGTATTGGTTTGTAGCATTGATCCGCGGTTTGCAGAAGCAGCAATGGCATCGAGCGATTTTTACAGGTTGTGCAAAAAAACATGAAAGTGATCGGTATTTACACCCACTCGAGCAATTTGTTTGCTAACTAAAGAAGTCATTCAGCATCGTCGAGAGGTTAAAAGGCGACTCTGATACTGTTCTGGTTCAACGAGATTCAAGATGCAGGGAGACGAAACATATAGAGCAAATAATAAAAATATTGTCTACCATCAAGGGGCATTGAAGTAAAAGAGTCCTGTACTCACATCGTGAAGCAAACCACCAAAATAACAGCAGAGAATCATTGTGTCATTAATCGCTGTTTGTAATCTTCCTATGAAGAGACTGTCGGATCAACGCTCTGCTACATTTCTCTCAGATAAGGTAAATGCTTAACACAATCGGCGTCACTGTGATTGTGCATTGTTATTTTGGAGTGACGGTCGTGTGAGAGATGAGTAGATCAGATAGAGTTTGGAAGCTGCTTGCCGTCGCTTCTCTATCTTCATCGTGTTATACCCGCCAATAGCGAGCAAGGTGGATAAGCCAGTCTGTGATTGGTTCCCGCAAAAGTGTAACAGCGCAGCAGAAATGAATCCACGGGTTTCCAGTAGTGACTGGCAGATCGAGGCTTCGTGAAACACTGAAGCAGTTGAAGCAAATGTGCCGTGATGTGTCGAGGCTTCGAAACAATCTGACACTCGTCTCCACGGTGACCCCTAGTGGTCAGAACAGTGTAAATGCAACAAAACTCAAGCCAAACATACATTAAAAATACCCTTTTACAAATGTATTGCAAAGGTTTTATTGAAAGTAAAATCAATCAAATGCAATTAACTAATCATCTAATAAGATTAAACATAGAGTGTCTGTATGTGTTCTTTTATCAATTTTCAATGCTTGTTTCTCTGTTCCATGGCTCAAGCTAAACAGATAAGAGCTCTTAATAACTACAATTATTAATTTTAATTATTCTAATGTCTAATTAAAACATCTACAAATGTATAAAACTGATCAGAGATCAGGTAAAGCCCTATAGACACTTGTTCAATAGTTCTCAGTGAATCTACATGATCAATGGGTTCACTTTATCATCGCCCTCTACCGGTGAACCATTGATATTTCGAACTGTTTCGAAACAGTGATGTAATGAAACCTCGTTTACTAAAATCATGTGACTTTGGCAGTTTGATACACGCTCCGAATCACTGATTCGAAACAAAAGATTCATGAAGCTTCGGAGCTTCAGTGTTTCGAAATCGACCATCACTAGTTTCCAGACTGAGTTGCCGAGCGAAATCAAATCGCCGGCAGATCAGGCTGGGTTTACCCAGACTAACTGTTTTGATGCTTGAAAACCCTTTTTAGTCTTTGACCCATATAAGAATTTAGTTCAAACTTTGACCTGCGGAGGGCAGTAATACGCTTAGCAGCGTCTACACTGCCGGAATTCTACAAGAAGAAGAAGATGGGCCTCTGCTTATCACTTTATTAGTTACATCGTGTCAATTGTCAGAACAGACTGAAGTAACTGCAGGCTTGTGCTGATAGCTCAGACATACTCATTATGAACTGATGGAGGAGCTCAGGTAAGAGAAATACAGCAACAGAAATGTCATTGCAGTCCGTGATTGAAGACTCGCTGTAGTTTCATTTATGTATGTGAACAGACATGCAGAAACACGGAGTTTGAGCGTTTGAACATGTTCTGGTGTGTTTGTTTGCTCCCCGGTGCTTGTTTGTCCGTGTTTGACGTTGTTTAACATACATTCGTGTTTGTTTGTTTGCTTGTTTGACTGTAACTTTACTTTCTGTTCTGCCGGTTAGTAGTGAAGGTGACACGGGTGAGCAATGACAGAATGACAGCTTCAGCCTCATTTGCGTCCCAGACTGGTGCAAAATGCACTAGAGTTGTGACGTTCGCGAACGAACCGATTCTTTTGAACGGCTCATAAACATGAACGATGGGAGCCGAGTCGCGGCTGGAGGGGAGCCGTTCTTTCTGTCGTTCTTTTTTCCTATGCGTGTTTCACACAGATGCACACAAATGAGCTCCTCCGCGAGACAGAACAGTTATAGGGGGAGGGGCGCACCCAGCGCAGGCCAACCCTTTATAGCGTGATGATATTAGTTATTAGTTGTGCACGCATCCTTCACGTGAGTACTCCAGTGGAAAAAACCCTGCGTTCCTCTGTCATTGGGTAGGAGCGGAGCCATGACGTGTGCACGCTGCCGTCACATGCTTACTCCAGTTAAAAAAAAAAAAAAAAACAATTTGCAAAGTTTACAGTAGTAATAGTATGTAGTATGTAGACATTTCCATTTTATTTATTCTAATTTTATCTGCTTTAAATATTTTTTGTTTTCTATCAAAATGTTCTTGTGTGATAACAATGTTCTTGTGTGGAAGTGTTTGTAGTAAAAGCTGTTTTGCACAGAAATTCATTGCAGCCGGCTTTGTTTTTGATGTTTATTTGTGAGTAGGTATTGTATGAATAACATAAGTCAACGTAGCTTTACACACACACACACACACACTTTGTACTAAAGGTAAATCCAAAATAGTGATGTCACTGTCTAAGCAGAGGGATTTGTGCAACACTCTGGAATATAGTCCACACATGACAAATGAGGTAATAATCAATATTTCAGAATAATTCAAACTCAGATATTGGTGTGTGATATCCGAGTTTTAATTATTTGACTACAAATCTCACCTCATCATTCCTCCCAGTGATTATTTCCAGGATAAACTGAGATGCCCCCAAGCTGGCTTCTTAAAACTGACTAAATATTTAAAAAGAGCCAAAAGAGCCGTTCTTTTGAACGGCTCTTTGAAAGGAACGGATCGCGAAGATCCGGATCCCCTCAAAGAGCCATAAATCCCATCACTAAAATGCACCTTTTGCAAAACATTTAAAATGGTAATGTTACGAGTCCCGGGCGTGGTACACGTAAACAGATTACAAAACCCCTGAATTATCAGAAGTAAACACAAGAAAAGATCAGTGGCTTCCCTCAAACGCAGCTTGTAGCGTCTCTTTATTGACATCATATCATATTGACTTTATACTTATCAATATTACAAAATACACATTATTAACACACCTGTAGTCTTTACTGTTATATTAGTATCTTTTAAAATGAAACAGTTTTACTGTACAAAATGATCACCGTCACTCTCATAACACATAAACACCACTTTAAGTCTGAACAAATATACAAATATACACTTTGAGTCATTTTTATATTAATAAATTAGCGCATACTGAAATAAAATTTATTATTTACATGTGAATTGACTACAATCACAACAATCAACAGTTTTACCCTGTAATTACTTTCACATTTAACACAAACAAGTTATTAGTTTTAAACACATAGGAAATGTGAACTGACATGTCTTATAATGGCAATGGCACATATTTTCATTTTTTTATGAATATATATACCTGAATTATCAGGAGAAGTAAACACAAGAAAAGATCAGTGACTTTCCTCAAACGCAGCTTGTAGCGTCTGAAGTAAACACAACGCGCATCACCATAGCAACCCACAACAGACTCCCTCTAGTGGCAACAGTTGTATTCTTTTAAAAATTCTTAAGTAGTGATAATGAATGACTCGGTGTACAATAAACTCTTTGTCAAATAAATAAAGAAATAAACACACAAATAAATGTATAAATAAATAAATATTAATACCAAAAGACACATTACCTTGTGACTACACATGGGTGTATCACAGTAACAATAGCTTCATTTAGGCTATATCTTTTTCGTATTTTCCATTAAATTAATTATCAACTACTGTAAAGACGTAATAAATTAACATGGGGGCTCCTTAAGAAACTTTCATTATCTTTTTGTTGTTGTTAGTGTTGTTTTTATGATGACAGTGCACACAAACTTTTAATTTATAATAGTAATAGCATGTTTATGGTTCTGTGGTTGAATCTATGGTTACCATGGTATATTTCACACCAAAATTAACATTGTCATTAATTACTCACCCTCATGTCTTCCAAACTTGTAAGACTTTCATTCATCTTCGGAACACAAATGAAGATCTTTTTGATGAAATTTGAGAGATCTCCATCTCTCCATTGACTGCCTTTGCAACTGACAGTTTGACACTTCAAAAAAATCATAAAGAGATCGGAAAACTAATCCATATGAATCGAGCAGTTTAGTCCAAATTTTCTGAAGAGATTCAATCACTTTTCATGATAAAAAGATTTAATTTAGGTACTCGCATGTAAACATTTGTCAGCAAACATAAGCAGAGGCTCAAACAAACACGAATAAGGAATAATTGACGATGGGTTGTTTAATTATTAGAAAATAACGCACACCCAAGGTGGTCATGCAGCCACGACACGAACCGGAGTGTGCATTATTTCCTAAATCAACAGCCCGGAGTTAATTATTCTGCTTATACTATGGTTACCACACCTCAAGACACTGTTCAGATGTTGAATTTCAAGACATTTGTCAGGTTTTTGTCCTTACAATACTCTTGTGTGTGGGACTAATTTCTTGCGCATCTCATCCCAAGCCTCCGGTGCAAATTCATTTTAGAGTTAGTAACGGAGGCTTCGGACATTAAAAGCAAATCAATACAGTTATTAACGCAGTTATGAGAGAGAGAGAGAGAGAGAGAGAGAGAGAGAGAGACAGAGACTGCAGGTTAATGCAATCATGACGGGTACCATTCAACTGACAATGGCCCTCATTTATCAAACAATCGTACGCCAGAAAACTGTGCATACACTCGTTTCCACGCAAAATTTGGCATTTATCAATATGAGCGTGAGCGGTGGCTACGATCAAATCTCACGTCAGGTCTCAGCGTGTGCATGCACGTTTTTGAGTCAGCGGGAACTTGCGTGTGCAGCATAGTACTAGTAGATCTGGTGGAGAATTGTTATGAGAACATCTCTATTTTCCTGACCGACAATCACTTACTAACCGATCATTAACCATTAAACGACACGATTAAAATGTCAAATTAAAATTAAATTAGAATAGATGCGTGTCTTCAAATACCACAATTTTTTTTTTTTTTCTTTTCAGGGATTTAGCTTTGGATGTGCAAATTTTACTCGCACAAAATTTTCACTCGCACATGCAGACGCTACATGTCAGTTCTAGTGTTGCTAACTTTACATTTCAGCCATTTATCAGCAAACTAAATGCAGAGAAAGTTAACACTGCTCAGTCTAAAGGTCCGCCATAGGAGTACATCTGTACCAAGTCAAGTCAAGTCAAATTTATTTATATAGCGCTTTTACAATTGGTAATTGTTTCAAAGCAGCTTTACATATTAGAAGCACAGAAAAAAAGGGAAGTGGTTAAAAATAAGCTGTACAAACAAGCGTGGTAATAAGTAACATATACAAGATGGTGCTACATTAAGCCAATGTCGGCTGACTCCCAGGGGTGGAAAAAACCCCCTAGGAGAAAAACCCAGCGTGCTAACACTGGGAAAAAAGTCCTAGGAGGGAAAAAAACCCTTGGAAGATATATATTTATATGTAAATGGATATGGATATGGAGATCAAAATCCGAATTATACATTTTTATTATAGAGATTAAAATAGATTATATATAAATATATATAAGCGGATACGGGGATTAAAAATCTGAATTATAGATGCAGCCAGAACTGGATCTGTAGGCCCATTGTCTCCTGGGCTACGTTGTAGTCAGGTCCAGACACAGGTTCTCCATCTGATCTGGATACGGCCTGGATCCAGCACCCGGCAAACCTCAGGATAAGCAGAGAGACAGATATTAGCGTAGATGCCATTCTTATTCTGATGTACAGGTATATCTAGTGTTATAGGAAATGTTCTCGGTTCCGGCCGACCTAATTATTGCAGCGTAACAATCCTTTAACGGATTTGAAAAATGTTAATGTATTGATAATGTGTTATGTGTATGCAAGAGCAAAGAGATGTGTTTTTAGTCTAGATTTAAACTGACAGAGTGTGTCTGCTTCCCGAACAATGCTAGGAAGATTGTTCCAGAGTTTAGGTGCTAAATAGGAAAAGGATCTGCCGCCTTCAGTTGATTTTGATATTCTGGGTATTATCAACTGGCTTGAATTCTGCGATCGCAATAAACGTGAAGGACTATAATGCATTAAGAGCTCACTTAGGTACTGGGGAGCTAAACCATTTAGAGCTTTATAAGTAAGTAGCAAGATTTTAAAATCTATACGATGTTTAATAGGGAGCCAATGTAATGTTGACAGAACTGGGCTAATATGGTCATACTTTCTGGTTCTAGTAAGAACTCTAGCTGCCGCATTTTGGACCAACTGTAGTCTGTTTAAAAGCCGAGCAGAACAACCACCCAGTAGAGTGTTACAATAATCTAGTCTTGAGGTCATGAATGCATGAACCAACTGTTCCGCATTTGTCATTGAGAGCATATGTCGTAATTTAGATATATTTTTTAGATGGAAGAAGGCGGTTTTACAGATACTAGAAACATGACTTTCAAATGAAAGATTGGTATCAAAGAGCACACCCAGGTTCCTAACTGAGGACGAAGGTTTAATGGAGCACCCGTCAAGTGTTAGAGAGTATTCAAGGTTTTTTCGTGAGGAAGTTTTTGGTCCAAAGATTAGGATATCAGTTTTTTCTGAATTTAATAATAAGAAATTTCTTGTCATCCAGTTTTTAATGTCAGCTATGCATTCTGTTAGTTTTGTGAATTTGTAGGTTTCGTCAGGGCGCGAGGAAATATAGAGCTGAGTATCGTCAGCGTAGCAGTGAAAACTAACACCATGCTTCCTAATTATCTCTCCTAAGGGCAGCATGTACAGAGTGAAAAGCAACGGTCCTAGTACTGAGCCTTGTGGTACTCCATATTGAACCTGTGATCGATACGACATCTCTTCATTAACTACTACAGACTGATAACGGTCAGATAAGTACGATTTGAATCATGCCAAAGCAATTCCACTAATACCAATATAGTTTTCAAGTCTTTTTAAAAGAATGTTGTGATCGATAGTGTCAAAAGCAGCACTGAGATCTAATAACACTAATAGAGAAATACAGCCACGATCGGATGATAAGAGTAGATCGTTTGTAACTCTAACGAGAGCAGTCTTAGTACTATGGTATGGTCTAAATCCTGACTGGAAATCCTCACAGATTCCATTTCTTTCTAAAAAGGAGCACAGTTGTGTTGAAACTGCCTTTTCTAGTATCTTTGACAGAAAAGGTAGATTCGAGATTGGCCTGTAATTTACTAAATCTCTCGGATCTAGTTGAGGTTTTTTAATAAGAGGTTTAATAATAGCCTGCTTAAAGGTTTTTGGCACGTATCCTAGTGTTAAGGATGAATTAATTATATCAAGAAGTGGACCTACGACCTCTGGAAGCATTTCTTTCAGTAGTTTAGTCGGCATTGGGTCTAACATACATGTCGTTGATTTTGATGATTTGATAAGTTTAGATAATTCTTCCTCTCCTATAGCGGCGAATGATTCTAGTTTTACCTCAGGGACACTACAGTGCACTGTCTGAAGCGAAACTGTAGACGGTTGCATGTTTATAATTTTCTCTCTAATATTATCAATCTTGCAAGTAGGGCTGGGCGATATATCGCATGCAATTGTCACGCGCATTTTGTCAGTAAAGCCGGTTCCCTGATTGCCGCTAAATCGCCATCACCTGCTTTCAAATGGAGCGGCATTTAATAGACAGAGCCGTAGATCACTGATAAGCCACGCAATATCGCGTTCATTATCGAAGGCGATACATCTGCGATATGAACGCGATATTGCGTGGCTTATCAGTGATCTACGGCTCTGTCTATTAAATGCCGCTCCATTTGAAAGCAGGTGATGGCGATTTAGTGGCAATCGGGGAACCGGCTTTACTGACGAAATGCGCGTGACAAAAGCATTCGATATATCGCCCAGCCCTACTTGCAAGTAAAGAAGTTCATAAAGTCATTACTGCTGTGTTCTATGGAAACGTCAGCAGTTGAATCTCTGTTTCTAGTTAATTTAGCCACTGTGTCAAATAAATACCTAGGATTATGTTTGTTTTCTATTAAGAGATTTGAAAAATAAGTAGATCTAGCATTTCTTATAGCCGTTCTGTACTCAATCATTTTTTCTTTCCACGAAAGGCGAAAAATTTCTAGTTTTGTTTTCTTCCAACTACGTTCAGCTTTTCTAACAGCTCGTTTTAGAGCCCGAGTGTGCTCATCATACCACGGCGTTGGATTAGTTTCCTTAATCTTCTTTAGACGTAAAGGAGCGACTGCATCTAATGTGCTGGAAAAGAGAGAGCCAATAGTTTCTGTTGCAGCATCGAGTTCTTCTAAGTTGTCAGGTATATTAAGGCAATGAAACTGCTCGGGGAGATTATTTATAAAGCAATCTTTAGTGGTAGACGTGATGGTTCTACAATATTTATGGCTGGGTGGTGGTTTTGTAGCCTTGGCTAATTGTATTATACACGAGACTAAATAATGATCTGATATATCATCGCTCTGCTGTAGAATTTCAACAGCATCAATATCAATTCCATGCGACAGTATTAGATCTAAGGTATGATTACGACAATGAGTAGGTCCTGACACGTGTTGTCTAACTCCAATAGAGTTTAAAATTTCTGCAAATGTCAATCCAACTGCGTCTTTATTATTATCTACATGGATATTAAAATCACCAACAACAAGGACTTTATCCGCAGCCAGTACTAACTCTGATAGAAAATCGGCAAATTCTTTGATAAAGTCAGTATGGTGCCCTGGTGGCCTGTATACAGTAGCCAGCACAAATGTCAACTTACATAATGTTACATAAAGCACCATCACTTCAAAGGAATTATATTTGAAATTCTTTTGAATGATTCTGAATATATTACTATAAATTACAGCAACACCTCCCCCTTTGCCTTTCTGTCGAGGATTGTGTCGATAATCATAACCTTGAGGACTAGATTCATTTAAAGTAATGTAATCGTCTGGTTTTAGCCAGGTTTCTGTCAAACACAGCAAGTCTAGTTTATTGTCTGTGGTAATTTCATTTACAATAAGTGCTTTTGAAGAAATAGATCTAATATTCAGTAACCCAAGCTTTATCATTTGTTTATCTGATTTATCTGTGATTTTAATTTTTTGAACATCAATTAAATTTTTACCCTTAAAAGGTTTCGGAAGTTTTTTGTATTTACTAGTTCGAGGTACAGACACAGTCTCTATGTGATAATATCTAGGTGAAAGTGTTTCTATGTGTTGGGAATTATTTGAGTTCTGTGACGTGAGGCGGCTAGCAGACGGTCGGTTTAGCCAGTTTGTCTGCGTCCTGATCTGGGCCCTGGTTTGTCATGTTTCAGCTCTAAGACTATTTGCCAAATTTCTAGATAGAAGAGCAGCACCATCCCGGGACGGATGAATACCATCTCTTTTCAACAGATCAGGTCTGCCCCAAAAGCTTTTCCAATTGTCTGTGAAACCTATATTATTCTGCGGACACCACTTAGACAGCCAGCCATTGAGTGATGATAACCTGCTAACTATCTCATCACTCCGACGAACAGGAAGAGGGCCAGAACAAATTACTTCTGCTGACATTGAATTTGCGAGTTCACACACCTCTTTAATGTTAATTTTAGTGATCTCCGACTGGCGAAGTCGAACATCATTTGTGCCGACGTGGATAATAATTTTAGAGTATTTACGATTAGCATTAGCCAGCACTTTTAAATTTGCTTTGATGTCAGGTGCTCTGGCCCCCGGCAAACATGTGACTATGGTGGCTGGTGTCTATTTTCACGTTCCGTGTAATAGAATCGCCAATAACTAGGGCACTTTCAACAGGATTCTCAGTGGGTGCGTCACTGAGTGGGGAGAACCTGTTTGATGTTCTAATCGGAACAGAAGAGTGGTGTTTGTTCTTGCCATTATGCCACCTCACAGTCACCCAGTTAGCCTGCTGCGTGGCTTCTACAACCAGAACCGAATGTGCAGTGTTTACTAGGCTAGTCGCATCCAAAGCAGTATCTAAGGCCCTTTCATTCTCACTATCCTCAATTAAAGTTTGGATGCGTGTCTCTAATTCTGAGATTCTCTCTGTCAGCCTGACAATATCCCTGCATTTATCACATGTGTAAGTCTCACTGCTGACAGAAAGAGCTAAGCTGTACATGTTGCATTTAATACACATGATAATCGTCGGACATGACTGACCGTGTGTTTGATGAACGCCGTCCGAAAAACTGCAACGCACACGGGAGTCGCTGGCTGGATGTCTCGGTCACTTGCCGGTGCCTGGGGCAAGGGTGATGTGCGGGACGCTGTACCTCGCGGTGGATCGATGAATGCCGGGCAGCAACGTCTCCACAGCTTCCCGATCTGGCGAGGACAGATCAGAATAACATACATCGGATAAATCCGCCATTAAATCGACAAGGAAGGTTGGTTTAGAGGAAAAAAGAAAGTAGACGGTAGCTAGCAGGCTAGCGGGCTATGGCTAACACTAGGTGATTACGCTGGTGGATTGCTAGTAATAAATTGTTCCGTTTAGTAATACTATGCAATAGGTTAAGTAATCTAGTGAAAAATAAGAAAGTTATATTATGTGAATAGGAATAAAGAGAAGGATTCAGGATAAACTCCACGAAGCTCCGAGCGTAGGTCAGACAGCAGGCAGCAGCGTTGAACCGGAACCAATCGGTGTGTGCAACGTCCAATCGGTGTGTGCAACGTCCATCCAGACACATTTTTGCGCATGTGAAGGATGATGTTTTACGTGGATATTGAAACAAGAGTGAAATAGAAAAATAGAAAATTTTACAGATTTTATTTATACTCTAACAACAACATTACACACTAACTAAAGTTTGAAACATGGGATCACGAAGAACGGGACCTTTAATGATATTCGGGTCGCGGTTGGTCGGATCGTTTGAAATAAAGATGCCAATTAAACCTTTATAATTTATATAGTACTAGACACAATTTTCTATTAAATACATAGGCCTACACTTTATTGGCTGAATAACTGGCGCGAAGATGACGCACAAGCTCAGTCTGCAGGTAGAGATGGAGGCAGCAAGAGAAAAGGTGAAGACTGGGGAGTGGAAGCTCCGCAAATACACAAATAGAAAGAGCAAAGTGTGGGAGACATTTGCCAAAATAATGAAAGATGATGACCAAAGTGCTGGCTTTGTCATGTGTACTTCTTCTGATGCTATTTACACATTTTAAATATAGCTCAGTAATGTCAGTTTTATGTATTTTCTGAGAGGGGGCAGGATTTTTTTTGGGAAAGTCGGGGGAGAGACGCACACTTCGATTAGACTGGATAAACGCATGCAGCATCTTAATTAAGAATATGAAACGAAATAAACGAATAAATCAAGCCTTTATTACATAACACTAGGCTATATCATACAGCATTCAGAAAAAGAACAGTTTGCGCTCCTAAGGGCTTTCACACTTTTCCAAAAGTGGGCCTTCTCTCAGTTGACCTGCTGATGAATTTTTCAAGCAGGGTCAAAACATAAACATCGCATTCATCAATAATATGCATCTAGACAGCTGAAATGGAAAATGATGGGCCACCTCAAGAACTGCCTGCTCTCGCCGCTGCACCTCTGAGCGCACCACGTCAGGGCCTGAAACATTTCTCTCCTCCACAGGCTGGATTAATGGATATTATAGGCCAGGGAGGCTGATGGGGGGCTGATGGGGGGCGTATGGGGTGCGGGGGGGCGTATGGGTGTGGCCGCACCCCTAGTTCCTACGTCTATGGCCCAATGACACTTCGATGAGCATTTACTACTTTTAAAAAATGCGGGTCGGGTACAATATTTTCTTTTTTCTTTTTTTTTGTTGCGATCCGAGTTGCGGGCGGGTTAGTTGAAAACGTCGGTCGGGTGCGGGTTGTTTATACATTGACCTGCGCATCACTGATAGCTACTTATTTTTTGTTCTTGTTCTGTTGTGAATAAAATAAATTCAAAGGATTTTCTGTGGAGTGAGGTACTAAAATAACCAAGTTTAAATATGTGTTTGTAAGTATTTAGTTTTATTTACCGGTATTTTTATTTAAATTAATTTTATTGGGGGCGCACGTGTGCATATCATGGAGTAGTCGCCTTTTTCTGAGCTATTCTCCGTTGACATTATATTTTAAATATTTTTGTAATTAAAGTACCGTCAATCCACTTCACAGTCAATATTGACTTACTGAGAGTCAACTTTAGTAAGTTGTCTTGAATATTTAGTGAAATTTAAATGTGTTCACAGTGATTTTCGTTACTTCACTGACTCGTTCTGTCAGGAAAATGGCGTCTAAGAAATCCTCAAAAACGGTTGCAACTCAGGAGGACGCCAACTCAGGTGATCCTATTTCACAGGGAAATGTGAATGTGATACTTGCCACAATCGGTGCCCAAGGGGATCATTTAAAAAAGTTGATAGAGGATAAGATGACAGCATTAAGTGCTCGCTTAGATACGTTGGACACTGGTCAACCTGCAGTCAGAACAGGCCGGCGTTAAACAAAATATTAACTGAACTACTTGGAAGGACGCTCTCGAAGGCTGAATCTCAAATTTGTGGGAATAAGTGAAGGTGAGGAGCGGGGGCGCCCATCAGTGTTCATTTCGGACTTGATTACCGAACTTTTTGGTCGAGACAACTTCCCCAAACCCGTGAAGATTGACCGAGCTCATCGGGCGTTGTTACCCAAGCCGTCTGAAGGCCAGAGACCTTGCACCATTATCGCACGGATCCACAATGATCGGGATAAAGACTTAATCCTCCGTTTGAGCCGGGATAAGTTTCCTCAGGAATATAAAGGAAAGCAGATTCACATCTTCCCTGATTATACACCGGAGGTGACAGCGCGGCGACGTGCTTTTAGCTCGGTAACGAAAGCTCAGCTTGGTCTGAGTATGGACTTTGACTAATGGAAGTGGACTATTTTTTAAACATTTTGTTAACTTTCACTGTGGTACGTGATTTTGATTACTGACTATTTGTCCACTAGAGAGTGCGCACGGACTTTGAAAGGTTCGCGCTCTGAACTGTGCACAAGATGGAGCGGGACACGGAAAATGAAGTAAGGCCTGGCTTTAGTCTACCCGCGGCTTAAGACAACTTTTATTTTTTTTCACACACAACACAGAGAAACATCTTTCTAATAAACCGACCAAACTGCCTGTCAAGTGATAGACGAAACTGACAGTGATTTTATATTTTTTAAACAAATGAAAGGCAATGTGGATAAACATTCACAGCCACGATGTACAGAACACTCTCAAAGATATAGAAGAAAATAAATAAAAACATTTTGGATCAATAAACTTTAAAATATATATATTAATATCTGCAGAAAGGCCACACTGCAGATAGATATACATTTCATATGTCGGCAAATCAAATTACATCGGCTAAATTGTCTGTGCGAGCAAGCTTTAGCTAATCTACAGCGCAACATTGATGCACCAAAAAAAAAAATAATAATAATTTAATAAAAAAAATTATAATTTTTTTTTTATGAAACATTAATTTACAGAATTGAATTAGAACAGAATATACCGTTCTAATAAATGAAAATAGCCTACTTAAAAAAATGAAATATGATCAAGTCAAACTGCAAAATGCCTGAAGTGCAGGGGAACATATATTCAAAACACAAGCCAGAAATGGTTAAATTAGATAACCCAGAGTGATCAATAAATAAATTAAAATTAAAGAAATAACGAAAGTATAGCTAGAATTGTCAACTTGTCTTTTTAACTGCAAAGACAATAACGCTAAACTGGAGTGGCAGTCTTTTTAGCTAAACATTCACAGCATCCAAAAATCAAATTACATCCGGCTGAAATAGTTTGAAATCACTTGTAGCTACCCTACCTGATAGAGAGAGAAAAATCCAGTCTTTCACGCGATCTGCCTGTGCCCGTTTGAGTCTTTTCAAATAGCGCGCTATAGTCAGCTCGTTGGCCGGCAGAAACGCGCCGCAGTGTTTGTCGTTGTTGAGTTCGAGGATAAGAGCTGTTGGCACAACTTGCATAATACGTTTTTTTTGTTAATCTTTTACCATTTCAAAGTGCATCCAATTGTACACTTTATCCCAGACATTGTTGAAGATTTAATCCCTGCTGTGAAGATGCTCATCTGCCGGTCACGGATCATGGAAGTGAAACTTAAATCGTTCACACGTTGGATTTATTCACGCACATTAAAAAATATTTATTAAAAGCTTATTTCTTTTCACATTTTTATTTATAGTATTAACATAATAGGCTGTATATTAACCTATTGGGAAAGAACCGGTATGTCTATGTAAAATCAGATATTGAGCGCCCCCATTTCTCTTCTCATATCATTCGATTGGTAGTCGAATCAGGCTCCTCCTATCGAAGATTCGAATCGTCAACTATTCAGGGTCACCCCTAATCCGGATCCATTAATAATGTCCCGATTACATGTGTTAATGTGTATGGGCCGAATATAGATGATCCTGTTTTTTTTAGGAAATTATTCAGGCTCATTCCAGATACTAATTCGACCAATTTGATAATTGCTGGAGACTTTAACTGCTATTTGGATCCCCATCTCGATCGTCACTCCTCACAAGCTCCTCCTTCTCTTCAGTCCGTAGGGGTTTTAAATAATTTGATAAAATCCATGAATCTTGTTGATGTATGGAGATTACTTAACCCGACTGCTCGTAATTATTACTTTTTTTTTTTTTTTTTTCTGCGTCCATAACTCCTATACATTTATTGATTACTTTATTATTGATTCTAAACTCATTCAGGGGGTGTGACAGTCCAAATATCATAATATTCTCATTTCTGATCATAGCCCTATTTCTATGGGTCTGAAAATTTTGCTACCAAAAGCGCAGTATTGTTGGCGTTTCAATCCTCAATTATTAATGGATAAACATTTTCAGTCTTATAAGTCGGAGTGTTTAACCCAATTTTTAGAGACCAATGACAAGGGGGATGTTTCAGACTCTTGTTTGTGGGAACAAGAGTCTTGCCACGCAACTGAGGGGTGTGCAGGCCAGTAGGGCCATTCATCAAATAAAATCTCGGAATGGTTCCTTATTAACACATCCTAAAGAAATTAATAATCGTTTTGCTGAATTTTATAAGCACCTTTATTCTTCCAGTTGCTCTGAGCTGAGCAAAACAGGGCATCAATTTCTTGATTTGGTGGACTTTCCAAAACTTAATGAAAGTGCCAAAAAGGAATTAGGGGAACCGTTTACTCTCTGTGAAATTTGGGAGGCAATTAACTCCTCCTCTAACAGGAAAGCCTCAGGCCCTGATGGGTTTGGTGTGGAATTCTATAAGGCTAACGCAAATGCAATTGGTCCTTTAATGCTTAGAATGGTAAATCATTCGATTGAAAAGAAAATATTTTTCTAGATTCTTTTTATGAGGCACATATATGCCTTTTAAAGAAAAAAGACAGCTGTTACAGTGCCTTCTAGTTACAGGCCAATAAGTCTCCTCAATTGTGATCAAAAAGTGATTGCCAAGATTTTGGCAACACGCTTAAATAAACATGTGGCCTCGTTAATTCACACAGATCAAACTGGCTTTGTCCCAGGAAGATTTTCTTTTTTTAATTCACGTCGCCTGCTAAATATTTTGTATAGTAATCAGAGTAAGAGTTCCAAGACAGCTGTTCTTTCATTAGACGCCGAAAAGGCTTTCGACCGTATTGAATGGAGCTATATGTTTGCTGTTTTGGATCAGTTTGGCTTTGGTGAGAATTTTAAACTGTTGATAAAAATGCTTTATTCTTCCCCCAAATCTGCAATACTTACTAATTTGGATAGGTCTTCTTTTTTTCATCTTCAATGTGGTACACGACAGGGCTGTTTAAGCCCACTGTTATTTGATTTAGCTTTAGAACCCCTGGCCATCCATCTTCGTAATCATTCTGGGATCAGTGGTATATCATACAGTCGTACTGAGGTTAAGCTATCCTTATATGCAGACAATCTGCTTTTATATTTGAGTGATCCTTCTTCTGCTTTGCCACTGTTAATGGAATCCCTTGAGGTTTTTGGCTCTTTTTCTGGTTATTCTGTTAACTGGGAGAAGAGTGTATTTATGCCCTTGGGTGAAGGGCTGGATGCACACTTTCTGAGGTCATTACCCTTTAGAATAACAGAGGATCACTTTACTTATTTAGGGTTAGTCATTCCCAAAAAATTTAAACATATTTTCAGTTTAAATTTCACGGAAGCCATATATAAGTTAAAAATCTCTATAGATAAATGGAGGGTCCTTCCGTTATCTTTAATCGGTCGGGTTAATGCCATTAAAATGGTCTCTCTGCCTCGATTTATCTATCTTTTTCAAAAGCTGCCTATATATTTGCCACATCCTTTTTATAAACAATTAGATTCTGTCATTTTGCCATTCATTTGGGGCTTTAAATCACATAGAATTTCTAAGGCCCATTTGCAGAAGCCGAAAGAGTTAGGTGGCTTAGTACTCCCTGATTTCCGTCATTATTATTGGGCTGCTAATGCAAGAGCTATGATGTTCTGGCGGATTAGCGCTCAAGCTGCTGATTATTTGATGGATACAGTGTAACAATCAGCCAAATAGGTTGAGTCACATGATTTAACTCCCTCGGGTCGGCAGTCACGCCGGCGTGATCACCGCATTTTTTTCTAACCAGTGTGAAAGAGACTCAAAATACTCTGTCAATGTTGCACATACAATTAAGAGTTATACACCATTTTAATCTGTGGAATATCTTCTTTTATTTGTGTACACTCAGAGTAACAACAAAATGTTGTGCTTTTTGTAAAATAAAGAAAACTAACATGATGCGTGATCTCTTGTCTCCCTCTGAACGAAGTCCAATCTGATAGTTCTCAGAAAATGAACTGTAACTTAGTGAATACGAATCACAAAAAAATTAGACTTATGTCTAAAAAAACAATGAAATGTCAGGTTTTAAATCGTGTAAGTCAAATTGAAAACAAATATTCTGTGTTTATGTAATCTGTATGAAAAGAGAGCCATGTCAGAAGTCTGAGATTCAGCTCATTATCCGC
Organism: Ancherythroculter nigrocauda; assembly: GCA_036281575.1. Classification (NCBI taxonomy): domain Eukaryota; kingdom Metazoa; phylum Chordata; class Actinopteri; order Cypriniformes; family Xenocyprididae; genus Ancherythroculter; species Ancherythroculter nigrocauda. The sequence continues at coordinate 15,341,665 of VTFQ01000023.1, read as the reverse complement.
TAATGTGGCCACGCCCACGGAGCCAGTGGTATTCAGAGGCAAATTCAGTCAATACATGCATACATCGTCTCAATCGTGTATTTATTGTCTTGAAAAGTGTTTTGAATCGCCATAGTTAGCGATCTCTGGCCTCTGTTAGTTCGGTTAGTTCCTGGATTGCCTATTCTTCTTTAGCGGGCATTTGTGGACAAAAGGGGCAGAGCGCCCTCCGGCTGCAAGTATGAATTGAAAACACAGTATCCAGCACTCATAGTAATGACAATAAATCCTGAATAAATATTACTCCTCTGTATAGAAAATTGACAAACATATGAGAATCCATCAATATTTCTCCAAATGTGCATGCTTTTAAGCTAAAAGCCTATATGAAATGCCATAGAGGTAACATAATTGTTCAGACACTTTGCATCACAGAAATACATTATATTTTAAAGAATATAATAGAATACCATTATTTTAAATTGTAATAATATTTCACATATTGCTGTTTTTTCTGTATGTTTGATTTACACCATGATGAGATTTGAATCATGATCAACAGAGGGTTTTTTCACAGCCTACCTGTCTGAAAGAGCTCATTATTTATGCAGCTCATTAGAGCTCTTTATGCGATTCTTTTGTCTTCTCAGGTGTAAATGACCCATTATTCATGATGATTCACGCCTCCATGCATACTGTGTTTCTTGACCAAAGATGTTTTAGAAAATTTAAATCTCTCTATTGTTTTATATGAACAAGCAGGCAGCATAATTTTTACCTCATTTTGAAGCAAAAACTCTAGTCTACAACCTCAAATACACAGAAGTCTTGTGAACAAAGATTTAATATATATTTTTTTGGCTTTATTTCAGTGACTTAAGTTTTTTGTTTTTTCAATAACCATGCATAAACATTATTCCTTCAAAAACACAAACATGTACATACATGTTCCTCACATATTATTGTAGCCCAGTTTGTGCTGAATACAGTGTAATGACACTTTTTCCATTAATACTGAAAACTGAAAAAAGCACAAATGTCAGGGCATGTCAAAACTTCTCCAGGGTCTCAAAAATCCTCAGACCCCTGATGGGGTCAGATTTTCCTGTGTGAGTTTGTTAGTGGTTAACCCCTTTACGTTCAAGGATCGGCGACGGCCTCACATGTGACATTGTTTACATTGATCGCTTATTTACAATACATTTTATCAAGTAAAATGATCAAGTTGAGTGAAATTTATCAAGTTGTGTGAAAGATACAAGAATGCTGATTCAACCTGTACAAGCATTATACAATCAAGATAACTTTATAGTAGTTTTTTGTTATTCTGTATGACCATGAACAATTTCCTAAGACAACAAAAGGGAGGGGGCGTCCTTACCTTTTTGTGTCATGGAACTGTAATGTTTAGCAGTATAATGGTGACATCGACGTTTTTTTCATGGGAAGAGTCCAATACACGATTTCCATAGTAAATATTTGTCCAAAAGCATGCAAACTGGTATAAAAATCGATATAACTTCTATTGTTTACATCCTGTAAGCGCTATTCACGGGTGTGCTGTCATTGTATTGATGCTTCCAATGTTATTAATAACATGTAATTTTGATATGTAGGCATATAGGCTATGTAACCTAGTTTTTTTTTTTTAGTTGAACTAAAATCCCGGCAGGAATAATATTTTATCAACTTGCAGCCAAACATGCCTCTTCTCCAATTTAATTGTTTTAAAAATAGCAGGAGGTTTCTTCAAGGTTCCTTTAGAAGAAAATCGTTTTTATTAATATTAAACTTCTTAATTAGTTCAATGAATTTTCTTTACTTTTTTACAGAAACAAAGTAAAATAGCCTATTAGTTTAGTCAAAAACCTAAACCGAAAACGAAAATAAATTTGATTAATCAATCAATTAATTAAATAAAATGTATTAATCAACAATCAAATAAAATTTTGAAAAAACATTTAGCTATATAAAGAATTTTTATATAAACTTTTTAATATTTTTTTCTACTCCAATTTGTTGGTTAAATATAAACATTTAAATGATGGCGGTACACTTAAATATTAACGAAGACAACAACAGGTTCAGTCAAAATATAATGAATATACAGTGCTGTATATTAAATGCTATTTTAGGGTTATTTCTAGCTAACTATCCAGTTTATGGTCATTGAATGACTTTTCTGAGGTAAATGTGGCGTTATTCTCAAGCTGTTTCATTGTTGTCTTTCCGCGGTTGAAACACTGATTGATCGATTGCGCGATAGTTTAAGACGCAATAGTTTGATACGCGATACATTTCAGGAAGTTATTTATCTTTCAACATTCTTTCTGCTGTTAATTCATGTTTACCTGCTGCTGTAATAGTAGTAAAGACTAAAGAGGACGAGATTAGTTCACGCTTGATCCGCGCTATGTCTGAGCTGAGCCTGAGGTGCTATGTAACCATTGTTTTCCGTCACTGAACAATAAAAAAGGTAACTGCAAATTTATCCCTCAATTCTGACTTTCCCCCCTCAGAATTGCATGAAATAAAGTCGCAAATGCGTGCATAAAGTTATGCGATAATAAAGTTGTGAGATATAAACTTGCAAGTCTGAGAAAAAAGTCTGTCTTTTCCTCCTCAGAATTGGACTTTATATCTCTCAATTCTGAGAAAAGAAGTCAGAATTGTGAGATTAAAAATTGCAATTATCTTTTTAAATTGTTTTCGACAGAATTTAAAACTTGAAAGACTTTTTCATATTAAGCAGAGTTTATTGTTATTATTGGATGGGTGCGCTACAAATTTTAGTGTAGTTTTGTTCACGCATCAACAGAAGAAAAAAAAAAGATTGATCTTGAAAATACATGCTATAGGCTATCACTAATAATAATAAAAAAAGAAAATTGACATATGTGGTTTATCCACGATATGCACAAATTAGAACCCAGTCAAAACGCGAGGAGAACCTAAACCTTGCTGTTTTGGTCGATTTCAGCCCTCCAAAACTATTTCGATCGAAAACAAAAATTGCTGTTTCGGCTGCAAATTTTCAGTAATTTCGATCGATGCATCAAATGTTATAGGCCTAAACTAAATTCATGTATATACAGTAAAAGAATAAAGAAATGACTCTAGACTTATAGGCTACATTTGGAGAAGAACTTCAGACAGAACTACCATTCCGGTAGCTGACCATTAGCAGAGCTGGCGATAGGGTAAATACGTGTGTGCAAAATATAATAATAATAATAATAATAATAATAATAATGTCTCAGCAAAGACCAAATATATTTATTTGTCTCAGTTAACGGCACACGTACGCTAACAGTAACACAGCGCGTCATGGCTTGCTGTTGTCTTAGCTAGGGATGTGCACTAATAGTCGAATATTTGAATATTCGTTCTGTAATTAATATTCGAAAAATAAAAATGCTATTCTAATTTTACTATGTTGCTTTCCTGGCCGTAAATGCAGTGAATCTATGATAAATCCTAAGCACTGAAACTCGCAGTTATAACTAAATGCACCAGGTGGCGCTGTGGAGCGTGTTTAACAAGTTTATTTTATTTGATCGTAACATAATGTTGTCGTCTGCCTCGCAAAGTTTGGAATTACTTGGATGAAAATGATCTTACAAAATGGAATTACTTTTGATCAAATTAATTAATGAAACCGAGTTATCATAATATCAACACCATAATGAGAAAGCACATGAAATCTAAATACCCATCGAGTGAGGAAAGACAGCTGTCCATCACTGCATTCACGACAGGTAAGCGCAGCTGTAAGTTATCCCCGAGTGAGCAAAGATGATAACTTATCTGATAGCAAAATGATTGAGACATATGCTTCCTTTAAGTTTCGTCGAGGGAGATATATTTACGAACACAAAACAAAGTGCTACTGTTAGAAACTTAGCTTAGCACACAGTTAACGTTATGTATTATCTTTGTGTCTCTGCAACGTCTGTCAGCGCACCTCGTTTTCTCACCCGAGCATGTGGACATTATTGTTTTTCTCAACATGAACATGTGAAACAATATAAACACGATAACCATATACTGACTCGAGTGTATTATGTACGTTTTGTACAATAACTGGCGCTGTCTGCTTTATTAGTATTTTTCCCGCTCGCGCTGCTTGAGATTAAATGCTTTTGTTCTTAATATTTTCTGTTTACATTGTTTAATGCTTTGAACTAAAAGAAAACCTTAAGATATAATGTAAGCGTGTTGTGTATATTGCCTAATCGTAAACTCGTTCAGAAATGGTTACAAAATCTTGATGAATATAAAACAATAACGTCCTTCTCGTTTAACCTCATTTAAATAAACAAATATTCGAATATTCATTTTTTACGAGCCCAAATATTCTAATACAATATTTTGGAAAAATGCCCATCCCTAGTCTTAGCCACCTTATAAACGAGCGATGGAAACAACAGTGAATTTTTCCCCCTTTTCTGGTAATTTAGCACTATTTTCTATGGTCTTCTACTTGCATTTTTGAGCTTCACTTGGATGCTTTATTTTCATCTTCATAGTCAATTGAGTTCAGTTCTATAAAAAAAAGAGCAAAGGTTATATAGTAAATGGGTGAATCTGCAACGGGGCCCATCATGGGGTGGGGGCCCCTACGCACCGTGGGGGCTGTGGGGGTGTCCCGTGTGCCCATGGATACAATGATCAGGAAATCAACGGCAGCCACCAAACTTAGTAGGGGAACACCCCAACACTACAAAATATACCTCCCAATCTATTTGCACGCATCGTACAACAATCTCCAGCCCATGTCCCGGCCCTGCAAGCCTCGGCAAGGAACTCCGCAGCATCAACAAAAACCTCCCCCAACAACAATGAAACATCATACCTTTATAGCTTTGATCCCTGATTGCTAATTCAACAAAGGTGTTTCTCTCTTCCCCGGCACAACGTGAGGAAAACTCTGTGGTTGCAACTGACGTTCCCACTCCCCTTATTTGGGATAGAGACAGAGCGACACGCGTCATAATCGGAAAAACGCCCACCAGGGGGGGAAACAATCCAATCGTCTCCATTGACTTTGTATTGCATGAGGCTGCCTTCTTGTCATTTCTGACTTATAACAAAAAACAGAACAATGTCTAAAAGCTGCTATGTGACAAGGTGTACAGCAAACAAGCTAAAAACCCAGAACCAAAAACCCAGAAGTTTTTATAAGCTGTCGACCCAAAAAATGAGCATTCAAGGACACAAAAGTGGATACAGGCGATTGAGACAGAGCGTCACGTTATATTACGCCCACTGGAGGGGAACGTAATCAGCGACATGAAACCGACATCTGGATATTTGACTCATCAGTGTGTGACGGTATTTGGCCTTAAAAGATTGGGTTCGGGCGCCAGGGGTAAAAACCACCACAATTATTAAATTAAATTCATCATTAGAGACACTACATATAGGGATGACATTATCAGTTCTATTATATGAATCAAATAGAACAAGGAACCACAAGAAAGTTGATTTGAAATTTCTATTTTTTTCTATTCAAGTTCAATTCCAATCATATTACATTACAATTCAGTACATCATATTCTACTCAAAAAAAAAAAAAAAGAAAAAGAAAAATAGAGCGAAAAAATAAATAAATAAATCACAACTATTAAGTTTTAAGCCCAGAAACATTTACCTTTTAATTACCTCACAACAATAAATGAGTGACAAAACAAATAATTAAATAACTTATAATTAAATGCAATGCAATAAATCTTATGCAGGAACAAAAATGAATCAAAACACAATAGGGCAGCCACATAAGAGAAAAACAGGCATAAGAAAAAAAGAAATCATCTGGATCCTAAGTTCAACCAAAAAAAAAAAGAAAAAACAATTTGCTTACCATGTCACTCATTGAACTACTGGGCCTGAAACGCAATTCATTACATCACACACAATATTTACAAAATAATTCGGCAACTCGAGCGCCAAAACAAACACCCAAAGAAAAACCTCCCTACACACACACAAAAAAAAAAAACCCTCCTCAAAACATACTAACGTTACATATAATGCCCTGAATTAGCGTCTAAACCACAACATAACCGGACTGGAAAAAGTTCTCTCTCAAACGATCCATTTACACGCAAATCGGCGAATCGCTCTCATCACAACTTCCCAATGCTTTACGAAATTCAATGAGGGAAACATTTTCCTCAAAATATGAATCGTAAGCATTAAAAACAGAAAAAGACCGCAGCATTAAATGTAGCATTAACACATAAATGCAACACGGGCTACAACAGCATTACTCACAAGCCATTCGATAGCGTGACCATGACCGGTAATAACCCGCGCCTAACAACAAAGGCTAGAGAGCGAGAGGGAGAGAGAGACGCAATCACACTTCCTTAAATAACTTCCTACCTGGTTCCCCGTATATACGCTCAACAGCGCCACCCCCAGTTCGGAATAGGAAAAGCACAAATCATTGATGACTGTCACAAGTGACTAAATGTTTACTGCACATGTAGGTTTACTGAGGCATACTGAGTGTCAGGATCCCAAAATTTACCCATTCTTCCTGCTGCGAATAATAGTCTTTTGTTATTGTGGAGTCTTTTATATCCATATGGATGTTGAAATCCCCCAGGAGAAGAATTCTTTCAAACCTGAGGCAGAGAAAAGACAACATATCTGATAATTCAGATAAAAAGTCTTTATTTGTCTTAGGAGGCCTGTAGACTGTAACCACTGCAGTAAAGAGGGGCGCAGAAACACTCAAGACAAGACATTCAAATGAGTCAGATTTGGGGACAGCCACGGGACACATGTTAAACTGTTGGTTGTGCAACACAATGATGCCCCCACCTCTACCAGAGGAACGCTAGATCAAATAATCCATAGCCAGCAGGAGTCAATTCATTAAAAAGAAGACCATCAGATTCTTTGTGCCATGTTTCAGTTAAACAGAAAAGGTCCAGCTTGTGTTCTAAAATAATGTCAGCTAAAACAACGGCTTTGTTGTTAACAGAGCGTGCGTTAAACAGTGCTGATTTCAGCAGACGCGGGGAGCAGATGAATCCAATGCAGCCTCCACACGCCCGAGTGCTGATAAGTTATTAAAATTAACCCCTGTAGGTCTAAACTGCAGTCTATGGATTTGGGCCGAAATCTCGGATAAGCGACAGGTTTAGATGTTGAGCATAAAAGACTACGCCTTGACGAGCGATGTGTGTAACGCTTAGGTCGCAGTATTCCAACATGACTGCAGAGAGCACGTATGTCATTCGCCAGTTCTAAATGTCCGTTCAGGTTGAACAACTGGCGAGCAGTGTACCTGAGAGCCATTCGGGGAGGGTCCACACCGACAGCAGCCTCACAGCGGTGTAAACAGTGTACATCCTCGGCCAGGCAACAGAAGAGTATATTCCAGTAAACCGTACTCGGAGATAAAAGCAGTAATCCAACATGTGAAGCGTGATTCCACATCACGGAAGAATAAAAAGACACAGATTGTATTCACTGGCTCATAGAAAGAAACTACTAAAAATAAACGGGAGAGAGGAGCGGCAGCCAAGCGCGCCAGCGTGCCCTTTCAACCGGAAACCTATTCCTGCTGATGCTTCACTTCTTATTGCATGTATCCACTTTTTTTTTTCTCCTTTTAAAGGCTGGCTTTTACGGTTCGGTAGCGTATAAAAACTTAGTTTTTTAGCTTGTTTGCTGCACACCTTGTCACATAGCAGCTTTTAAACCTTGTTCTGTTTTTTGTTATAAGTCAGAAATGACAAGAAGGCAGCCTCACGCAATACAAAGTCAATGGAGACGGTTTGATTGCCCCCCCCCCCCCCCCGATGTGGGCGTGGCCTAAATGTGCTTTGTCTCTATGAGCAGTTTACAAAACTGTTAAGTTTATTTACCTCAAGAACCACACAATTATTACCTCGTTGGTGATAATTGTCATGTAGCTTTTAAGCTGCTAGACTGTTTACTGATTAATTCATCAGAGCAGCACTGACAACACGTTTCTGTGTGAGTGTGTATCCGTAGTGTATGTGTGTGCGTTTGAGTGAGAGAGAGCAGAACTTTCCGGAAGCTCAAACGTGCTACATAACACACGAGAATGAACCTCATTGGTTACGCAGCACGTTTGAGCTTCCGGAAGAGGTTTGTTGTTGTGTGTTATTCATGTTCGGTTGAGCTTCTGCTTATGTTCATTGATCAATGTTTACATGCGAGTAAAAATGTGTGACTAAATTAAATCTTTTCATAATCAAGTCTCTTCAGAAAATTTGGACCAAACCACTCAATTCATATGGATTAGTTTTCCAATCTATTTATGAACTTTTTGAAGTGTCAGTGATCAATGGAGGGACAGACATCTCTCAGATTTCATCAAAAAGATCTTCACTTGTGTTTCGAAGATGAACAACATGAGGGTGAGTAATTAATGACATAATTTTCATTTTGGGGTGAACTAACCCTTTAAATTGACCGTATGAATTTGCTTTTTACATAATAACCATCATTTTTGGGTCTTAAAATAAATTCACTTAAAATACTAAGAAATTAAAATACCAATAAAATACTAAGAAATGTACTCACTTAAAATATATAATTTGTATATTTTTTTTCATTACATATTACACTATATTGTATTATGTTTTAATGTAGGACTGTGCGCTATTGAAGAATGCGATAAGTTTGTTAAATAATGTTAAATAATGTGATATTCGATATGATATTGCTTTAAGTGTGTAAATTCAATTTAAATTATATTTAAAAATATATTTAAAAACTGAAAATTATATAACCAATATATGTTTCACATTTTGGGAAAAGAAATCATCATTACAACAAAGTGACCAGAAGTGTTTTAGGATTACTTAAAAAGTAATGTCTCAAATCTGAAACCTGAAACAAGGGGTGGACAATTTGTTATTTTTATTTTTATTTATCCTTTTTATTAAAAAAATAGAATAACTACAAACAATAGGACAAATACAATAGGACAAATTGAAATAGCGTTCAAGTAAGAAACAATACAGAAACTGAATGATCAAATCTAAAACACTGCATAGTCCTCACATAAATTAAATATACATTGATTCATAATAAAGCTACAAAAGTTATTCAGTCAAGAGCAGTGAGCGAATTTCTCTTTATCTTTTGTGGTTTGACAGACAGCAGCAGGTTTACTTTATTAGGCTGCTGTCCCTTTAAGACCTAATGCACGGCCACGGATCCTACTGAAACGCATCCGTTTTCTTTCCTAACTGATAAAGTTCACTTAAGACATAACCGACTGTGTTTTAATGAATATTCACTAAGACAGACATTTTGACACAACAGTGTGTGTATTTGACCGTTTGAGTGCAATAAGGCATGCAAGAGAACTAAATGGATCATACGCTGTCAGAGAGGTGGCTTGTGCATGCGCTTTAGGTGTGTGTGTGTGTGTGTGTGTGTCAGACAGCAGAGTGTGAGACCTTAAGGAGTTCTTTTCTGCAACTTATTGTGGTTAATAACTCTTTTTTTAACATCAAGCAAGTCACGTACAGTAACTTGCGTGCCCAGTTTATTCATTGCTATATGCGTTGACCTAAAACTTTGACTTTTCACAATGTTTTGTAGAAGCCTATTAAAATTATTCATATCACATGCCGTTGCGATATGTATATTGCAATGTGTACATTGGCAATATTTCGATATATCGTGCAGCCTTCTTTTAATATGATTTTCTCTCCTCTATTTTGTAGTCTCTATTATTTCATTGTCTTTTTTTCCCCTTTGTTCAGGGCTTAGAAATGGACCCTTCTCTTCTTGAATCTCCTCTGTCGTCCCCAGCATCACCTGTCCCCACAGCGTTCTCTGCATCTGGGCACTCCATTCATCCAGTTTCCGCATCTTCAAAGCTGAGCTCCTACCCTTCAATGACTCCACCCCCACACCTTGCCTCAAAGACAGGTCGATCCCAGCTGAATGCAGCCAGCAATTCCCACACTGCCTTTCCAGGACAATCATCTTTTCCTCCACAGGGTACAGATTCACTCTGTTTACCAGCGCACAGTTCATGCTCGTAACCAACCCTATCTCATGGGAAAACATAACTATTTTGAGGTGGCGATTTCATACAGATTTGTACAATGTGAATCATACAAAAACATATGATTATTAGAAAAAAGTAAGCATGAAGGTCCACCCCTAAACATACCCATAACTTGGGGCATAAGCAGATCATACAAAAACGTATGAATGAGATCTAACAAATTCATACGAATTAGACACCAATTTGCCAAAACTTAAAATAGTAATAATTGCCATGAGATTGTGTTGTCATAACAGTGCTAATCCATAAGAATCACAAAGATAAAACATACATAAGTGCTGTGTCATTGATTATTATTTTACCCGGTCACTTAAGTCAGATGTCTCCCATGATGTATGTCAGTAAGTCAGATGACTCCCATGCTTTTTCCACAAGTTCCTGTGTCATGAGTCATTATGCAGACTTAGTTCAGATCTTCTCTTACACATGCACCAGTGTTGTTTTTAGTTTAACTAAAACTATTAAAAAATAGTTTTCAGTTATTGACATTATATATACAATAACCATATTCCAAATTATTATGCAAGTGACGTATTAGTGGGATTTCAGTACAATAAACATTCAAATTTTTGTTTTTCAAAGAAAGTGTTTATTTGTTTTATTTCTCATATCTTTTTTAGATAACTGGTATCTATCCCAGACAGGTTTGTTAAAAGGTTCACATTATTAAGCAAGTCACTACAGTGGCCCAGTAGTGCACAACACAACAAAATTAAAAAAGCAAACATAAGTTCACAACACAACGAAATCGAGCCACAACACAACGGAAATGCTCCCGACCACTAGGGGGCTCTCAGAGCTTGGTAAAGTTAGTTTTCCTTGCCAATGTTCTATAGAGTCGGCAGTGATATCAATACCACGATTAGTTTCAACAGTATGTAGCCACTGTATATCAACATGAAATATTAATTCAAAATTAACTACGTGCTCAATAGCTTCATATTTATACCTGTGAATGATTTGACGCGCTACCACAGCGCATGATGAAGGGAATGTCTGCCAATTCCACCAAGTGGTTAAAACGCATAATTTGTATTAATTAAAATTACTTCTAACATTTAAAAAGACATGTTCAAATTCCAAAGCTTGTTAGTTCCTGTTGGTAAGACTGACAAGATTTGGAATTTGAACATGTCTGTTTAAGCGAATGTGTCTGGAGGGCAGAGAGTGAAAGAATAGAAATACTATCAAAAACTCAAAATTTATATGTTTTGCGTAGTTAATGGTTGCTCAGATCTATCAAACAGAGAAACGACAAGGAGCTTTTACCATTTACGTAACTTATATCGTTTTTTTTTTGTTTGTTTTGTTTTTTTTTACTTTAAAAGTTGTCGCCTTGCCCTTTTACAGCGTTTTGCGTCTGCTGATATGGAAATGGATACCTGCTTACATTTTTTGTTTTTGTTTTGATATTCACATTCTTTATGCTGTTTTGCAGGGAAGAGAAGCTATTTTATCCCATTGCATGATAATTTGGTGTTTTCACTTAAGTTTTGTAGAATTCAGTTCACAATGTTGATCTGGTTACCGTGAGTGTAACGCTCTGCTGCTTCAGACATAATCTGGTAGAAAATATCCAAATAAATGTGCTCAATAAACTGACAGAAGTTGATCAATTTATTTGTTGGAAGGGTGAAATGTAACTGTAGTTTTAATGCTGTCTTTGTAAATATTCACTTTCCCATATGACCACGGAGACTCGTAGGGTCACATTCAGCGGACAGACACTGATACACTGTATTTTTTTGTATTTATTTCAACAAATGACAACTAAAATCAAACCCATAGAAGCTTGTGAACAGTTTTGAAGTGGCTGCATATAAGTTATAGGCTACTCATTCACAAGCCGAGTGAGAGTCATACTCGCAAATGTAATGTTAATTCTTAAACCAAACAAAATACAACACTTTCAAAAACACTCAGCAATGTGATTATTTTATTGAGTGATAGGCAGTGGGTTTAATCAGTGACATTATTACTAGATTTGCTAAATGCCGTCTTCCCGTCACCTCCTCAACCTGCTTCCCTTGTTTTTAACTTGCATGTAGAAAAGGTTGTATTACAATTTTCGGTGTATTACACCGTCCATTTTTTCCCTGAACGATGATGTGAGTTCCTGTTGCAATAGACCTTTTTCACAAGAATCGGAAATCACGTGACGCGGGGTAAAGTTAGTTCCGCTATGCGTCTACGGCTATTAGATAGATAGGCTCTTTTCTCAAATATCACTTCTTACCTTTTCTGTTTTGTCTGTTTTCCAAGTTGCTGTTGTATAATCTACAAAGAAATTATTTTCTACTTGTTTGTAGCTTATACGGCCACTCAAACCGTTGCTCGAATTTACGACAGGTGGATTTAGTCAGTATAGGCTACGCAGCTACTCATTCAGTAATTCCCCCGATCATATCACGTACGATGCACATTATTTATATAATTTATTCATAAAAAAATTAACTCCCAATATATACTTCAATGGGGGATATAAAGTCGTGAGATACACAATATTGACGTGAGTTTAATACGTTTTAAAAATATATAGCATGTATTAATCTAATATATCATTACATCCCACATTCAAGCATATGTTATATCCTGATCGATTAAAAAGATTAAACTAGTAAGACATAATTAATTTCCAACACCACACTATACACAACTATCAATCTTTGCACTAATGTTGCAACAGCACAATAATACTGTGCATAATACACACTTTATGATGATGACGACAGGAAAATATGAGTGAGAGATGACTGAAGTGTTTATATATATATCCAGAAATATCCAGGGTGCGAGCGGTCCTGTTTTATGAATCAGAGGATCAGGCTTGTGTGATAAGGGAGCTGCCAATCATTTCCCCAGCACGTCGCTAAAAATACTCTATACATCCCAATGTGCATACTATCCACCCTAAATAGTAGGCCTACTAAATATTACTAATGTCACATAGACTACTATTTAGGATGGCTACTATGCACGTTTAGACGCAGGCACTGTCTTTACAGCACATAGAGCGCGATAATGCACAGCTGCGCCAGACACAAAGATTATAACCAGTTTAACCGCCATCACTTCGAATTATTTATTAAAGGTGCTCTAAGCGATGTCACGCGTTTTTAGGCCAAAACATTTTTTGTCACATACAGCAAATATCTCCTCACTATCCGCTAATTGCCTGTCTGTCCCCTGAACACACTGTAAAAAAACGCGGTCTCTAGTCGCCATAAGCTCCAAAAACGGCAACAACTACCTGGTGCAGCCTGGACCACGAAACGTAATAAACATGCTCCAGCCAATAACGGACAAGAATGATTTTAAATGCGCGTTCATGACTGTTTCAGGAAGCGAGGAGGAGGAGGAGGAGGAGGAGGAGGAGGAGGGAGGGTCTAGCTAGCCTCTGTTTTGTTTGACAACACTTCGAACGTCAACAGGAAGTTACTCCACCCAGGATCGCTTAGAGCACCTTTAAATTTAGCTCTTAACGAGAGCTCTGTAGTCTCACCAATAATTCACCAAGAACGTTCAAACATTTTCATGACATTTAATTCGTAAAACGACTTTGATTCCCGAGCTGGTTCTGATCGAGGTTATCTATCACTGTAACCGGAAAAACTTTTACCCAGCGTGGATCATTCCGGAAGCCAAAAAACACGGAAGTGTGAAAAAGGTCTATTCTCGATTCAGCATAAATGACCTACAATGGTGACATTTTTCACAATCACGACAGAAAATCAAAATACTGCCTTAACGTCACTAGCAGAAAGACAGCGCGATATAAACAAACCAGACTACTGAACAGCTTCACATTCGCTATATCTACCGCCTCGATGGCAGGAAAGTCTTTCAATTCAGTAGAAAAGTCGCTCCTCTTCATAACATAAGGATCACGTCCAACATATGTTGTGATTTTCTGTTTATACCTTTCTAAACCTTCACAGTACATACTTTTCTCCATCTGTTCCATTCTAATTTTCACTGCTTGTCCTCCACTGGAATTCTGCCCGTCACCAGAACCACGTGATTGCAAACAACCTATTGTAATGAATATAAATGATTCATTTTAACCACTTGGTGGAATTGGCAGACATTCCCTTCATCATGCTCCGTGGTAGCTCGTCAAATCATTCACCTGTATAAATATGAAGCTATTGAGCATGTAGTTGATTTTTGAATTAATATTTCATGTCAATATACAATGTTTACATACATAAAACTAATCATGGTATTGATATCTTCGTAACAGAGATGTTCACGAGTCTTTAAGCTGGAGTCTGAGTCAAGTCTGGAGTCTTTTGTCACAAGTCTGAGTCGAGTTTCAAGTCATTAAAAAAAAAAATTCTCTTAATCAAATCCTATATTTTATTCTAGTTGTATTATATAGACAAAATTATATGATCTTTCTATAATCTTTTTTAAAAAAGTAAAATAAAATAAAGTTTTATTTGAAATTAAGGTCCTATGATGTAAGGGATAATGTACTTCCAGCTTGTTGCTTTATAATCCATTACAGTTGTCAAAACAGTCGCCCTGGCAACACGAGTACAGGCTGCAGGCAGATCAAAGCACTGTTGAATAAATGTCAAGAATACTGTTGAATATCAAATGTCAAGTCAAATGTCAAGTGTCCCCAACTAAGCAAGCCAAAGGCGACAGCGGCAAAGAACCCAAACTCCAACAGGTGACATCAGGTGGCAAACAAGTGGCAAATAGGTGTTAAAATGGAGAAAAAAAAACCTTGGGAGAAACCAGGCTTAGTCGGGGGGCCAGTTCTCCTCTGGCGAACAGTGCTTTGTTACGAATCAGGTTGCTATCATAAATCTGATAGGATCGCAACATTCAAAGTATTTATTTCAGTTCCATCCAGTTGAGGATCGTATTCATCACGCCGGTATGGACGGTTTGTTGAGGAACTGTGCTACTGGCTGTCGTGTCGATGAGGCCTTCACAGTGGATGATCTAGTCGACTCGATCTCTGCTGATACTTCAGGGCTGCATGTGGTCGTGTCCAATTGAGGATTGTATTCATCACGCCGGTATGGTCAGTTTGTTGAGGAACTGTGGCACTGGCTGTTGTGTTGATGATGTCTTCACAATGGATGATCTAGTCGACTCGATCTCTGCTGATACTTCAGGGCTGCGTTGTGGTTGTGTTAAGGCGCAGGTCCTTGGTCTCAGCTGGATTTGGCCCGGATCCGGTTGACTACGGTAAACCTCGGGATAAACAGAAAGACTAATATTAGCGTAGATGCCATTCTTTTTCTGATGTAACGAGTACATCTGGTGTTATAGGAAGTGTTCCCGGTTCCGGCTGACCTAATTTATGCAGCCTAATAATTTAACGGATTTGAAAATATAAATTGATAATGTGTTATGTGTATGCCAGGTTAAAGAGATGTGTTTTTAGTGTGGATGTAAACTGACAGAGTGTGTCTGCATCCTGAACAATGCTAGGAAGATTGTTCCAGAGTTTCGGTGCCAAATAGGAGAAGGATCTACCGCCTGCGGTTGATTTTGATATTCTAGGTATTATCAGCTGGCCTGAATTCTGAGATTGCAATAAACGTGAAGGATTATAATGATTTAAGAGCTCGCTCAGGTACTGGGGAGCTAAACCATTTAGTGCTTTGTAAGTAATTAGCAAGATTTTAAAATCTATATGATGTTTAACAGGAAGCCAATGCAGTGATGACAGAACTGGGCTAATATGGTCATACTTCCTAGTTCTAGTAAGAACTCTAGCTGCTGCATTTTGTACGAGCTGTAGTTTATTTATCAAGCGGGAGGAACAACCACCCAGTAGAGTGTTACAGTAATCTAGCCTTGAGGTCATGAATGCATGATCTAACTGTTCTGCATTTTTCTTTGAGAGCATATGTCGTAGTTTAGATATATTTTTAAGATGGAAGAATGCGGTTTTGCAGATGCTAGGCCTTCAAATGAAAGATTGGTATCAAAGAGCACACCCAGGTTCCTAGCTGACGACAAAGAAATAACAGAGCAGCCATCAAGTGTTAGACAGTATTCTAGGTTATTGCGTGAAGTAGTTTTCGGTCCAAAAATTAGAATCTGTTTTTTCTGAATTTAGTAGTAGGAAATTACTGGTCATCCAGTTTTTTATATCAGCTATACATTGTTAATTTAGTGAATTGGTAAGTTTCGTCAGGGCGTGAAGAAATATAGAGCTGAGTATCATCAGCGTAACAATGAAAACTAACGCCATGCTTCCTAATGATATCTCATTATCTCATTAGCATGTACAGAGTGAAAAGCAACGGTCCTAGTACTGAGCCTTGCGGTACTCCATATTTAACTTGTGATTGATATGACATCTCATCGTTTACTACTACAAACTGATAACGGTCAGATAAGTATGATTTGAACCATGCCAATGCAATTCCACTAATGCCACTAATGCTTTTCGAGTCTATTTAGAAGAATATTGTGATCAATAGTGTCAAATGCAGCACTAAGATCCAGTAACACTAATAGAGAGATACAACCACGATCTGATGATAAGAGCAAATCATTAGTAACTCTAATGAGAGCAGTCTCAGTACTATGGTACGGTCTAAATCCTGACTGGAAATCCTCACATATACTATTTCTTTCTAAAAAGGAACATAGTTGTGATGAAACTGCCTTTTCTAGTATTTTTGACAGAAAAGTGAGATTTGAAATCGGCCTGTAATTGACTAATTCTCTAGGATCAAGTTTTTGGTACGTATCCTAGTGATAAAGATGAATTAACAATATTAAGAAGAGGATCTATGACCTCCGGAAGCATCTCTTTCAATAGCTTAGTCAGTATAGGGTCTAACATACATGTTGTTGATTTTGATGATTTAACAAGTTTAGACAATTCTTCCTCTCCTAAAGCAGTAAATGAATTGAATTTTTCTTCAGGGACACTACAATGCACTGTCTGACACAATACTGTAGTGGACGGTTGCATGGTTATAATTTTTTCTCTAATATTATCAATCTTGCAAGTAAAGAAGTTCATAAAGTCATTACTGCTGTGCTCTTTGGAAACATCAGAAGTTGAAGCTTTATTTCTTGTTAATTTAGCCACTGTATCAAATAAATACCTAGGGTTGTGTTTATTTTCTTCTAAAAGTTTTGAAAAATAGGCAGATCTAGCAGTTTTTAAGGCCTTTCTGTACTCAATCATTCTCTCTCTCCACGAAATGCAAAATACTTCTAGTTTTGTTTTCTTCCAGCTGCGCTCCATTTTTCTAGCTGCTGTTTTTAGGGCCTGAGTGTGCTCATTGTACCATGGCATTGGATTAATTTCCTTAATCTTTTTTAAACGCAAAGGAGCAACTGAGTCTAATGTGTTGAAAAAGACAGAGGCAATAGTTTCTGTTGCAACATCGAGGTCTAAGCTGTCTGGTATGCTAAGGCGATGAAACTGATCAGGAAGATTATTTATAAAGCGATCTTTAGTGGTAGAAGTGATGTTTCTACCATATTTATGGCAGGGAGACAGTTTAGCCTCTTTGACTAAATGTAGTATACACGAGACTAGATAATGATCTGAGATGTCGTCACTCTGCTGCAGAATTTCAACGGAATCAATATCGATTCCATGTGACAATATTAGATCTAAAGTATGATTACGACAATGAGTGGGTCCTGACACTTGTCGTCTAACACCAATAGAGTTTATTCTGCGTTCACACCGAACGCGTCTGGGGCGTCAAATTCGCGCCAGACGCGTCTAGTTGAACGCTTGAACATTT
Organism: Ancherythroculter nigrocauda; assembly: GCA_036281575.1. Taxonomy (NCBI): domain Eukaryota; kingdom Metazoa; phylum Chordata; class Actinopteri; order Cypriniformes; family Xenocyprididae; genus Ancherythroculter; species Ancherythroculter nigrocauda. The sequence goes on along the minus strand of VTFQ01000023.1, from coordinate 15,323,872 downwards.
TGAAGTCAGACGCTTCAGACGCACGTAAAATTCGCTCAATTCGCGCATCTAAACAAAGTGTGTTCAGACGCAAATTCGCATCATGGGAGGGGCTTCCATCTCTTTCTGCACAGATCCTCCGAATAAACACATCATCTTGTCAGTTGGAAACTAGTAGCGGCAATTTAACTCTGTTATGCCGGCCGGCTTTTGCTAGCGAGCAAGTGGGCTATGATCAACGGCTAAAATCATGCAAAGCGTTTTACAACTAACCAGATTGTCTGATTTCTTCGCTTATTCTCTTCCAGGCAAGGTCCTTTTTATTCCGGTCTCTATAAAAATATGATGACACATCATAGGTGGCCACACACAGCGACTATTATCTTTGTTCTCGTCTCCACCACTGATCACGTCATAAACACGTTACCAAAGCAGAGTCCCTGATTGGTTAACGCGCCGCGAATTTACGCCAAAGTTCAGATTTTTCAACTCGGGCGTCTAGGGCGGCAGACGCTCAATTCGCGCGTCAGGCGCGTGAATGCTCAATTCGCGCCGCGCCATTCACGCGTCAACGGCCGATTCGCGCCACGCTATACACTTGATTCGCGCCGCAGGATGACTAGACGTGCGTTTACATTGACTTAACATGTAAATCAGACGCCCCAGACGTCCCAGACATGTTCGGTGTGAACGCAGCATTAGAATGTCTGTAAATGCCACTCCCAATGAGTCTTTTTCATTATCTACATGGATATTAAAATCACCAACAACAAGGACTTTATCTGCAGCTAGTACTAATTCTGATAGAAAATCGGCAATTTCTTTGATAAAGTCTGTATGGTGTCCTGGTGGCCTGTATACAGTAGCCAGCACAAATGTCAACTTACATAATGTTACGTAAAGCACCATCACTTCGAAGGAATTATATTTGAAAGACTTCTGGCTGATACTGTAAATATTACTATAAATTACAGCAACACCTCCCCCTTTGCCTTTCTGACGAGGATTGTCGATAATCATAACCTTAAGGACTAGACTCATTTAAAGTAATGTAATCGTCCGGTTTTAGCCAGGTTTCTGTCAAACACAGCACATCTAGATTATTGTCTGTGATAATATCATTTACAATAAGTGCTTTTGAAGAAAGTGATCTAATATTTAACAACCCAAGCTTTATCATTTGTTTATCATTAGTATCTCTATTTTTTATTTGTTGAACATCAATTAAATTTTTACCATTAAATGGGTTTGGAAGTTTTTTGTTTTTACTAATTCGGGGTACAGACACAGTCTCTATGTGATAATATCTAGGTGTAAGAGTTTCTATGTGTTGGGATTTATCTGACTTCTGGCAGCTAGCAGACGGTCGGTTTAGCCAGTCTGTCTGCTTCCTGTCCTGGGCCCCAGTTTGTCATGTTTCAGCTCTAAGACTATGTGCCATATTACTAGAGAGAAAAGCAGCACCATCCCGGGACGGATGAATACCATCTCTTTTCAACAGGTCAGGTCTGCCCCAAAAACTTTTCCAATTGTCTATATTATTCTGTGGACACTACTTAGACAGCCAGCCATTGAGTGATGATAATCTGCTAACTATCTCATCACTCCAACGAACAGGAAGGGGACCAGAGCAAATTACTTCTCCTGACATTGTACTTGCAAGTTCACACACGTCTTTAATGTTAATTTTAGTGATCTCCGACTGGCGAAGTCGAACATCATTTGTGCCGACGTGTAGCATATGCACACGTATCAGGATAATCAATAAACTTTGGAATGTTCAGAATGCTTTTAGCATGCTGGACTGGGTTGTAAAAGCTCATCTCTGCTCCGACCGGTCTGCAAAGATGAGCCCACTTAACAACTTTGCAGCCTGGCCGAAGCTAAACAGAGATGTCCACTTCCAGCTCTTGGGACATCAAAGGGTCACTCATGTGGACTACGGACCAGATCACATTCCAACACATACCACACAGACACATACAGAAACACACAAACATACATTTTTGACTGTAAAATGTATGTAAAATACAACTATGCCAAAATATATCCATCTAAATATATCTAAATATATAGTGTTTAAATGAGTGTATTTGTGCTAGTGTGCATTTTAATGATGGAATTTTGTCTGTAAACTTCTTTTATATGCCTTTCTGATCTATCGAGTTTGATCTCTCCGTAAAGCTCCGGACTCGAGCTATTCACTGAGATATGTCACATAGCTGACAAATGCATTTTTCTATGCGTTTCATGATATTGTGAAGAAAGTACTCCATCTCGAAATCCGATCTGTTAGTCATAAAGTATGCAAGAGGAAAGACCCTCCTTCTAATAACATTCTGAGGAGCTGCAGTTTGCGGGACAAACGAACAGTTTCTCTAAATAATTATTAAACCAGAACTAAGCATATATGTAATTGATTATAATTCGTTGTAATTAATTCACCATATATGGTTAATTCCCCCTTGGGTCGGTATATGCATAATAATTATTCATAAAGCTTTATGAATTATTATATTCATATTCCACCCATAAATTGATTAATAACTGTACAATCGTTACAGATATTTGGAGTAACGCGGGGAACGTTTTAAACTTGGTTTTTGGTGAACGAGCAATGTAGAATAATTTGTGTGTGATTTTAATGTGCGCACTTTATTCAGTGAGATAAGATGCACACGTCCTCACTTTGAAGATACGTTAACAAGCTGCTTTGTGTCTAAAAACATGGTAGTAAATTGTTGAACGTGAAATACACTGCAGTCCATTAATATTTCAAACTTGTATCTGTAAAGGACAACAATCTTTGCAGTAAGTTACAGTTTTGAATATTAATTTCCGCTTGAATCAACGAATTGAATCGTATTCAGCGCGTTTAGAGAGTTGTAGCGAGATTCCTACTCCTCTCCCAAAGGCCTTATTATTATCTGCCACTATTAAATCTGAATTAATTGTGTCGCCCAAATAATTCACAATAGTTGGCGCTCCTTGGTGACTCCGTTGGTTTAGCTACCCAACCCACGTGACCGTTACAGATCTAATCGGAAAAGCAGTCTATCTGTTTTAACGATTGATGTGTAAAATTTGGAGCTTACAATCGACATCCTGATCCAATGTTGATTAGTAACAGCGGCGAAGCAATCCCACAAAGTTACATATTCGTGTGCATTAAAGTTTGCACCAAAAGGGACTGATTCCCAAAGTTGTGTACCCATGAGTAAAACGGTACATATATATTTATGAAAGAATCCGCTGAGGTTCCGTAGTTGTAATCGTGATCGTGCAGTTAAAACTGCGTAAAGGGTCAGAACCCCACAAGCGCGCTCGTTTTTATATCACAAATTAAAGAAGGTGGATGCAGTAACTCTGACCAGACACCAGAGGGCAGTCTGTTCAGGTGTGGCACCCCTCCCTACTTATTGGTTGTGTGGAGTCATTGACGCCACCGTGTGGACGTTCTGAGTTAAAGCCACTCTCCATACTTTGAACTGAATTATCTCCAAATTATCTTTTGCTGCTCTATACTGCGAGGAGTTGTAAAAGTAATTTGCTTTTGGTGGTTATGCTTTCCAATCGTTTTTGGAATGTGGTTTACTGATTTAAATTTAATTTAAACACGTTTAAATTTTTAATTTAAATTAAGTTTCCCTTCCAACAAGAGAATTCACCTTCTGAGAGTGCTCCCCCTGGTGGACACTACCAGATAAGTCAATTTTCTTTTCCTTGTATTCTTTTCCTGTGTTCACAGATTTACTCTAGTCTATTTTATTTTATTTTATTTTATTCTACTTTGTTTTATTTCATTTATTCTCTTTTGCCTTTTCTCTCTCTTTCTCTCGAGTTATCTTCTTATTTTTTTATTTTTACTTTGGAAATTTGTTCCTTTTTATCACTTAATGTTTTATTTTATTCGCTCTTAGTTCTGGGTCCTGTTTGTTATTGGCTGGCAATAACATTCACGCACACCCAAGCCTCCCTTATTTCATACACTTATTTTAAATTCAATTAAATAACATTTAATTGAAATTTAAAATTAAGTAGTGTCAATCAGTTGGCATTTTGCTCATCCAGAAGCAGTTGCCTTCAGGGAAACTCACAAATAGGGAAGGCTTCCTCCTCTCTTTTCCCATTCTGTTATTCTATGCACTTATTTAAATTCAGTTGAACAGAGTTTAATTCGAATTTTGAATCATTCCGTTATTCCATGCACTTGTTTGAATTCAATTAACCCTCAGGGGTCTGAGGATTTTTGGGGCCCTGGAGAAGTTTTGACATGCCCTGACATTTGTGCTTTTTTTCAGTTGTTCATAAACATATTAATGGAAAAAGTGTCATTACACTGTATTCAGCACAAACTAGGCTACCATAATATGTGAGGAACATGTATGTACATGTTTGTGTTTTTGAAGGAATAACGTTTATGCGTGGTTATTGAAAAAACAAAAAACTTAAGTCACTGAAATAAGGCCAAAAAATATATATTAAATCTTTGTTCACAAGACATCTGGGTATTTGAGGTTGTAGACTAGAGTTTTTGCTTCAAAATGAGGTAAAAATTATGCTGCCTGCTTGTTCATATAAAACAATAGAGAGATTTAAATTTTCTAAAACATCTTTGGTCAAGAAACACAGTATGCGTGGAGGCGGGAATCCTCATGTATAATGGGTGATTCTCACCTGAGAAGACAAAAGAATTGCATAAAGAGCTCTAATGAGCTGCATAAATAATGAGGCCTTTCAGTCAGGTAGGCTGTAAAAAAACCTGTGAGACATTGATCATGTCTCAAGCTCATGGTGTATATCAAACATACAGAAAAAACAGCAACACTGTGAAATATTATTACAATTTAAAATAATGGTATTCTATTATATTCTTTAAAATATAATGTATTTCTGTGATGCAAAGTGTCTGAACAATTATGTTACCTCTGTGGCATTTCATATAGGCTTTTAGCTTAAAAGCATGCACATTTGGAGAAATATTGATGGATTCTCATATGTTTGTCAATTTTCTATACAGAGGAGTAATATTCAGGATTTATTGTCATTACTATGAGTGCTGGATACTGTGTTTACAATTCATACTTAAAGCCGGAGGGCGCTCTGCCCCTTTTGTCCACAAATGCCTGAGCACTGAAGAAGAATAGGCAATCCAGGAAATAACTGAACTAACAGAGGCCAGAGATCGCTAACTATGGCTATTCAAAACACTTTTCAAGACAATAAATACACGATTGAGACGATGAATGCATGTATTGACTGAATTTGCGTCTGAATAGCGCTGGCTCCGTGGGCATGGCCGCATTAGCGGATAATGAGCTGAATCACGGACTTCTGACATGGCTCTCTTTTCATACAGATTACATAAACACAGAAGGTTTGTTTTCGATTTGACTTACACGATTTAAAACCTGACATTTCAACGTTTTTTTAGACACAAGTCTAATTTTTTTGTGATTAGTATTCACTAAGTTACAGTTAATTTTCTGAGAACTATCAGATTGGACTTCGTTCAGAGGGAGACGAGAGATCACGCATCATGTTAGTTTTCTTTATTTTACAAAAAGCACAACATTGTGTTTTTACTCTGAGTGTACACAAATAAAAGAAAATATTCCACAGATTAAAATGGTGTATAACTCTTAATTGTATGTGCAACATTGACAGAATATTTTGAGTCTCTTTCACACTGGTTAGAAAAAAAATGCGGTGATCACGCCGGCGTGACCGCCGACCCCAGAGTGTTAAACAGAGTTTAATTCGAATTTGAATCATGCATCTGAATTATTTTGTTTTTTTTCTTTACCCCTTCTGCTCATTTCCGTTCTAGTTTAGCTAGTTCATTCTGACTGTCATTTTAGGCTCATTTTCTTTTGTCCTACACACTTAATTATTTAAATTTGGTTTAAACAAGATTTAAATTGAGATTTAAATTTACAATTAAGCTGTGTTTGTGTGACCACTTGTGTATTTGCAGATAAGGCCCTTCACCGCCCAGTGGTGAGTTGACGGTCGCCCCAGTGAGTTCCAGTGAGTGGAGCCGCCTGGCCTGGCGGGTCTCGCACTGACTGTGTGTGAATCAAAGGCATTCTGACCTCGTATCACGGGCAATACGCAAGGACGTCAGCGAGTTGTGTGTCAGGTACAGGGAGGCAATGAGCCCAGTTTGACAAAGGCAATTTTGTTTAATTTCCCTGCTCAGGCTTCTGCACGACAGAACCGCCCACTTGGAGTAACTGCCCGTAAAGGGGACAGACTCTGAGTTCAGGGAAAACTCAATTTTGACCGGTCAATCTGGCCGTTGGCGCAAATACCTTGCCGAAGTGCGCAATTGTGCTGATGTTCCCTGTTTGAGAGGTTGCACCGTGTTACAAAGGGGACAGGTTGCCACGGACACCGCAGTCGAGTGTTTGAACGTCTAGGAAAGGTTGCCTGCCATTGAGTTCTTATCTGAGCACCCACGATTCACCCAGGCCTAAATTAGTGACATCCAGTCACTTCACCTAATTGAAAGCCACAGAATATTACATATTCTTCGATTATTCAGGTGCGGGCCAACCCTTATACTCCTAAGCCATACCATCCCTCTAGGTGTTATGACGCAACAGTGCACTCGCCTGACACCGTCATAGACCCCGCTGTGATAGGAAGTTTAAGTTTCACTTCTCCCCTCTAGCCCATCTGTTTTATTTTATTGCTACTCTATTTTTATTCCTTTCTATTTGTTTACTGCTCTATTTCTCATTTAATTGCATCCACCCTGTTCTGTTTTGCTTTTCTACTGCGTTTGTGTCTTTCAGTTCATGTAAAAGCAGAGCCTGTGAGAGCCATCATGGAAAACTGAGTAATAGATAGACGACCGAGCAGCGAGCAGCAGTAATAGACGACCGAGCAGCGAGAGTCATAAAGGACTCTTAGAGCTACCGCCTGTCAAATTCTTTGTTTAAATCCGGCACTCACCCACACAAATTGACCCACGTGGTCCTTTTGGCTATCGACAATTAAGTGTCTAGCCTACATTCCACTAACTGTCTGCACCAGTTAACTGGAACCAAACCAAAGAATTATATAATCATGCATTATTACAAGTCGTTAGTTCTGCGCGTGCTTGCATTGGTTCTGTTTGTGCTGTCTTTCTCTCGCCAACAGCAAGCTAACGTGTTCAGAGCGGCCAGCCCCAGCACCCACGGGGACCGACTCAAGACCTGGTTGGGCTCCCTGACCAGCACGTTCCTGCCCAACAGTGCTGTGGATCCCCAGCACCTAAGCAATGAGCAGCTGGACGACAGCCTGAATCGACTGATGGCCCACGATCCAACACCGAGCTACAAAGAATGGGCGAAAGTCATCCGAGCCATCGCCCACAATCTCAAGCTCCAGGCGGAGGATGCCCGGAGGAATCAGGCCCAGACTCAACATCACCACGATCAGCGACTCGTCAAGATCCAGGACCAGCGTTGGACAGCGGATGAATCCAAACCCGAGCTGCAGGAGGAGCTGCAAAGACTTCAAAAAGCCCTTGCAGAGCTCCACCTGGAGGTGGAGCATAGAGAACAGTTGGAAAAGGTATCCAGAGAAGAACTGACTGGAAAACTCCAACACAGCGAAGCTCCCCTAGCCAAAGCAGAGACTAAGCTGAAAGACAGACACACCGAAGCCATGGCCTATGAAAATCATCTCAAACAGGCCCAGAAAGGAGTTATGGCTCCGAAACAACAAAGAGACTATGTGAATGAACTTGACACTGGTTACAGAGTACTGAAAAGTGGCCTGGGGGGGGAAACACACATCACCGAGTTTCCCCTAACCAGTCAAGGAGCCCTAATTCCAAATGGGGTTAAAAGTCCACTGCCCAAAACGTCCAGCAGCCAAGAAACTTTGCCAGCAGCTGTCACATCCAACTGCCAGCACCTGCGACAGGCTCTGATCCAAAAGCTTTCTGACCCTGCATCAGATCAAGGGCTCCCTGCTGCCATGGACCTAAAACGAGGCAGACTGAAAAACCCATACACTTGCTACAGCCGAATGCAAAGAGGGTACTACGGAGCACGTAACCAGCCAGCAATGGAGGAAGATTTCATCTTCAAAACTCTGTTTCTCCGAGAGCTGCACCCTGCGGTGAGTGATCATCTGGCAGCCTTGGCCTGCTCACGCAGTATGTCTACTCAGCAGCTGAGAGACTTGGGCCACCAAGCTCACGCCAAGCAGAGGACTGCTCTTGAAAAGACTATAGAAAATCCAACCACTTACCCAGGCTACGATCACTGCCCAGAAACCTGTCCTTACCTTTTTGAAAGACTGAGAAATGAAGCTGAAAGACAAAATCAGACTCTCAAGTCACAAAGATGTGAGCTGAATGTGCAGTCGCACAGTCCAAATGAGCTCCACCTTGAACACACAGCTCCCATGCACCACACCATTGGTCGAGTGAGCCTGGTACCTCCTGTGTGCGTAGCGCAAATGGACACGTTTCCCTGTTTCATCCACAAAGACCCGCTAGACTGTTTTGAGCCCTTATTGAACGCCAGACCGCTGAAAAAAAATCTGGGCTCAAGTGTGTGAACTTCTGCCTTCCCAGTCACCCAGACCACCTGAGCTAGACAGTCAGGTCACAGAGGTCACAGGAAATCTCACAGCTAGCCGCAGGAACCCTGTCTCAGAGCAAAGTTCAAAGTCGCTACCCTGCACACTTCAACTCACCATAGACTGTAACTCCTTCTGCTCCAAGATCATGACAGACTCACAGCTGAATGATGTAACTGCAACAGACATTATTCTCACACTGTGGGCAGACAACTTCAGCCACACACTGCTCAGTGCTCTCATTGAAGGAACACCGGGCCTCCCATGTGTCAACAAGCAAACACACTTCCCACTAGACTTTCGTCTGCCAACCATGACGACTGTCAAGGACACCTGCGTTTCGAACTTGAAATGGAATGACCTGAGTCTAACCCATCACTTCCTGGACTTTCCAGACTTTCTGACACACTCTAAAGCACATATGGACAGTGCAAATAAGTTGTTGTGGGCCCCAAGGATGGTACAGCCCCCTGTTGTTCCTGTCAACAACACCAACTTCCTGTCAGGCCAGACCATCCAACAGGTCTGCATCCTGATCAACATACAGGAACCTGTAGTACCACCTTACACCAAAGGGGGTGCTGTTTCGCTCCACATACAGGAAACTGTAGTACCACCTTACACCAAAGGGGGTGCTGTTTGGCTCCACACACAGGAAACGATAGTACCACCTTACACCAAAGGGGGTGCTGTTTGGCTCAACAGGCAATGTGGTCAAACCCTAAACCACACGCTGGGCTCCTTCACACTTTCACCTGAAGGCGTGGAACTTGGACCCACTCTAAAAGCCACACCGCTAACTGAAGTGTCACCCTATGTAGTTCACAGTTGGCTCAACGAATGCATGGTCACAGACATCAGCATTCCCAAAGCCCACCATCTAGAATGGATAATGGACCACGGCCCCTATGACTTTGAACTCAGGTTAACAGTCATTAACTTAATACCAGCTGCCATGGTCCCAGAAGGAAGCTTAAGCAACACAAGTTTCACAGCATCCTTCAAGAGCATCTCCATCACTTCCATCAAACTGGTACCCACAGAACAGGTGCGCAGAACGGAGCTGATGGAGGACAAACACCTTGCAGTACCCACAGTCTCTAACCAGCCTGCCTGTGAAACTCAAAAAGGCGCTGCACCTCTGACAGCCAACCTGACAGCTAACACCACAACAGAGGAGCCATTCCCCAGGTTTGAGTCTAAAGGCCAACAGATTCAGAAAGATGCAAATGTCCCAAAGAATGATGCAGACTGTCAAAAACTCCGACAGGTCCTGAACAAATTCAAAGTGACATTTGACAAAGACTTTTTAGGCTGGGGTCTCACTAAACTTCACCCAGTGCATAGTGCAACACACCCAAATGCTCCTCCCACCTTCATCAGGCAATACAAAAGTCACATCACCTCACATGAACCAGTGCAGGAAACTATTTGTTTCATGGAAGGAAAAGGTGTTAGCTACCCATGCAACAGCACCTATTCAGTCCCCATCTGGTCCATTGTCAAACCAGACAGCAAGTGGCGATCCACCATCGACTTCAGGAAGTCAAACCAGCAAGTGCCACTGCCACGACGTGCCAGAAAGCACAAGTCTGCATGGAGCGGAGATTCAGCTGCCTGCCAAAACTGCTATAACAGCACAACAGCGTTGATACTTAAGATAAAGGTACCCCAACAACAGCAACCAACCTGTCAAAGGTACCTCAAAGAGAATGCGTGCCAAGGAATGCCCATGGCCTACGTCGATGGACGTTTCTACATCCATGAGGGCATCCCACAGGCAAATGCAGGGGTACGATGGTTAAGAAACCAACCCTGCCAACCACAGAACAGCAGGTGGGGTCCCCAATCATGTCAGTATGGTGAAGCAGCAGCTACCCTCAAAACCCTCCACGTCTCCTCAGCCCATAACATCAGAGAACTCATGTGCACAGACTCACACTATGCCAGACCTTGTTTCACATGCCATCTTCTGGGCTGGAAACAAACTGGTTTCAAGACTGAATGCAACAAGCAGGTGAAACCTGTTCCAGACACGTGATCACCTCACCCAAGCACACGACATGATCGTTTACTGGGAAAAGGTGAAAAGATGCTTAAAGCAACCAGGGCGTGACAAAGGCGTGAACGACCAAACTAATGCCCTTGCCAAGACTGGCACACTGCATAACAAGCTATGGTCACACCCACCCCATTCACCCACCCTTAGTGTGGCAACAACAACCCGCAGCCAGCGGACTGTTCCTGCAACATTTCCCGCCTTACTGCCACTGCCACTGACGACTAAAATTTCCAACACTTCCATACAAACTGGTTTGCACCGCCACTCATACCCCTCCAACCTCCCATTCACGGCATCTGGTCCCACGACGGCCCCTGGCCACAAACGACTACATGAGACCAACCACATGCTGCGTGTGGGAATGAACTTTCTACAGTATGCCCCTGATGTCCTCACAGCACCAAAGCTTGTACTGCCACAGGGCCTAAAGGGTGGTGAACTGATATACACCCACGACACACCATGTTCCAAACACCATGGTACCAGAACCACGGACGAGACATTAAAACAAGTGGCATACTGGCCCAGCGTGCAGCAAGATGTGGCAGAGCACGCCAGAGGATGTCAAGTTTGCTGTCAAGTCCAGACTGCAAACGCAAATTACAGAGCTCCTCTGCAACACAGAGGAGTCACGTTTCCATGGTCAGTCAACCAGAAAGACTTGACTGTAGAACTTCCTCTGATGCTCAGGGCCATCACAGACACCATACAGGAGTCAACTCAGGTGTTCCCCATGGAACTACTGACGGCATGGCAGGTGACACTGCCATTGCACCTGTACCAACCAGGAGACTCGAGTCTCATCACAACCTACTCCATTCATCAGCATCTCAACAAGCTCCGCCTACAGCTGAGAGAACAACTCGCAGCACAGAGCCAAACCCTGCAAACCATCTGCAAAACCTGGAAAGGTATTGTGGTGGTACTCTGTACTCACAGTTTCCTGCTGATCCAAACGGCGAACTCAATTAAGCAGCTGTTTACAGTCTTCCAAAATGACTTTGCCCAAAATCAGCTGGTCATAGCTCTGATGACAGACCTGCTGCGAGAAGTTAGCTTCTCTATGGACAGAGTGGCTATGAATAGGATCCCTCAGTATCCTACACAAACTGTGCTGGACTTTGCTACTGGCAGACCCACCAAGACTGTTCCAGCCCACCTCACTGACTCCCTGGGTGCTGCCATCCTACTGCATGTCGACCCCGAGCAGAATGAGGTGGCCGTCCTTCTCAATCTACCCAGCGGTGAACAAGATAACATCTCCAGACCCAAGGACAAGGTCAATGTCAGGTGGTGGCAATGTAACACCCATGCCAAGAAACACACCTCAGATGTGGTAGCCTACCACAACAGCAACCCACGGCTGTGCCTGGCTCCCCACTTTTGCAGGTGTAGTTTCACCAAAGGCTTTCAGTACTTCTGCCCAAACCAGCTTTTCCTCAGAAACCACACTGAAGGAATGGGCCGGTTGCAGCCCATGACCAGCGACACACGCTGCCCTGACGAGGCCAAACCTCGCACCCAAGTCATCAGAACACAAGCCGAGATTGTGGGTGATCGACTGTTTGTCCACACCCCCACTCATGCTGCCACCCTAACCTACAATCAGCACAACACCGCCACTCAGGTCAGCCTGCCCAATCCAAGTAAGTGGATCCAGGTACCCCTGGGTTCCATCCTTCACCGCAGCAATCTGGCAGTGTACTGTCTCTCAAGCAAAGGGGACCAGTCAGAACTGGAAATCCCATCCTCCTCCAGGAATCACCATCACACCTTAGAGCCAGGACTGGAACTGAGGATTGACAAAGGGGGCCCCAGCTAAGTGACAGTACTCCCATCGATGCAGCCCTCCAAGCACTCTCCCGACTGCCTGTCCTGACCAGCTCACCTAGAGCCCAAGCTTGGACTGCTGCCAACACAGTCCTTTGCCTCTCCATACCAATCAAGTACGTACTCGCCCTGGGCCTGGCCTTCATCCTATCCAAAGGGATCAAAGGGATGCAAGAGTCCATGGACAAGTGCCTATCTGCCCTTCCTCAAGGACCAGTAGGAACCACCTGCTGCGTGACCATCCGGATCCATGTGCCATCGAACATGGTTACCGTCCAACGAGGTCCGCACAGGAACTTCGTTGGCCGAAGGGGGGTCTGTAGCATATGCACATGTATCAGGATAATCAATAAACTTTGGAATGTTCAGAATGCTTTTAGCATGCTGGACTGGGTTGTAAAAGCTCATCTCTGCTCCGACCGGTCTGCAAAGATGAGCCCACTTGACAACTTTGCGGCCTGGCCGAAGCTAAACAGAGATGTCCACTTCCAGCTCTTGGGACATCAAAGGGTCACTCATGTGGACTACGGACCAGATCACATTCCAACACACACCACACACACACAGACACATACAGAAACACACAAACATACATTTGACTGTATATGTAAAATACAACTATGCCAAAATATATCCATCATGTATTTCGAGCGTATGCATGTTTCCTAGTGTTTAACACTCTCGGGTCGGCGGTCACGCCGGCGTGATCACCGCGTTTTTTTTCTAACCAGTGTGAAAGAGACTCAAAATACTCTGTCAATGTTGCACATACAATTAAGAGTTATACACCATTTTAATCTGTGGAATATCTTCTTTTATTTGTGTACACTCAGAGTAATAACAAAATGTTGTGCTTTTTGTAAAATAAAGAAAACTAACATGATGCGTGATCTCTCGTCTCCCTCTGAACGAAGTCCAATCTGATAGTTCTCAGAAAATGAACTGTAACTTAGTGAATACTAATGACAAAAAAATTAGACTTATGTCTAAAATAACGTTGAAATGTCAGGTTTTAAATCGTGTAAGTCAAATCGAAAACAAACATTCTGTGTTTATGTAATCTGTATGAAAAGAGAGCCATGTCAGAAATCCGTGATTCAGCTCATTATCCGCTAATGCGGCCACGCCCACGGAGCCAGCGCTATTCAGACGCAAATTCTGAGTCAATGCATGCATTCATCGTCTCAATCGTGTATTTATTGTCTTGAAAAGTGTTTTGAATAGCCATAGTTAGCGATCTCTGGCCTCTGTTAGTTCAGTTATTTCCTGGATTGTCTATTCTTCTTTAGTGCTCAGGCATTTGTGGACTAAAGGTGTACAGAGCGCCCTCCGGCTGCAAGTATGAATTCAAAACACAGTATCCAGCACTCATAGTAATGACAATAAATCCTGAATAAATATTACTCCTCTGTATAGAAAATTGACAAACATATGAGAATCCATCAGTATTTCTCCAAATGTGCATGCTTTTAAGCTAAAAGCCTATATGAAATGCCATAGAGGTAACATAATTGTTCAGACACTTTGCATCACAGAAATACATTATATTTTAAAGAATATAATAGAATACCATTATTTTAAATTGTAATAATATTTCACAGTATTGCTATTTTTTCTTTGTTTGATTTACACCATGATGAGATTTGAGACATGATCAACAGAGGATTTTTTCACAGCCTACCTGTCTGAAAGAGCTCATTATTTATGCAGCTCATTAGAGCTCTTTATGCAATTCTTTTGTCTTCTCAGGTGAGAATCATCCATTATTCATGATTATTCACGCCTCCACGCATACTGTGTTTCTTGACCAAAGATGTTTTAGAAAATTTAAATCTCTCTATTGTTTTATATGAACAAGCAGGCAGCATAAGTTTTACCTCATTTTGAAGCAAAAACTCTAGTCTACAACCTCAAATACCCAGAAGTCTTGTGAACAAAGATTTAATATATATTTTTTGGCTTTATTTCAGTGACTTAAGTTTTTTGTTTTTTCAATAACCACGCATAAACGTTATTCCTTCAAAAACACAAACATGTACATACATGTTCCTCACATATAATTGTAGCCTAGTTTGTGCTGAATACAGTGTAATGGCACTTTTTCCATTAATATGTTTATGAACAACTGAAAAAAGCACAAATGTCAGGGCATGTCAAAACTTCTCCAAGGCCCCAAAAATCCTCAGACCCCTGAGGGTTAAATGAGTGTATTTGTGCTAGTGTGCATTTTAATGATGGAATTTTGTCTGTAAACCATAACTTCTTTTATATGCCTTTCTGATCTATCGAGTTTGATCTCTCCGTAAAGCTCCGGACTCAAGCTATTCACTGAGATATGTCACATAGCTGACAAATGCATTTTTCTATGCGTTTAATGATATTGTGAAGAAAGTACTCCATCTCGAAATTCAGCTAGGAGACCAAACAAGCTTGTCCGCCAACTTTGCATCAATGTCATTGGCCATTCCACCTCAAGGAGGTGTGTCGGCTTATCTGTCATAAAAAGGAACAGGATTCTTCTGGGTGTTCTCCCGATGGCCCTGAATCACTCACGCACGTCTCTCCCGGACGTCACGGCGACGCGCTTCCATCGCGCTCATCCATCGGGACCACCATCTCTTCGGACTCTCTCTCTCTTCTTTCTTCTCTGTCATCTTATGCATCAGTTAAACCTCGTTTGAAAACCCCGCCGGAGAAACCCTCTCGGAAAGGACCAACCACGCCAGGCGCATTGAAACTCTGCTGCACACCGGCTTGAACCATACGCAAGTATTGTAATTTCTCTGAAATTTGTTTAAACTTATTTCTGTGCTGGTTCTCAAAAAGGGTTAACTGTTGAAATTTGCCATTCTTTGACCGTCCTCCCTGTCCTGTCTCTACGTTCCCTTTGTATATATTTGTATATTTTTCTGTATTCTGTATTTAGACGTATAACCTCTGTAGTTGTAGTTTGCATATATTAAACACATTATTCATGCTCGATTTGTTCTTTTTGCTCATTTCAACAAAAACCAGGTCACTTTAACGTTTCGATCCTATATCCTTGCTTTATGTTTGGATGCTAGAATAGGAAGTCTTTCTCGTGGCCAGAGGAAAGACCCTCCTTCTAATAACATTCTGAGGAGCTGCAGTTTGCGGGACAAACGAACAGTTTCTCTAAATAATTATTAAACCAGAACTAAGCATATATGTAATTGATTATAATTCATTGTAATTAATTCACCATATATGGTTAATTCCCCCTTGGGTCGGTATATGCATAATAATTATTCATAAAGCTTTATGAATTATTATATTCATATTCCACCCATAAATTGATTAATAACTGTACAATCGTTACAGACATGAATAATAATTTCAGAGTATTTACAATTAGCGTTAGCCAGCACTTTTAAATTTGCTTGGATGTCAGGAGTTCTGGCTCCCGGCAAACATGTGACTATGGTGGCTGGTGTCTCTATTTTCACGTTCCATGTAATAGAATCGCCAATAACTAGGGCACTTTCAACAGGATTCTCAGTGGGTGCATCACTGAGTGGGGAGAACCTGTTTGATGTTCTTACTGGAACGGAAGAGTGGTGTTTTCCATGGCTAGGCCACCTCACCGTTACCCAAGTGCCCTGCTGGGCGGGCTCTACAGCCAGAACCGAACAATGTACCGAGTTCACTAAGCTAGTCGCATCCAAAACAGTATCTGAAGCCCCTGCATTCTTACTATCCTCGATTAAAGTTTGGATGCGTGTCTCTAATTCTGAGATTCTCTCTGTCAGCCTGACTATTTCCCTACATTTATGACATGTAAATCCCTCGTCGCTGACAGAGAGAGCTATGCTGAACATGTGACAAACTGAACATGAAATAACACTGGGAGAGGATGACATGACTCATCGTGTTTGTAGACTGATCCGAGTTACCACTCGGATGAAAGAGGAGCGCGCGAGACTGATGACAAGTTAACAAGCTAGCGAGATGCAAACGCGTTGTAACAGCGATTTAGATTCAAAGATTACAAGCTAGCAACGTCAGATTAATGTGGTAGGCAATAATAATAATATAAGCAACAATGAATAAAAGTAAGAGATTCAATAAAAGTAAGAAAACAAAGCTATACGGAGACGCAAACCACCAGCAGCGAGGCAGCGAGCAGAGGCAGCGAGGCAGACAGGAGCAATCGAGCAAGCTCCCACCAAGCTTCTTCAAACTGTATTTAGAAAACAACTTTATTTATAAACATGCTCGCTGATTATGATCTGTGCTGTTATGAATACTTATCCACTTTTTCATGAGAAATCCTGTCCAAATGTCCCGTTTTTAATGATGACGTCTGAAAACGAAATAAAAACAAAATACTCTTTTAACATAGGCTAGTCTATTAATAGTTACACATTTTTGGAACTTCATTCGAATGCTGTCACAAGCATGAGGGGCTGAAAACAGATGCTCATTCAAGTTACTGTAGTCTGCAGAAATACAGTCATAAAGTCAACTGTATTGGCATGATCGGGCATTTACAGTATTTACAAAATACAAACTTTAAGTAACATAAGGTTGCCTACAGAATGTTAATTAGATGAAAAGATATATGGGAAATGAAGGGGAAAATAATATATTTATATGAATATATTTATAATTAATAGCTAAATGTAACTAATAATAATATGAAAATATTAAATAAAAAAGACTGTTGGATGAGATTATAAATGTACAAGGCATAGGCCTATTTTAATATTTTATTGATAAACTTAATTCGAATGCTGTCTAGGCAACATCACGTGCAATACAATAGGCCGCAACATGTTGATATGTAAAAAAAAAAAAAAAAAAAAAAAAATTAATATGTCAATGTTAATATCACACTTTTTCTTAATTAAAAATAAATATTATAATCTTATCCATTTCTGATAATTCCAGGTTGCTATGGTTGCGCAGGTTGTTTACACATTTAACTCATGGCCATGAGAAATAGATGTCCCTCAACATAATGAAGTCGTAGCCACGAGAAAAATATATTGTTTCCTCACGATATGATCTCGAGGTCACGACTTTACATCGAGTGACCACGACATAAGTCATTACCTTGAAAAAATGATCTTGTGGCCACAACTTATCACATTCCCATGAATTAATATCTAGTGGCCAAGACAAAGCTATGTCAACCGAACATGTCCCCTCCCAGTCACTGTACTATAGAGCTTTAAATTATGGTATATTTTGTGTATGAGCATACAGTAGGCTAAGTGAAATATATAACGATATTTACATATGACTTGACAGTTTATTTTATTCAATATCAAGAAAAGGTGTGCATCATACCTGAAACCTTTACAGTTGGTGTCATTTCACTGTATTTAGTCTATAAAGATAAGTTAAGCGTTCTATATGTCCCGATGATGACATGAATCCTGGAGTATGACGTATTGAGGGAAACCCCAGAACTACAGCACAGCACCGCAATATAAAGTTAAGGAAAGTTCTGTCTACCTTTAGATATAACTGTACATTTGAACTGTACATCAGCATCGGGGAATAACGTTATAATCTTGTTCACTGTAGAGAAAGCTGCTTACATGTAGGCTACACAGGGAAAGTAACAGTGAAGATATTTAATAAAATGTAAACACAACTTTTGTGTCTTTATCAGCTTTTCTGCATATATACTGTCCCTGATAATCATCACACATGCACTTACCGCTTGCTCCATTAATGTAAATCCGTTTTAATGAATGAATAACTGTTGCTCTGCTCTTCGTCAACACGCGTTTGCACCACCTCCTGGTGAGATCGACTAACAGCAGATGGAGATTATGCTCGGTACTCTACTGCTTTTCCTGCAGTTACCGGATGTGAAATGTTGAAATTTGAACCACTGAATTTGTGGACATGAATTTGTGGACGCGAAATAAAATGGACAGAAAATTGCCTGCTGAATATTATAGGTTGTATTTTTAAATGGAATGAATATTTTGGAAATAAAATCTGAAAGGTGAATATGGATTATTGAATTTTTAACAATGAAAATGTGTGTGAAATGTTTTGAATTGAAATATTCATAGCTTAAATATACAACCATGTTGAATTTCAGCCCATAAAAATGCAAGCCCTGAAAATACAATGTATTAAAATACAAGCACGGTTAATGCAATGCATTTTTTTTTCCAAGTAGTGCAATTCATGATGCTTTTTGTTTCAGAAACATATATGGCATTATTTTACTTCCATAGAAGCGTTTCTAAGGATACTGATTGTTAGGCAGCTGTCTGATTCGTGAATGTGAACATGGTTTGTGTAACATTAGCAAAACATTATTAACTGTTTGATAACATAGTCAAGCAATACATTAATCATTAATTACCGTTATGTGTCCAACGTTGTAAAAAGTGATGCCATTGGGCAGTGTTTACCTCAGTTAGTTGACTGAGTGGCTCTCGTCTGAGTTCGTGCAAGCAAGTGCTAATTATCATATTCATGGATCCATGTATATTAAAGAGGCAAGGGTGTAGAGTTATTTTAAGGCATTAAGATTTTTTTTTTTTTCCACAGGAAAAAAATGTTTAAATATGTCATTTTGGTGATCAAAGATGAGTTTTAAGTGATGAAATTATTGACTACAGGGGGACTTTATGTGATAAGTCATGTTTCACTGGGCTCTAAATATGAAGTGACACAGGCCAAATTCTAATAGTCATCTGGACTGTCACTATGGGAAAGACCTGAGAATACAGTAATGATTTGTGTTAAAAGGTTAAGCTGCACAAACCTTAATATGGCTATAAGATAAGTTTAATTGTTAGAATACTCATTCCCACTCTCTGGGTGTTACGAGATTGCTCCACCACAGCTCCCTAAAAGACCAGCACAAGGAATTAACCCTTTCACACGTAAGTTTAAAATATTCTAGCTGACCCCCCAGAGTTAGTGTTTTTAAGGCGACCATTATTTTAGAACATTTGCCCTTATTGTTTCCATGGCGGTGCGTCATGCTTGTCACGTGACACACTGCAGCCACAATAACACTGTATGACAGATGTATCACTTTTATTTTGTTTTTCTTTTTTTATTTAAAATATTCACAAATTTCCTTACCATGTCATCAACTGTCTGAGATTCTGATTCTCAAATATGTGTGTGTGTTTTGTCGTTTTAAAAACCTTTATAAATTTTCTTTATCTTGATCTATAAGTTAGTTTGCGCCGCAGTTCAGAGAGTCCTGTCAGTCAGATTTACAGCATGTGAATTCATCAGTTTCTCCTGAAATACATGCAAGTAAGTAGCCGGTGAACTGGGAGAATAATAGAGTAAACGTTATAGTTATTTAGGTCCACTATGTGTGTCTGATATGAATAAACATCGGCAAATTATATTTGAATGGATTGTTATTGCGGCTTCCACTGATGTCTAACTCTAAATGTATTGTTTTACTAGTGCTTATGTGTATTTAAATGTCTGAAACTTAAAAACTTACACTTTGAGGGTGGAGGGAGACAGCCTTCGCTCCAAGCCCTCTTGCAGGAAGGAAAGCGCAGATCTGACCGAGCATGATCGGGGGTCCTCTTGGTGAGAGGAGCACCATTCAACGAACAGGTTCCACTTCAACGCCTAGAGGCTCCTCGTGGAAGGAGCTCTAGCGGAAGTGATGGTGTCTACGACCGCTTGCGGGAGATCACTCAGAACCTCTGCATTCCGTCCAGGGACCACACGTGGAGGTTCCACAGGTCGGGACGCAGGTGCCACAGGGTGCCCCGTCTCTGAGTCAGGAGGTCCTTCCTCAGAGGAATGGGCCAGGTAGGGGCTGTCGTGAGGAGCATCGGGTCCGAAAACCAGGTCCGAGTGGGCCAATACGGAGCCACTAGCAAGACCTGCTCCTTGTCCTCCCTGACCTTGCACAGGAGTTGTGTGAGAAGGCTCACTGGGGGAAACGCATATTTGCGTAGGCCCCGGGCCAGCTGTGTGCCAGGGCATCCGTACCGAGCATGCCGCCGGTCAGGGAATAGAACCACTGGCAGTGGGCAGTCTCCGGGGAGGTGAACAGATCTATCTGAGCCTCGTCGAAGTGCTGCCAGATCAGCTGGAGCGCCTGGGGATGGAGTCTCCATTCACCCGCAAGCGGAGGCTGTCATGAGAGCTCGTCGGCTGCATGGTTGAGCACGCCTGGGACATGAATGGCATGAAGCGATCTCAGATGCTTCTGACTCCACAGCAAGAGATGGCGGGCGAGTTGCGACATACGGCGGGAGCGTAGACCACCCTGATGGTTGATGTACGCCATGGCCCAGTACATGCTTGTCTGATAACAGCTCCTTGAAGCGGCCCAGTGCAAGACGTACTGCTAGCAACTCGAGGCAATTGATATGCCAATGCAGATGAGGCCCCGTCCACAGACCCGACACTGCATGCCCGTTGTACGTGGCCCCCCCACCCGGTGGCAGAGGCATCTGTGTGGACCACAGCATGCCTGGACACTTGTTTGAGGAGAACTCCAGCCCGCAGGAACGAAGGGTCTGACCACTGGGTGAGAGTGCGAGCAGTTCGGTGTCACGGGGACACGTACCGCGCTGCCACGCCCATCTCAGAACCCGGCCGTGGAGCCAGTGTTGAAGCAGCCTTATATGAAGCAATCCGAGCAGTGTTACCGCGGCTGCGGATGCCATATGCCCCAGGAGCCTCTGAAAGAGATTCAGTGGGGCCGCTGTCCTGCGCTTGAGCATACTCAGGCAGTTCAACACCGACTGGACACGCTCCTCGATGAGGCGCGCTGTCCGGGCGACCGAGTCCAGTTCCATACTGAGTTAAGAGATCCTCTGCCCGGGGGCGAGTTTGCTCTTGTCCCAGTTGACCCGAAGACCCTCTGCAACCTTCGTGAAGACACGGGGTGACAGGGCCAGCCCAAAGGGCAGGACTTTGTACTGATATGCTCGACCCTCAAATGTAAACCGTAGAAAGGGTCTGTGGCGAGACAGAATCGAGACATGAAAGTACGTGTCCTTCAGGTCGATCGCTGCGAACCAATCCTGGGGACGGATGCATTCGAAAATGCGCTTCAGCAATCTCCGCCCGGAGAACAGGTGCATTGTCCAGGGACACACAAGTGTAATGGACACCCCTGAACACCAGGGGACGGCGAACTGAATCGAACTGAATCGCATAGCCGAGTCTAATAGTACGAATGAGCCAGCGGGGCAGGCTGGGGAGCGCTATCCAGGCTTTCAGACACCGAGCCAGCGGGACCAAAGGCACCACAGATGTACCGGGGATGGGGGAGCGAAGCAGAGTGCTGGGACCCGACTCGGACGGCATAGCAGCCCGAAGTGGGGTCAGACTCTGCGAGATAGCAGTGTGAATGGGAGACGGCTCACGGGTTGCGGCCTCGACCAACACACTGGGACCTGCTGGTGAAGTGAGAGAGGGCTGAGAGTGGCGAGGCGGGGCCTGGCACACTGACAGCCACGCCCTCTTGTGACGTGGAGGATTGGGAAACTGCTCTTTTTGTGTGGAAGTGGGTACCACTGGACTCTGGAGAGCCAGCGGCAGGACAGACAAAAACACAAATTCCCCCTGGCCCTCCTCCGGGGGTGGGAGAGATGCTGGAATCCTCTCCCAAAGAGCAGAATCCTTCCCCTCCAGGTCGCCCGTCTCAGGATCGTGACATCCTCGACCGCTTACCACCTGGCTTGGCTTGAGCGGGCTAGGCACCGCGTCCGCGACCGGCTCCCTGCTGTTTGGCAGGTGTAGGCTGCTGCTTTGCCGACTTAGCAGGTGTGGAGGACAACGCGGGTGGGCGCCCTCGGCGATGAGCGGGCTGAGGCTGTGCCACCGGCAGGGTGGAGGCAGCAGCGGACCACCGGGGCAAGACATGCTTGATAGCCTCAGCCTGCTTCTGGGTGGCGGAGAACTGTTGGGCGAAGCTCTCCACCGCGTCGCCGAAAAGGCCGACCTGAGACACCGGGCAGTCCAGGAACCGATGCTTATCGGTCTCCCTCATGTCAGCCAGGGTCAGCCAGAGGTGGCGCTGCTGGACTACAAGAGTAGACATCGCATGACCAACAGAACGTGCCGTCACCTTAGTCGCCTGGAGGGCGAGGTCGGTGGCGGCGCGCAGCTCCCCAAGCAACTGTTGGTCAAGACCTCCCTGGGGCATCTCCATCAACGCTTTTGCCTGATAAACTTGCAAAAAGGGCCATGCCGTGCAGGGCGGAGGCAGCTTGTCCACAGGCTCTGTAAGCTTTCTCCGTCAGTCCTGACGAGAATTTACAGGCCCGGGATGGGAGACGCGGTTCACCGTGCCAGCCGGCGGCCGTTGGACACAGCTGCATCACAACTGACCGCTTGACTGGGGGAATCCGTGTGTATCCCCTAGCCTTTCCAGGGAGGTGAAGGCAGACGAGGGTCCAGGTCTCGCACAGACGCTATACGGCGTCCGCCAGGACTTGGTCACCTCATTGTGCACTTCTGGGAAGAAAGGCATCGGGGCGGGGCACTGGGGACCAGCACTGGCTGCCCTGAGGTACCAATCGTCAAGCCAGGAAGGACCGGGACACGGTGGAGGGTTCCACACAAGCCCGACCTTCTTGGCCGCCCGGGAAAGCACAGCCATCAACTCGGGATCGGCCTGGGGCAACACTACGGTCCCAGAGGGAGGCAGCACAGCAGAGTCTTCATCTCCTGAGGACTCATGCTCACCTTCCGATGCTGTGATCGACATCTGATCCTCAGCAAGTGCACCAAAGGAAGTTGGTCGCTCCGTAGAGGGACCAGTGCGATCCAATGGCAGCACCATGGCCTGCAGTGCTGGAGAGGGACAGGGGCCCGCGGAGCGGCGCTCAGCAGAGAAGCCCTGACTGTAATGCTCAGATCACCCTGCCTACACGCTGACGAACCACCTGAGAAAATGGCCGCACTCCACTCCCCGAACACAACGGAGGAACCGGCCCAAATCGCAACAGACAACGTTGGCTTTATTGCAGGCAAAGTTGCTGTAATAACAGCAGTTGAGAGCTTAACTGCTCAGGCTCCTCAGGAAGCTCGCAACCTCGCTGCTGTGCAGTCACACCAACACAAGACGCTGGAATCTTCTTCAAGGCTTGCTTTGTTTCAACAAAGAAGTCTGAAGGCTGGAGAACACCAAACGGTTGGCTCCGAAGCGAAAGACAAAGTGCGATTGCTTCTGCTTCCTATTTTTTCCTATTTTATACACTATCCTATTTCCTATTTTATACACCTGTCGGAGGCGGTACGCATTATGCAAATATCGCACGCCAATTCCATTGGCCTGTTTTAGTTCACTCGAAGCTGATAGGGCTCTCTAGCGATATCCCAATTCGTCGGTCACTACTGACGTATGTCGAACGTGACCGACTGAAAGGGAACTCTGGCAAAACCATGCCACACAGCTTTGCAAAATAAAAAAAGTATTGCAAAAGAAAATAAAGTTTTGCAAACAAAAATAAGATGTTGGCAGCAGATCCTTTAAGTTCTGAAAATTGCGAGGTGGGGCCTCCATGGATCGGACTTACTTGTTCAGCACATCCCACAGATGCTCGGTTGGATTGAGATCTGGGGAATTTAGAGTCAACACCTCAAACTCGTCATTGTGCTCCTCAAACCATTCCTGAACCATTTTTGCTTTGTAGCAGGCATTATCCTGCTGAAGGAGGCCACAGCCACCTGGGAATACCACTTCCATGAAAGGGTGCACATGGTCTGCAACAATGCTTAGGTAGGTGGTACGTGTCAAAGTAACATCCACATGGATGGCAGGACCCAAGGTTTCCTAGCAGAACATTGCCCAAAGCAACACACTGCCTCCGCCGGCTTGCCTTCTTCGCATAGTGCATCCTGGTGCCATGTGTTCCCCAGGTAAGTGACGCACACGCACCCTGCCATCCACGTTATGTCAAAAAAAATGATTCATCAGACCAGACCACCTTCTTTCTTTGCTCCGTGGTCCAGTTCTGATGTTCACGTGCCCACTGTTGACGCTTTCGGCCGTGGGCAGGGGTCAGCATGGGCACCCTGACTGGTCTGCAGCTATGCAGCCCCATACGCAACAAACTGCGATGCACTGTGTATTCTGACACCTTTCTATCAGTACCAGCATTAACTTCTTGAGCAATTTGAGCTACAGTAGTGGGCCAGCCTTCGCTCCCCACCTGCATCAATGAGCCTTGGCCGCCCATGACCCTGTCGCCATCTAATGGCGTATTAATGTAATGTTCACTCAATCCATATTACTTAATGGACATATTTATATAAAATCATATTTATTAACAATAATATTTAGAACAACAAATAAGCACAATTGTACAGTTCAGTCAAACATAAAGCACTAGTTATTAAAAAAAATAGGTCACCATTTACGCTTGTATGTGGGTTTTACAAATATTTAACGAATGAAAATGATTTTAAAGAACTTGTGACAAAACCTCCTAACTCCACTGGATCCTCAAACTGTCAGTCAAGCCTCATTAATCCGCCTCACCTCCTGAATAAAGTGCGCACGCAGTTTGGACATCTCCTCTGTGCAATGCAAAGGTAAATAAAGATCTGATGTTTGAAAAAAAAAATTGTAAAGTGTTTTTTTTTACTCAAAAAACCATGTGTTTATAAAGTTTAATGTTTTACGTATTTGAAGCGGAGAAGAGTCTGATATGTCTAATATAGCACAATTCGACTTGCTCTGTAACAAATAATAGATTAATAAGACCAAAGATTGCCCGTTCTATGTACTCAAATTGAATTATGTCTCATGTTTAACCACTATAAGAGCCAGCGGCAAATCCCCGAGGCACTGGCCGAGATGAAGCTGTTCTCTGCGGTTACAGAAGCACTGAACGGCCGCTGACGCACTCAAGCTCGCATCTCAACAAATTGTAAAATAGGCTCTGTTATTAAATACGAGTCACATATTTCAAGTCTAAACAACTACATTCTCGCCTAAAAAACTATTAAAACTACAGTTCGTGGTACAAGAAGTAGTATTTGTAAAAAAATTACGGTTGATTTGATCGGCCGCCATGACGGTCACTTCAAGCGGAGTGATACAAACGGTGAAAAGGCAGTAGGAGTGCTGTTATCACTGAAATATCGCATGGCTATCAACCAATCAGATTCGAGAACCAGACAGAACTGTTGTATAAATGTGTATATATATATATATATATATATATATATATATATATATATATATATATATACACATTTATTTTATACAACAGTTCTGTCTGTTTCTCGATCTGATTGGCTGATAGCAGTGTGATATTCTAGTGATAACAGCACTCCTACCTTTTCACCGTTTGTATCACTCCGCTTGAAGTGACCATCATGGCAGCCTAGCAAATCCACCGTAATGTTTGCCGATACTATTTGTTGTACCACAAACTGTAGTTTTAATAGTTTTTTAGACGAGAATGTAGTTGTTTAGACCTGAAATATGTGACTTGTATTTAATCAAAGCACCTTTTTTACAATTTGTTTAAACGTTTTCGGAGATGCGAGCTCCAGGGCGTCAGCGGACGTTGAGTGCTTGTGTACGCGCCGAGAACAGCTTCATCTCGGCCAGTGCTTCGGGGATTTGCCGCTGGCTTTTTTAGTGGTTAAACATGAGACATAATTCATTTTGAGTACATAAAATGGGCAATCTTTTGTCTTATTTAAGCTATTAATTGTTCCAGAGCAAGTCGAATTGTGCTATGTTAAATTTGATAATAATTAACTTACATCCATATAACACAGCATATTGGCTACAACTAGACGGGACATATCAGAAAAAGACTCTTCTCCGCTCTTCAAAATACATAAAACTTTACCATTTATAGACAGTGTTTTTTGAGCAAAGAAAACGCTTTACAATTTATTTATTCTTTCAAACAGCATATCTTTATTTACCTTTGTATTGCATAGACAAGATGTCCAAACTGCGTGCGGCACTTTATTCACTGGAGGATTTATGAGGTTTGACTGACAGTTTGAGGAGTTACTCGGTTTTGTTACAAGCTCTTTAAAATCCTTTTCATTCATTGAATATTTGTAAAACCCACATACAGGTGTAAAGGGTGACCTATATCATTGTTTTGTTTGTTTGTTTTGTTTTGTTTTTTTTTTGTTTTGTTTTTTAATAAAATAAAACAAAAAATAGGAAATATAGAGATACGAGGTGTAGCATTTATTTTATTTATTTTTTGGCATTTGGTAATTATCCACGGCACACTTGACAACCGTCACGGGCACACTAGTGCTTTACATTTGACAGAACTGTACAATTGTGTTTATTTGTTGTTCAATTAATATTATTTTATATAAATATGTTGTATTTGGTATTGAGAAAGGGTCCATTAGTGCATAATATGGATTGAGTGAAAGTTACATTAATACGCCATGAGATGGCGGCAAAACTTTACAGGTGAATGAGTCAGTGAGTCGCAAGAGACTTTTAAATTGAAAGGAACTTTTGCAAAGGACGTTGTTTTAGTGCTGTATGTTATGGAAAATTCCCATAGCTGTAAAAAGGACAAATACAAGATCACTTTCCCGGACATTCAAACGGACTTTTATAATGGATATAATAATATGGACATCGACTTGAAGAATGAATGCTATGCAGTATATCAGACTCAGGTAATAGCCTCTCTCAGGTGATCAGTGACTTTTTGCGCCAAACACAGAACAGTTGTGAATTCGAGACATACTCTTCTCTTTTAAATGAGACATTGCGGGAGTTTTATGCCTCTCTTCAGTCTACCGCTGGACGCAAATACAGTGTTGCAAATTTCAGAGCAGGTATTAACCGTCACATTATAAAATACAACATCATAAGTGATAAAGACTCCAAGTCAAGCAATGCCGTCTTTAAATCAGTTTTAAAGCGCTACGGGAAAAATGGAAAAGACACCAGCGTTCATCATCTGCGTATTACTGAGTCTGACTTGGAGAAAATTAGAAATGCACCTGCACTCATCCCTTTCACACCCACAGGACTTGTAAGAAAAGTTTGGTTTGACATACAGCTGTGTTTTGCATGGAGGGGAAGAGAAGGAAACCATAACCTATCAAAAGAGTCTTTCGTTCTCCGGCAAGACGAGAATGGGAAAGAGTACCAGACCCTGGAGCATAACCCAGAGACAAAAAAACCACAAGGATCCCACTGCATTGGATAGAGAAAATTTACGAGGATTTATGTTTGCGAGCCCCGGCGACCCACTTTGTCCCGTGGACAGCTTTAAAAAACATCTGTCAAAGTGTCCAGAAAATGCCGGAGGTGTTTGGGGGTGGTAGACTGAAGTTCGGAGCTGTTTCACCTTTAGGAGACGACAGAGTTCGGCCATTAGCCGGGACATGAACGGCGTGCCCTGGTCAGTCAGTATCTCTGCAGGTATGCCGACCCAGCTGCAAAGGAGAAATTGCTCCTGGGCTATGGCTTTGGCTGTGGCTTTGCGAAGTGGGATGGCTTTGGGGTACCGGGTCGCATAATCCACGATGACGAGGATGTGTTCATGCCCCCTGGCGGACTTCGGCAGCAGCCCTACGAGATCCATCCCGATTCGCCCGAAGGGCACCTCAATGATGGGTAAAGGTATGAGCGGACTGGGGGGAGGAGTTTGGGGCGAAGTTCGTTGGCAGATGGGACACGTCTGGCAAAACCTTTTCACCTCAGCTTCCAGTCCCGGCCAGTGAAAACGATCCCTGATCCTCTGCGCTGTGTTCCGGGCCCCCAGGAGGCCGGCCATCGGGTGAGCGTGAGCAATTTCCAGGATAACTGCCGTTTTCATCCGCGGGACTACTAAGAGTGTTTTTTCCTCCCCCCTCCGTGGTGCAACGCAGTATAGCAGGCCATTTCGGACGACGAAGTGAGGGGTTGGATGGGGAGGCGGCAGTACTTCTTTTCCATCTATCTCCCTCACCTGACCCCAACAGTGCTTGAGGCGATCGTCTTCTAGCTGTTCTTTGGCGAACGCGCCCCACCCCCCCCCCCCCCATCACCTGTTTGAACAGATCATAGAAGAGATTAGAGTTACGGGGCACTGTCGGAGCACTGTCGGAGGTCAGCAGCGCGGGGCAGTGTTGAGAGGGCCGCTTCGGTCGGCGGCGGTTCCCAGCTTGGTTAACAGGCTGGGTGACGGCGGAGAGCAGCGGCTCAAAGCCTGTCCAATCGCGGCCGAGCAGCACTGGTACGGGGAGCTCCTTAACGATGCCCACCTCTACTGGCCAAGTCCCTTGCGACGCCAAGATGTTCACCCGTCCTGTGGGCACGTAGTGAGTGTCGCCATGAACACAGGTGATAGGAAGGAGGGTCTTGGACTCAGTGCGTGGCGGCAGAACCGAAGGCTGCACTAGGCTGACCGCACTGCCGGAGTCAAGGAGGGCTTGGAAGGGGCGACCATTCAGCTTCACCTCCGCTCGCGGCGCCGCTTTTGATGGGGCGCAGTGTACTGCGCAGCCTGCCAGCCATGCTCGCGGGGGCTCCGTAGGCATAGGATCATCGCGGGGCTCGGGAACCGCCGGCCTGCTTACTGCGTGTGCGGTGCCCTCCGTCGTGCGTCGCTCCTGGACCACCCTCCGGGGAAAAGGCGGCGCCCGCTCCCCAGCCTCTCGGTGTTGGGTGGCCTCCACCAGCTCGATGGCCTCGATGAGCTCCGTGACGCTCTGGGGGTTCCGCATGCCAGCCGCCTGCCTAAGTGGTCGGGGAAGGGTACGGAGGAGTTTATCTATTACTACCCGCTCGGCAACCTGAGCTGCGGTAGGATTGGTGGACAACAACCAGTGGTGAGCGAGACATGTGAGCTCGGCAGCTTGAGCAGCTTGAAATATGCGCGCTGCGCCTCGCCAGTGAGCAGGGGAGCCAGTATCCGTGCCCAGTCCTCAGGTGGCCAGACTTCCCGGCCGGCGATGGCTTCAAACATTTGTAGAAAGTTCTCTACGTCGTCGTTCACTGTCATCTTAGGCAGGAGTTGAGTGGCCTGTACTCGGGGGTCTGGCAGCGGAACCCGTTGGGCGGCAGCTCCTCGGAGCGCGGAGAGCTCGCGTTCGCTTTCCCCTTGCCGCGCAGCCATATGCTCCATGATTTGCTGCTGACGGATGCTCACCTCGGTTAAATGCTTCAGCAGCTCTTCCATGCTGAAAGAGGCAGGGAGGGCAGCCGCCTGGAAAAAAAGGAAAAAAACGGAAAAAAGTGAATCGCGGGGAATCAAAGATCCTTTTTTTTTTTTTTTTTTTTTTTTTTTTTTTTCTGGCGTGAAGTGTCGGTGTTTCTTCAGTGGTCTGCCCGCATTCTCCACCACTGTGGCGGGGTGAAGAAACACACAACAAGTGGGTTGCGGTGAAAGTCCCCGGAGGGTGGATTTTATTAAGAAAACTCAGTGTAGGTTGTGCAGTAAGGTGACGTGGTGTTCCTTCAATCTCCGTGGCTGTGAGAAGGTGTCCCGTGGGGTGCTCCTGTGGTTGGGCAGACCGGTCACACGCTTGACTCTGGCAACGGGAGAACAGACAAAGGTTAGTCGCACGTCTCATGGAGAGTAGTTCTCCACGTGTTGCAAGCGTGTGCCGCTTTTATAGGGAGCGGCAGATTTGGAACACCTGTGACCGGTCTGCCGTTGATGAGGGTGAACAGGTGATTCCTCTTTGTTCCCAGGGCGACGCTGATGAGTGCTCGGGACACGCGTCACAATATTATATATATATATATATATATATATATATATATATATATATATATATATATATATAATATATATATAATATATATAATATATATATATATATATATATAGTGATGAGATATCACTTGCTCCCCACTCGTCACCCCTGGCAACGCTAATTATGGGGAACGGGTGACGGGGATGAGACAATCACCCAGAGGGAGATAAAAACATCAGTCATTTTCGAAAAAAAATACAACTGTATATGCTTTATATAAACAGATGATCACCTTGCACGTGCTTCCGCTTTCCGTATTCTTCAAAAAGCCAATTGTTTTGCTAGATAAGACCCTTATTCCTCGTCTGGTATTGTTTAAAGCTGCACTGAAACTGTAATTTTAACCTTCAACCGTTTGGAGGCCATTAAAGTCCACAATAAGGAGAATAATCCTGGAATGTTTTCATCAAAAACCTTAATTTCTTTTCGACTAAAGAAAGAATGAACATCTTGGATGACATGGGGGTAAGTAAATTATCAGGAAAATTTTATTTGAA
This sequence comes from Ancherythroculter nigrocauda, assembly GCA_036281575.1. Taxonomy (NCBI): domain Eukaryota; kingdom Metazoa; phylum Chordata; class Actinopteri; order Cypriniformes; family Xenocyprididae; genus Ancherythroculter; species Ancherythroculter nigrocauda. Next base: position 15,293,236 of record VTFQ01000023.1, on the reverse strand, counting down.
AGTGGACTAATCCTTTAAGCGTTTTCTTTATAACAGTTTTCTATGGGAAGATAACACTTAACATGTAATTAAATGCATTGCGTTCGGCTTGTCTGCTTTGCTGTAAATAGTATAATTTATTAGTATGATGTTTACTGAGTTTGGTCTTTTAATATCCTTGTCTTAGTACATTAGTACATTAAGCCACGTTAAGCATTTTTCACGGTTTTAGAATGTTCCTTGGCGACGCAAATAAACATTATGTGGTTGAAAACACTGAATAGTTGTGAAATATGAAAAGCACTGAGTGCATCCATCTCTGGCTCAGCGGCAGCAGCGCGAAAGCCGGTTTGAATTTAGCAGTGACGCACTGAATGTTTTAATCACACCAGTGTGATCGTATGCGTTAAAGGGTTAAAATCTATCGTGTTTCGGGGGTGAAGGGGGGACAAATTGAAACTGAGGAGGCACAAATCAGATCTGAGGAGGCAATGCCCCCTTTTGCCCCCTCGTGGCGCCGGGCCTGCTTTGAGTCTACCAACAACCCCGTGCTAAGTATTTTTATGGACATGCATGCTTCCTGGCTAAGGAAGGGTGTCAAATTTAAGCCATCTGTAGAAACCAAATGGTTGGAAAGACAATGCAACTTGAGCTGCACGAAGATAACACCAGAGTTTTTGTCTCTTTTGATCTTGAGATCAGAGAGACATTGCAGGCCTGTGGCCTCTGAGTGACACAGTTGAAATCCACAAAAATCACAGAGACTGTTTTTCAAATAAACTGCATCAAATTGTTCCAAACAATTCTAAACAGACTTATCAAACATCGTTCCACTGCATAATTCCATATCATGTCTACACATTGTACATGTGACCAGTTATGCTTAGAACACTCACAATTCATGTAAATGAAACTTTTGAATGATTGATTGAAAGTGTAACTTGTTTGGAATGAATTTAAATCTCTATTCATAATTCATTGTTTGGCTTGAATGAAATCTGTGTGAAATGCAGCGTATTATTTTTAGGGAAATCAGGTCTAAACTGTAATCTTTTTTTTATTCTCTGCCGAGAGCGGGAATTGAGGAGAACATGAAATAACATTTAGTTTATTATCACGGAGGAGAAAAGCCACCTTTGAAACAAAGATGATACCTAATTGGTCAGAACTCCTCAAAGAGGTGGGACAAACACCTAAAAGTCAGAGTTGGACAACAGTTGGAACAAAGAAGATGACTGAGACAAAGAACAGATGATGACAAGCAGACAAGCAGTTTCATTCAAGCCATCCAACTTCTCACTCACTTTTCTTTTCTTTTCTTTTACTTTCCTTTTTTTACGTTGAGAGTCTCATATTCTAAGTTAAGTTTTGCCACAAAGTTTAACCAACGACTTTTTGCCGCCTCAACTTTAAACTTCAGTCAAAGAGGGAGACTCAATTCGTTTGCCAGCACGTCCGAATGTGATTGACTTTTCCACGACAAACCAGCAAACCCGGAAACCCCCTTTCTCCAAGCCAAGGAAGGGAATCCACATTCAAAGACACGAACGACAAGCAAGTACCTCCAGATTCTATAGCTGAACTGGTGCATTAAATGAATGATTCATGGTTTGTTCATGTCAGGTCTTATGAAGTGCATATTTTGCTAGAAATCATGCTCATCATTAGATTCTCTCTTAAAACTCTTTCTTTCTCACTTTCTTTCTTTATGCAACGTGTGTGTGTGTGTGTGTTAGATAATAGTTTGTGTTAGAATAATCAATAAAGTCTCCTGTAGATTTTTTAAGAGAAGTGTCTTGTGTTTTGTGCTTACAAATTTAATGTCTAAAACTGCCGATCTATGTTACCTTGCTACTAAATAGTGTTTTTACGATAGTCGGATATTCATATCTGCTACAGAGTTTATGGTTACGGCCCATGCAAATGAACGCTGGACGAATCAGTTGCTCGGTCGTAAAGTAACTCTCTTAAAATTCCTTATAAAGTAATTAATTATTTCATTTGAGCTGATTTGTCTTTATTTTTTTTTTTTTGTTTGTTTGTTTGTTTTTTAAGCACAGCTTGTCAATGAACTATGGCTCCAAATGCTAATCCATCTGAAAGCACTGCAAGTTTGAGTCGCTTATAATGTACAGGTGAGTTTTTAATAAGTTAGTTAGAATAAGTTAGAATAGAACTCAATAAGTTAATGTCATGGAAAAGTTCATTTATTTCAGTAATTCAACTCAAATTGTGGAAATTGTGTATTAAATAAATTCAATGCACACAGACTGAAAGTACTTTAAGCCTTTGGTTCTTTTAATTGTGATGATTTTGGCTCACATTTAACAAAAACCCACCAATTCACTATCTCAATAAATGAGAATACTTCATAAGATCAATAAAAATTTTTAAACAGAAATGTCAGGCTTCTGAAAAGTATATTCATTTCTATGCTCTCAATACTTGGTTGTGCCTCCTTTTGCATGAATTACTGCATCAATGCGGCGTGGCATGGAGGCAATCAGCCTGTGGCACTGCTCAGGTGTAATGGAAGCCCAGGTTGATAGCGGCCTTCAGGTCATCTGCATTGTTGGGTCTGGTGTCTCTCATCTTCCTCTTGACAATACCCCATAGATTCTCTATGGGGTTCAGGTCAGGCGAATTTGCTGGCCAATCAAGCACAGTAACACCATGGTCATTGAACCAGTTTTTGGTACCTTTGGCAGTGTGGGCAAGTGCCAAATCCTGCTGGAAAATGAAAAAAGCATCTCCATAAAGCTTGTCAGCAGAAGGAAGCATGAAGTGCTCTAAAATTTCCTGGTAGATGCCTGCGTTGACTGTGGACTTCAGAAAACACAGTGGACCAACACCAGCAGATGACATGGCAGCCCAAATAATCACTGACTGTGGAAACTTCACACTGGACTTCAAGCAACATGGTTTCTGTGCCTCTCCACTCTTCCTCCAGACTCTGGGACCTTGATTTCCAAATGAAATGCAAAATTTACTTTCATCTGAAAAGAGGACTTTGGACCACTGAGCAACAGTCCAGTTCTTTTTCCTCTTAGCCCAGGTAAGACACTTTTGACGTTGTCTTTGGTTCAGAAGTGGCTTGGTATGTAGAATGTGACAGTTGTAGCCCATTTCCTGAAGACGTCTGTGTGTGGTGGCTCTTGATGCACTGACTCCAGCTTCAGTCCACTCCATTTGAAGCTCTCCTAAGTTCTTAAATCGGCTTCGCCTGACAATCTTCTCAAGCCTGTGGTCATTCCTTTCACTTGTACACCTTTTCCTACCACACTTTTTCCTTCCAGTCAACTTTCCATGAATATGCTTTGGCACAGCACTCTGCAAACAGCCAGCTCTTTTAGCTTCTGTGGCTTACCCTCATTGTAGAGGGTCTTGATGATCGTCTTCTGGACAGCAGACTTCCCCATGACTGCTGTTGGGATTACTGACCTAAACCCAGTATTTATACCCTGAGAATGGTAATTTAATAGAATTTGAAATTAAATATTCTAATAATTTGAGATACTGATTTTTTGGTTTTGATGAGCAGCAAGCTGTAATCATCAAAATGAAAACAAAAAAGTCTGGAAATATTTTACTTTGTCTAATAAATCTAGAATATATTTAAGTTTTACTTTAATTAAATTACAGGAAAAAAAAAATAACTTTTTCATGATATTCTAATTTGAGATGGACCTGTACATTTGAAAAAGCAACATGCGTCAGACATCTTTCCAGAAGCATTTATTAACATCTTGTCCAACAAAAGACATTTAATAGCATGTTTTTATTCCAAACTCACTTCATAACGACAGTTGAGCATCCTTCTGTGAGATGATGTGGCTTCTTACACAGAATAAGGCAGTTGTGTGTTTATTAGTCATGTTTAATCAATCAAAGCGTTTCAATCTGTTTATTCAGCTACAGCGATATGACGCGTGTTATCTACTTCTGCGGCAGGGCATATTTGCAGTTTCTGCGCAAGAGCGCCCTCTGGATTTCAGATGGAGAAGCATTTACTACTGATCACAGAGCCGTACAGCTCTGACAAGCTGTGCATAAAACAATCCCTGACTTTGCCAAATTGCGTGCGGTTTATTCACGATAAATTGTGCAGCCCTAGTGAACAGCCTTTTTTATTATTTCAAAACAATGTTGCATCATCTGCATTTATCAATGAAACAAACATAAACATGGTCAAATCATGTTTGATGTTTTACAAGTTGTGTTAATACAAAGAGTGGATAAGCATATAAGCAACATGGCAGAATATAAATAATTGCATGCAGCATGCATGCTTGCTCAGGTTGTTGCTGTGGATTATTTTCCATCTCTATCAGCTTGCAAATCATTTGTTAAAGTCACACATAGTGTACGTTCTAATTAGGTATGTTTGAGCCATCTTGGATCTGGCACATAGCAGGTTTAAGTCAGTAGTTAAACTTAAGGGTATGGCACCCAGGTTCACATTGCTATTGCAAGTCACTAGTTAACTTTGGGCTTCGCTAGCCCAGATATACATAAGTAAAGCCACTAGATGTTAAGCCATTTGGCAAAGCAGGCCCAGGCACACATAGCATAGTTCATATGTTTTTTTTTTGTTGTTGTTTTTTTTTAATTACTATAAGAAAACAAAAATTAAAATAAAAACTATAAGCACTTATATGTTGTCAGTTATCCTATTTTTCTTAATCTTTTCTGCTTTCAACTACCAAGGAAGTGTAGAACTCTCAGCTTATCATAGATATGCTGGAACTACATTGCTTAAACAAACCAATATGCTTTGAACAATTGCAAATAAGGTGGTGTAGGCACTAGGCAGTCGTCCTAAAGATCTGATTTAAAAAAAAAAAAATGAAAATCTGCTGTGAACAACTTAATACAAACAGAACTGGTTTGCTTTACTATACATATTTGTTGTGACAGCACAATGTGAGTATAAGGCTGTTTGTGTGTTTGATTCTTTCCATTTTCTAGGGGAAATACCAGAGGCGCAAAGCATTGATGATCTTAAACAGAAGGCAAAGAATGGGGATGCCAAAGCACAGACAGAGGTCTGAATGCCACAAAAATACACTTATATTGTACATTGTTATAGTATTCAAAAACTTACACTGTTGATTAAACAGATTGGTAGATATTACCTGAGATTAGCTGAGCAAGAAGATGAAGAAGTAAATTCTGTCACTGCGGTTACATGGCTACTCCAGGCGGCAAAAAATGGACGGAAAGATGCAGTGAAACTGCTACAGCGCTGCCTGCATGACAGGAGGGGTAAAGCAGATACTTATGATATCTAGATTGTAAACATTTAATACCCCTTTGTCTATATTTACATTTAGACTGATTTTATAATGGATTAGTGTGTCTGTGTATGTTTGTGCCAGGCATCACAGCTGAGAACAGAGAGGAGGTGTGTTCCCTGGCATGTGAATCTCGTTTTCAGCGCAGTGTAAGGAAAGCAGCTCTGCTCATGTACTGGAAACTCAATCCAGAGAAGAAGAAAAACATCACTGCCTCTGAACTTCTGGAAAATGTCAGCCAGCTCAACACTGAGACAGGTGAAATATCAGGAATATGTTGTTGTGATCAACCAATTTGGATAATGCTGAAGGAATAGTTTGTCCAAACATGACAATTCTGTCATTATTTACTCAACCTCTTATTGTTCTAAACCTGTATGCTGTTATTATTTTTCTGTGGAACTCCAAATAAAAATGACAAATTAAGAATCTTCATGCAGTTATTTTTCTTAAATCAACAGGGTCAACTGTAAATATCTTTAGAACAAATGTTGTGTTTCCTGCTCCTTCAGATGGTTCTCCCAGCAGCCCTCTCTCAAGCCCAGCACAGAAACAAAAAAAAATTTTGGAGAGTTTGGTCGCAAGAGATGGTGAATTTGTGTTATCTTTCCTTTAGGGTCTAATGTGTTTGAGACTTATATTACATATGTGGTAATATGCATACAATATTCTGAATCTGTGTATTTTTGCTTTGGCAGGGGCTGAATATGTAGGTGTAGAAGAGTTTGTTGAGAATACTAAACAATACGCTGAGGGTATTTCACCAACACCTGCCATGGATGCAGGAGGGAATGATGATGACGATGATGAAGGGCCAGTAAAGAACCCAGATGAACTGCCTTTGCATCAGAAGGTGTTATTATTTCTGATTGAGTCTATGCATATTAAAACTTGGTGAGCTTACTTATTTTGTGTACTGCCTACATGGCCAGCTGTCCGCACAAATGCCATCCTAACCAAAGTGGAATTTCACAAGGGATTGTTATGAGATACTCTCCATGGACAATTATACACAGGATGTTGGCTAATGTGTCAATATGTAAACAAGAACATACAATATAAAACACCTATGTACTGGATGAAATGATACACCTTTAATTAGATAGAAAACACTGCTTATGACAGAATGCACACATTTGGCATGTTCAACATCATCAGTGTTAAGAGTGTTTTTCTATAAATAATGGTTATATACACTACAAATACAGTGATCATAAGCTAAAGTACAACATGAAGTCATAATGAAGAGTCTTATATGTATTTTCTGTACATGTTCTTACCAAAAGTAGGCCACATGTACATGATATTTGGAGTTATCCTCCGTTCTGTGGAATTAATGTAATGATTAATTATCAATTTCAATGGGATAGTTCATCCCAAAATGAAAATTTTGTCATCATTTACTCACCCTCACGTTGTTCGAGACTCAGAGGGCTTCCGTTCATCTTCAAAACTCAAATATGATATTTTAATAATATTCTTTCAACATTTAGTCCATTCATTGAAAGTCAATGTAACCCAAAATTTCCAAGCTTCAAAAATTGCATAAAGACATCATAAAAGTAAATCACATTATTTAGATGTTTTAATACAGGTCTACTGAAGAGACACATTGCTTTATATGATGAGCAGAATTAATTTAGAGGTTTATTCATGTGCTGATCAGTGTTTAGTTCAACTATGGTCAATGAAAGCTCAAAAGGGCTTGCCAGGTAAAGAAAATGATTTTCATTGGACAGACAAATATGATTAGAGAATAATAAAAATATCTTTGTTTGTGTTCTGAAGATGAACAAAAGCTTTAATGGTTTATTTTATGGTGAACTATCCTGCCTGGAGTATTCTTGAAAATTGACACCCCTACTATTTAGTTTAGCAGCTTACCTTGTTTTGAGACAGCCAGTATTACAAAAAATATTTTTGACTAACTCAATTTTCTTCGTACCTACAGGTGTTGAAGTTCCCCTTTCATGCAGTGTTGGAGGTGAAAGAGGTGTTGATTGACTGGGCGTCCCGTGCGGGCATGCAGTGGATTAGCGCCCTCATACCTACTCATCACATCAATACCCTCATCTTCTTCTTCATCATCTCAAACCTAACCTTAGAGTTCTTTGTCCTTGTCATTCCTCTCATTATATTCTACCTTTCTTTTGTGTCAATGGTAATCTGTACTCTCCGAGTCTTTCAGAACAGCAAGGCATGGGAGAACTTTCGAGCGTTGACGGCCATGTTGTCTCATTTTGAGCCAGGCATAGACCTTGAGCAGGCAGAGTCAAACTTCACATGGAATCACCTTGAGCCATACCTCTACTTTCTCCTTTCTTCACTTTTCCTCATCCTTTCGTTTCCCGTGGCAGACAAGTCCTGGTTGCCATGTTCAGAACTGGCTACGGTTGCAGTCTTCTTCACTGTAAGCGGCTACTTAAGCCTGCGACCAGCAGCGCAGCAGCATTCCAAACTTGCTCTGCTCTCCCAGGTTGCCTCCGCCATTTCTGCATTCATGAATACGTTTCTGGGAGGCTGGGTGGGTCGAATAGTTGGTGGCGCTTGGTTCAACATGCACTTTGGTGACTGGTTGGTACTGCATGTGGGTGTGCCTTGTTTTCTGTATTTCTACCTCCTGTATTTGTGTGCCCGAATGGCCACAACAGGTGGTGCACGTGGCACCTACTGTGTGCTGCTGCCCTACCTGGTGTGCTTCATCTGGTGTGAACTGTCTGTCACGCTGTTGCAAGAGTCTACTGCGTTGGGGCTAATGCGCACAGCTGTGGGCTACCTCCTTTTCTTCTTTGCTTTGCCGGTACTATCGCTGGCTCTAGCAGCCATAATGCTGGTGCAGCTGGTGCAATGGTTCCTCGCCCTGGAACTGACCAAAATGGCTGTAACAGTGTGTGTTTGTGTGCTGCCTGTCTTGTTGCGCTGGTGGACACGTTTTAGCATGTCGCCTTTTGCAGTTCTGCACTTTTTGCGGCGTAGCAGCGTGTTCAAGTTGATCCTTGTGTGGATTTCAGCTCTGGTGCTTTTCAGCTGGTTCTACGTGTACCGTTCTGAGGGGATGAAGGTATACAACTCCACCTTGACATGGCAGGAGTACAGTCACCTGTGTGGCCCTCGTGCTTGGAAGGAGCATAACATGGCACACGCCCAGATCCTCTGCAGCCACTTGGAGGGACACCGGGTGACATGGGAGGGTCGATTTAAGTACGTTCGCATCACTGAGATCGAGAATGGAGCGCAAGCTGTCATCAACCTTCTGCCGGTTTTTATAGCAGACTGGGCCCGATGTCTATATGGTGAGGAGTACCCTGCCTGTGATGAGACCCAGCCAGGACCCACTGAACCGCTGTGTCAGCTCAAGGCGCTTGCAAAGCATAAGTGCCATGTCAAACGTTTTGACCACTACAAGTTTGAAGTGACCATGGGGATGCCGCAGAAGGGGTGCAGTGGGGCACAAGATTTTGATGATGCCACCAAAGACATTGTGCTTCGGGCTAGTAGTGAATTCAGACACGTCCTATTGGCACTCAGCTCAGGCAGTGTGGTGGAGTTCAGCACAGTACTTGAAGGTAGACTGGGCAGCAAATGGCCAGTGTTTGAACTCAAGGCCTTGCACTGCAAGACATGCGCATCACCACTTGTACCAATACAACGACAGGTCAAGATTGAGCAGGACTGGAGGGTTAAAGCCCGAAATGCCTTTGCTTTTGCCTTCAATTTCCTGTTCCACCCTCTGCTTTCGGCTGAGGTGGACATTACAGTAGCTACTATAGAAGTATCTGTGTGAAGCTAGTATGCCATTGGCATACACTCCAGTATTAGAAAAGAAAACTTTTGAGATTTGATGAAGTGCTTTTGATAAAAGTGCTATTAAAACGGCAAATGCATTGTCATCTTGTTTTGTCTGTTTCATGTATGAAAGTGAATAATGAAATGAGAAGTGCTTTCTGTAGCTCACTGGTTTCAATCTTTGCTCTGGGGACCCACCGCTCTGTACATTTTATATATTTTTCTTATCTGACACAGTCAGTTCTGTTAATGGAGCGCTTTCCTAACAAGCTGATGATCTGAATCATTTGCATTAAATAGGGGAGGCATTCAAAATGTGCAGTGTTATGGGTACCCAGGACCAGGATTGAAAACCACTGCTGTAGGTGCAACAGCAGAAGTGTCCAATCCTGCTCCTGGAGAGCCACCTTCCTACATAGTTTAACTCCAGCCTGCCTCCAACAAACCTGCCTGGAAGTTTGTAGTAATCCTGAAGACCTTCATTAGCTGATTCAGGTGCTTAACACTCTGAGGTCTGAAGGTATCGCCGGCGATACCACCGTGGTTTTTTCTTATCAGTATGAAAGAGACTCAAAATACTCCGTCAATGTTGCACATACAATTAAGAGTTATACACCATTTTAATCTGTGGAATATCTTCTTTTATTTGTGTACACTCAGAGTAAAAACTAAATGTTGTGCTCTTTGTAAAATAAAGAAAACTAACATGATGCGTGATCTCTCCTCTCCCTCTGAACGAACTCCAATCTGATAGTTCTTAGAAAATTAACTGTAACTTAGTGAATACTAATGACAAAAAATTTACACTTATGTCTAAAAAAACGTTAAGATGTCAGGTTTTAAAACATGTAAGTCAAATCGAAAACAAACCTTCTGTGTTTATGTAATCTGTATGAAAAGAGAGCCATGTCAGAAGTCTGTGATTCAGCTCATTATCCGCTAATGCGGCCACGCCCACGGAGCCAGCGCTATTCAGACGCAAATTCAGAGGCAATACATGCATTCATCATCTCAATCGTGTATTTATTGTCTTCAAAAGTGTTTTGAATAGCCATATTTAGCGATCTCTTGCCTCTGTTACTTCCTTGATTGTCACATGATATTCCTCTTCTTTTACTGAGGCATTTGTGGACAAAAGGGGCAGAGCGCCCTCCGGCTGAAGTATGAATTAAAAACACAGCATCCAGCGCTCATAATGATGACAATAAATATAGAATAATAAATATTACTTCTGTATAGAAAATTGATATAAACATATGAGAATCCATCAATATTTCTCCAAATGTGTATGCTTTTAAGCATATTAAGAAATTATGGTCAATATAAGATTTTAAGAGTCAAAATGTGAAGCTTGAGTCTTAGATCTTTTTAATGATGTATAGTTTGTCAACTGCACATCACATTTAGGCTCTATAATATAACAAATATAGTAGCCTATATGAAATGCCCTAGAGGTAGGAATGTTCAGACGCTTTGCATCACAGAAATACATTATATTTTAAAGTATATTAAAATAGAAAACCATTATTTGGTTAGAGACTTGAGACTTCTTTTAAAAACATTATAATGGCAATGTGTTCAATCTTTTGACTGGTAGTGTAATTTAACATAGGCCTATACAAAATTTTCTTCATATCATGTGCAATAATACGTGCATGCATGAGATCACAAAAATCATGTTTTTTTTTTGTCCTGAGTGGACTTTAATCCTGTTATTAGCATGATCACAGAGGGTTTTTTCACAGCCTACCTGACTGAAAGGCCTCATTAATATGCAAGTCATTTCAGGTCATTATTATTCAATTCTTTTGTCTTCTCAGGTGAGAATCACCCATTATACATGAGGATTCACGCCTCCTCGCATACTGTGTTTCTTGACCAAAAGTGTCTTATAAAACAATAGAGAGATTTAAATTTTCTATGAAGGAGTAGGAAGGATAATTTTTACTTCATTCTGAAGCAAAAACTCTAGTCTACAACCTCCAATACCTAGAAGTCTTATGAACACAGTTTTAATATACTTTTTTTGGCCTTATTTCAGTGACTTAAGTTTTTTGTTTTTTCAATAACCACGCATAAACGTTATTCCTTCAAAAACACAAACATGTACATACATGTTCCTCACATATTATTGTAGCCTAGTTTGTGCTGAATACAGTGTAATGACACTTTTTCCATTAATATGTTTATGAACAACTGAAAAAAGCACAAATGTCAGGGCATGTCAAAACTTCTCCAGGGCCCCAAAAATCCTCAGACCCCTGAGGGTTAATCAGGGTTGATGCTAAACTTTGCAGGAAAGTGGCCCTTCAGAAGCAGGATTGAACACCCCGGAGCTACAGGAACCAAACAAAATACTACTACAAAATCTTAACTACTTCAAAACAAATCTCATGTATATCATTGGGAAGTTTAAAGCCATGCCTACATTTCTAAAAAAGTGTTTATATCTGGACCAACTCAGTTATCTGCAGTGAGAGGTTACATTCACTGGTTTTCAGGGCTTTTGAATATCTGATATATTACATCTGTCCAGGGTGCTTTCTCCTGCCTCTGGCCTAAGAAACTGGGATAGGCTCCAGCCCTATAAACTTAGAAGGTTGTATAAGGAATAGAGAGAGAGATATTATATCTAATTTAGTTTGTTTTGGAATTGGAAGATAATGCATTAATACTTTTTTGTATGCATATTTATTAGTGCATGTTTATTATTATTATTATTATTATTGATGCCTTAGATTTGTTCAAAAGTGTCTTTTGAAGATTTAGGTAACTTGCATTTTAAGGTATAAAGAATATATTTTAAAATGATTGACTTTTCTGTGAAAATACTGTAGAGTACAATAGAGATTTTTCTAGGACAGGTCTAAATATATCTTTATTTTAAATAAACTTTGGGTTATTATTGTCATATATAACAATGGTATATATCTGTTTGAGATTTTAGTTGACATTTCAAACCTTTGCTGAACAGATGTTTAATGGCTTGTTGCTGCATTGGGGTTAAAATCTGACCACTACAGTACAGTGTAATTAGGGGCCAAGCCCCGAAGGGGCCCCTATTGTAATTGTACGTTTTCTTATTATTAGGGGCTAAGCACCGAAGGTGCTATAGCCCCTATTGTATCTGTTAGTTTTATTATTATTAGGGGCTAAGCACCGAAGGTGCTATAGCCCCTATTGTATCCGTTAGTTTTATTATTATTATTATTTTTCCCGAATGGGAGTCTATGGCAGCCCTATCAACGGAACATGAGAAAATGATGAAATTTGGCACACTTGTAGTGATGGTCATGTCTAGAAATCTGACCAATTTTGGAGTCTCTAGGACCAACTCTATAGCGCCACCACCAGTTCAAAAATTCACTATTCTAATGGTTATAACTTTTGAACCATTTGCTCTATAAAAATGAAATTTAGTACAGCTGATTTGTCTCTTCATGCTGATGCTACGCAACATCTGACATCAAGTCTCCGCCCATTACCCTAGCAGCCATTTTGAAAAGTACAGTATTGTTTTTTTGCTACTCCTCCTCCAAATTTTGTCCAATTTTGTCCAAACTTTGATCATATGATCCTTGTTCTGAGCTGCACAGAAATGACTGAAGAGATTTTTTGTATTCATCTTTGTTCAAAAGTTATGATGTCACGAAGTTAACGAGGTCGACCCAAAATTAGTATAGAGGCTGTATCTCGGCCAAACTTTGAGCAATCGAAACAAAAATTGGTACGCATCATCAGGACCATGGTCTGAGGGTCTTTGCCAAACTTGGGAACAGCGCCACCTACAGGTCATAAGATCTTGGTGTCTATGTATTCCTTGGGCCATGCCGAATCCGATGATATAGATTTTGTCAACATCAGATGATACGCATGTCCGCCATTTTGAATTTTGTCATAAATTGCAATATCTTTTAAACAATTTGACATATCTTCACCAAAATTGGTACGTATGACCTTTAGAAGGTCCTGAAGGTACATGAGAAGTTTCAACACAGCGCCACCTACTGTTCCACAGATATAATGTTTTTTGCAAAAACGCTTATGACTTTTGAAAAAACTTTCCAAAATGTGTATGCTTTGTCATTTTATTCCCTGGCTAATGCCAATTCCAACGATGTGTCATTTGTCATCCCACAAATTTTGTCCAATTTTGTCCAAAATCAGCTCAGATGATCTTTGGACCGAGCCACATAGAAATGACTGAACAGATTTTTGATATTCATTACCGTTCCCGAGATATTCGTCTCTTAATGTGACCTTCCTTGTGTTTGTTGTCTTATGCTAATTAGCTTAGCATGCTGAATGGTTATTTTGTACAAATTGCTTCTGTTCCTGATATGGAATGTTTCTGTGAATGATCTAAACTAAAATTTATAAATATAACATATGGTGCATTTTTATAAAATTCTTCATTGTAAGTTCATTTTCATAAACTACTAAACTTCGACAGCTATGTGACACCGTCTGCCCAGTGGCGCAAAGAGTTGCGTGACAGACACATGATCCAGAGACTGTGGGTTCGAGTCCCGTGTGGGTCAACTTTATAAAATTGTTTGTAATGTTGTCATTTAAATTCCTTTATTATCCAAATAAGTATTGTACTAGTCTTTCTTCTTTTAATTAGAAATAAATCTATTTTTATTCATTCTGTGTTCATTTTCATCTCAGCTTCTGGTCATTTTGAGTTCATTCTTACCTCTACTTCTGAACCAGCTGTTTTTCATGTACATTCAATTTCTGCTCTTTTTGCTCTTCTTGCTCTGCATTGCACTACAACTCAGACATTTGAGTGCATGAAATGTATGCTGTGTTGCTCTTCATTGTGAGTTCATTCTCATGAACTACTGAACTCTGACAGGTGTGTGACACTGTCTGCTCAGTGGTGCAAAGCGTTGAGTGACAGACACATGATCCAGAGATTGTGGGTTCAAATCCCATGTGGGGTGACTTTATAAAATTATTTGTAATGTTGTCATTTCAATTCCTCTATCATCCCAAAAAGCTTCTGGTCATTTTGAGCTCATTCTCACCTCTACTTCTGAACCAGCTGTTTTTCATGTACATTCAATTTTTGCTGTTTTTGCTCTTCTTGCTCCGCACTGCACTACAGCTCAGACATTTGAGTGCTTGAAATGCTTGCCATGTTGCTCTGCTTTAAAAGCTGCTCTTTTTGCTGTGCTGTTCTGCCTGCAGTGTTGCTCAGCATGCTGTGCTGTTCTGTTTGATGTTCTGCTCTGCTTGGTGTGCTGCTCTGTTTGATGTGCTGTTCTGCTTACAGTGTTGCTCTGCTTGAAATGCTGTTCTGCTTGCTGTGTTGCTCTGTTTGCGGTGCCTTCGGTGCTTGGCCCCGCATTGCTGCTTGCAGCTATATTTAGGGGCCAAGCCCCGAAGGGGCTGTAGCCCCTATTGTAATTGTACGTTTTCTTCTTTTTATTATTATTATTATTATTATTCCTCCCGAATGTGAGTCTATGGCAGCCCTATCAACGGAACATGAGAAAATGATGAAATTTTGCACAATTGTAGAGATGCTCATGAATAGTGATTGGACCAAATTTGGAGTCTCTAGAACCAACTCTATAGCGCCACCACCAGTTCAAAAATTCACTATTCTAAAGGTTATAACTTTTGAACCATTTGCTCTAGAAAAATGTAATTTAGTACATCTCGTACATCTCGTTAGTTCATCTCGTTATGCTGATGCTACTCAACATCTTACATTAAGTCTCCGCCCATTACAGTAGCGGCCATTTTGAAAAGTACAGTATTCCGTTTTTTCGCTACTCCTCCTTCAAATTCTGTCCAATTTTGTCCAAACTTTGATCAGATGATCTGTGGACTGAGCCGCACAGAAATGACTGAACAGATTTTTTTTATTTATCTTTGTTCAAAAGTTATGATGTCATGAAGTTAACGAGGTCGACCCGAAATTAGTATAGAGGCTGTATCTTGGCCAAACTTTGAGCAATCGAAACAAAAATTAGTACGCTTCATCAGGACCATGGTTTGAGGGTCCATGCCAAACTTGGGCATAGCGCCACTTACAGGTCATTAGATATGAAAAATGGCTATTTTGGCCAATAAAATGATAAAATTTGGCACACTTGTAGAGATGGTCATGTCTAGAAATCTGACCAATTTTGGAGTCTCTAGGGCCAACTCTATAGCGCCACCACCAGTTCAAAAATTCAACATTCTAAAGGTTATAACTTTTGAACCATTTGCTCTAGAAAAATACAATTTAGTACATCTGATTCGTCTCGACATGCTGATGCTATTCAACTTCTTACATTAAGTCTCCGCCCATTACAGTAGCAGCCATTTTGAAAAGTACAGTATTCCGTTTTTTCGCTACTCCTCCTTCAAAATTTGTCCAATTTTATCCAATCTTTGATCAGATGATCTTTGTTCTGAGCCGCACAGAAATGACTGAACAGATTTTTTTTATTCATCTTTGTTCAAAAGTTATGATGTCACAAAGTTAACGAGGTTGACCCAAAATTGCTATAGAGGCTGTATCTCGGCCAAACTTTGAGCAATCGAAACAAAAATTGGTACACTTGATCAAGACCATGAGCTGAGGTTCCATGCCAAATTTGGGAACAGCGCCACCTACAGGCCATGAGATCTGAAAAATGGCTATTTTGGCCAATAACTTTTGGACACTTTGTCAGAAAATCAAGATATTGGTGTCTATAGATTCCTTGGATCATGCCGAATCCGACGATACCGATTCTGTCAATATTGGATGAATCTCGTGTCTGCCATTTTGAATTTTGTCATAAATTGCAATATCTTTTAAACAATTTGACATATCTTCACAAAAATTGGTACGTATGACCTTTAGAATGTCCTGAAGGTACCTGAGAAGTTTCAGCACAGCGCCACCTACTGTTCCACAGATGTAATGATTATTGCAAGAACGCTTATAACTTTTGAAAACACTTTCCAAAATGTGTATGCTTTATGTCATTTCATTCCCTGGCTTATGCCGATTCTGACAATGTATCATTTGTCATTTTCCTTAAATGTACCTGTCTGCCATATTGAAGTAAATGAAAAACAAGATCTTGGTGTCTATGGATTCCCTGTGCCATGCTGAATCCGAGGATATCGAATTTGTCAACATCGGATGAACCACGTGTCCGCCATTTTGAATTTTGTCATAAATTGCAATAACTTTTAAACAATTTGACATATCATCACAAAATTTGGTACATATAACCATCAGAGGGTCCTGAAGGTACATGAGAAGTTTCAGCACAGCGCCACCTAGTGTTCCACAGATATAATGATTTTTGCAAAATTGCTTATAACTTTTGAAAACATTATCCAAAATTTGTCTGCTTTGTCATTTTATTCCCTGGCTTATGCCGATTCCAACAATGTGTCATTTGTCATTTTCCTTAAATGTAGCTGTCTGCCATATTGAAGTAAGTCAAAAACAGTTTTTTCGCTACTCCTCCCACAAATTTTTGGTCAATTTTGTCCAAAATCAGCTCAGATGATCTTTGGACCGAGCCGCACAGAAATGACTGAACGGATTTTTGATATTCGCTACCATTCCCGAGATATTTGTCTCTGAATGTGACCTTGCTTGTGTTTGTTGTCTTATGCTAGTTAGCTTAGCATGCTAACTGCTTAGCATGCTAACCAGTTGTCATTCTCTTTAATGTGGCTCTTCAGCTATCAAGTTAACCATGAGCTTCATTAGCATTAAGTTAGCTTAGTATGCTAATATGGTTAGCATGCTAAGTAATGCTTTTTTGTAAATTCTTTCTTACACTAAAAGTTCTCTTCCACAACCTGTTGAATGTGCATCCTCAAGTAGCTCAATGTGTAAAGCCAGTTACCTGAAGAGCTCTGTACCCCAAGATAGTGGGTTCGAATCCCAGGTGGAGTGGTTTTATGAAATTGTGTGTTTTGATTCCTTTATTGCCTCTTAGATTAGAAATAAATGCTTTTTGTTTCATGCTGTTTTCATTTTCATCTAAGCTTCTGTACATTCTGAGTTCATTCTCGCCCTTAATTCTGAACCTGCTGTTTCATGTTTGTACATTTTCTGCTGTTTTTCCTCTTCCTGCTCTGTATTGCGCTACAGCATGATGAGCTGCAGAATGATCTAAAGTAGTTATTAAATATAAAATTCAGTGCAGTTTTATAAAAATTCTTCATTTCCATTTTCACATAAACTAATGAACTTCGGCAGGTGTGCCACCATTCACCTGCACAGTGGTGCAATGAGATGGAAAATGGACATTGGACCCGGAGGTTGTGGGTTCGAATCCCGTGTGGGGTGCCTTTATACAATTAGGTGTAATGAGTCATTTTGATACCTTTTTTATACAAATAAGCATTGTACTAATCTTTATTCCTCTTCAATGAAATACAAGTGTTTTTAGTTCATTCCGTGTTCATTCTCATCTGAACTTCTATTGATTTTCATTTCATTTCCACCTGTCCTTCTGAACCAGCTGTTTTGCATGTACATTCAATTTCTGCTGTTTTTGCTCTTCCTGCTCCGTATTGCGCTACTGCCCCTTCTGGGGCTTGGCCCCGAATTGCTGCTTGCAGCTATATTTATTATTATTATTATTATTCTTCCTCCCGAATGGGAGTCTATGGCAGCCCTATCAACGGAACATGAGAAAATGATGAAATTTGGTACACTTGTAGAGATGCTCGTGAATAGTGAATGGACCAAATTTGGAGTCTCTAGGACAAACTCTATAGCGCCACCACCAGTTCAAAAATTCAACATTCTAAAGGTTATAACTTTTGAACCATTTGCTCTAGAAAAATTTAATTTAGTACATCTGATTTGGCTCTTTATGCTGATGCTATTCAACATATTACATTAAGTCTCCGCCCATTACAGTAGCAGCCATTTTGAAAAGTACAGTAATCCGTTTTTTCGCTACTCCTCCTCCAAATTTTGTCCAATTTTGTCCAAGCTTTGATCAGATGATCTTTGGACTAAGCCGCACAGAAATGACTGAACAGATTTTTTTTATTCATCTTTGTTCAAAAGTTATGATGTCACGAAGTTAACGAGGTCGACCCAAAATTAGTATAGAGGCTGTATCTCGGCCAAACTTTGAGCAATCGAAACAAAAATTGGTACGCTTCATCAGGACCATGGTCTGAGGGTCTATGCCAAACTTGGGAACAGCGCCACCTACAGTTCATGAGATATGAAAAATGGCTATTTTGGCCAATAACTTTTGAACAGTTTGTCAGAAAATCAAGATCTTGGTGTCTATGGATTTCTTGGGCCATGCCGAATCCGAGGATATAGATTTTGTCAACATTAGATGATACGCATGTCCGCCATTTTGAATTTTGTCATAAATTGCAATATCTTTTAAACAATTTGACATATCTTCACCAAAATTGGTACGTATGACCTTTAGAAGGTCCTGAAGATACCTGAGAAGAATCAACACAGCGCCACCTACTGTTCCACAGATATAATGTTTTTTGCAAAAACGCTTATAACTTTTGAAAACATTTTCCAAAATGTGTATGCTTTATGTCATTTTATTCCCTGGCTAACGCCAATTCCAACGATGTGTCATTTGTCATTTTCCTTAAATGACCCTGTCCGCCATATTGAAATAAATGAAAAACAGTTTTTTTGCTACTCCTCCCACAAATTTTGTCCAATTTTGTCCAAAATCAGCTCAGATGATCTTTGGACCGAGCCGCATAGAAATGACTGAACGGATTTTTGATATTCGCTACCATTACCGAGATATTCGTCTCTGAATATGACCTTGCTTGTGTTTGTTGTCTTATGCTAATTAGCTTAGCATGCTAAATGGTTATTTTGTACAAATTGCTTCTGTTCCTGATATGGAATGTTTCTGTGAATGATCTAAACTAAAATTTATAAATATAACATATGGTGCATTTTTATAAAAATTCTTGATTGTGAGTTCATTCTCATGAACTACTAAACTTCGACAGCTATGTGACACTGTCTGCCCAGTGGCGCAAAGAGTTGAGTGACAGACACATGATCCAGAGACTGTGAGTTCGAGTCCCGTGTGGGTCAACTTTATAAAATAGTTTGTAATGTTGTCATTTCAATTCCTTTATTATCCAAACAAGTATTGTACTAGTCTTTCTTCTTTTAATTAGAAATAAATCTATTTTTATTAATTCTATGTTCATTTTCATCTCAGCTTCTGGTCATTTTGAGTTCATTCTTACCTATACTTCTGAACCAGCTGTTTTTCATGTACATTCAATTTCTGCTCTTTTTGCTCTTCTTGCTCTGCATTGCACTACATCTCAGACATTTGAGTGCATGAAATGTATGCTGTGTTGCTCTTCATTGTGAGTTCATTCTCATGAACTACTGAACTCTGACCGCTGTGTGACACTGTGTGCTCAGTGGTGCAAAGAGTTGAGGGACAGACACATGATCCAGAGATTGTGGGTTCGAATCCCACATGGGGTGACTTTATAAAATTGTTTGTAATGTTGTCATTTCAATTCCTCTATCATCCCAAGAAGCTTCTGGTCATTTTGAGCTCATTCTCACCTCTACTTCTGAACCAGCTGTTTTTCATGTACATTCAATTTTTGCTGTTTTTGCTCTTCTTGCTCCGCACTGCACTACAGCTCAGACATTTGAGTGCTTGAAATGCTTGTTGTGTTGCTCTGCTTTAAAAGCTGCTCTTTTTGCTGTGCTGTTCTGCCTGCAGTGTTGCTCAGCATGCTGTGCTGTTCTGTTTGATGTTCTGCTCTGCTTGGTGTGCTGCTCTGTTTGATGTGCTGTTCTGCTTACAGTGCTGCTCTGCTTGAAATGCTGCTCTGCTTGCTGTGTTGCTCTGTTTGCGGTGCCTTCGGTGCTTAGCCCCGCATTGCTGCTTGCAGCTATATTTTTTAAATTATTATTATTATTTTTCCCGAATGGGAGTCTATGGCAGCCCTATCAACGGAACATGAGAAAATGATGAAATTTGGCACACTTGTAGTGATGGTCATGTCTAGAAATCTGACCAATTTTGGAGTCTTTAGGACAAACTCTATAGCGCCACCACCAGTTCAAAAATTCAACATTCTAAAGGTTATAACTTTTGAACCATTTGCTCTAGAAAAATTTAATTTAGTACATCTGATTTGGCTCTTTATGCTGATGCTATTCAACATATTACATTAAGTCTCTGCCCATTACAGTAGCAGCCATTTTGAAAAGTACAGTAATCCGTTTTTTCGCTACTCCTCCTCCAAATTTTGTCCAATTTTGTCCAAGCTTTGATCAGATGATCTTTGGACTAAGCCGCACAGAAATGACTGAACAGATTTTTTTTATTCATCTTTGTTCAAAAGTTATGATGTCACGAAGTTAACGAGGTCGACCCAAAATTAGTATAGAGGCTGTATCTCGGCCAAACTTTGAGCAATCGAAACAAAAATTGGTACGCTTCATCAGGACCATGGTCTGAGGGTCTATGCCAAACTTGGGAACAGCGCCACCTACAGTTCATGAGATATGAAAAATGGCTATTTTGGCCAATAACTTTTGAACAGTTTGTCAGAAAATCAAGATCTTGGTGTCTATGGATTTCTTGGGCCATGCCGAATCCGAGGATATAGATTTTGTCAACATTAGATGATACGCATGTCCGCCATTTTGAATTTTGTCATAAATTGCAATATCTTTTAAACAATTTGACATATCTTCACCAAAATTGGTACGTATGACCTTTAGAAGGTCCTGAAGGTACCTGAGAAGATTCAACACAGCGCCACCTACTGTTCCACAGATATAATGTTTTTTGCAAAAACGCTTATAACTTTTGAAAACATTTTCCAAAATGTGTATGCTTTATGTCATTTTATTCCCTGGCTAACGCCAATTCCAACGATGTGTCATTTGTCATTTTCCTTAAATGTCCCTGTCCGCCATATTGAAATAAATGAAAAACAGTTTTTTTGCTACTCCTCCCACAAATTTTGTCCAATTTTGTCCAAAATCAGCTCAGATGATCTTTTGACCGAGCCGCATAGAAATGACTGAACGGATTTTTGATATTCGCTACTATTCCCGAGATATTCGTCTCTGAATATGACCTTGCTTGTGTTTGTTGTCTTATGCTAATTAGCTTAGCATGCTAAATGCTTATTTTGTACAAATTGCTTCTGTTCCTGATATGGAATGTTTCTGTTAATGATCTAAACTAAAATTTATAAATATAACATATGGTGCATTTTTATAAAAATTCTTGATTGTGAGTTCATTCTCATGAACTACTAAACTTCAACAGCTGTGTGACACTGCCTGCCCAGTGGTGCAAAGAGTTGAGTGACAGACACGTGATCCCGAGACTGTGGGTTCGAGTCCCGTGAGGGTCAACTTTATAAAACTGTTTGTAATGTTGTCATTTCAATTCCTTTATTATCCAAACAAGTATTGTACTAGTCTTTCTTCTTTTAATTAGAAATTAATCTATTTTTATTAATTCTATGTTCATTTTCATCTTAGCTTCTGATCATTTTGAGTTCATTCTTTCCTATACTTCTGATCCAGCTGTTTTTCATGTACATTCAATTTCTGCTCTTTTTGCCCTTCTTGCTCTGCATTGCACTACAACTCAGACATTTGAGTGCATGAAATGTATGCTGTGTTGCTCTTCATTGTGAGTTCATTCTCATGAACTACTGAACTCTGACAGCTGTGTGACACTGTCTGCTCAGTGGCGCAAGGAGTTGAGTGGCAGACACATGATCCAGAGATTGTGGTTTCGAATCCCACGTGGGGTGACTTTATAAAATTATTTGTAATGTTGTCATTTCAATTCCTCTATCATTACCAACATTACCATGCCATGTTGCTCTGCTTTAAAAGCTGCTCTTTTTGCTGTGCTGTTCTGCCTGCAGTGTTGCTCAGCATGCTGTGCTGTTCTGTTTGATGTTCTGCTCTGCTTGGTGTGCTGCTCTGTCTGATGTGCTGTTCTGCTTACAGTGTTGCTCTGCTTGAAATGCTGCTCTGCTTGCTGTGTTGCTCTGTTTGCGGTGCCTTCGGTGCTTAGCCCCGCATTGCTGCTTGCAGCTATATTTATTATTATTATTATATTTCCTCCCGAATGTGAGTCTATGGCAGCCCTATCAACGGAACATGAGAAAATTATGAAATTTGGCACACTTGTAGAGATGGTCATGTCTAGAAATCTGACCAAATTTGGAGTCTCTAGAACCAACTCTATAGCGCCACCACCAGTTAAAAAATTCAACATTCTAAAGGTTATAACTTTTGAACCATTTGCTCTAGAAAAATGTAATTTAGTACATCTGATTCGTCTCGTTATGCTGATGCTAATCAACTTCTTACATTAAGTCTCCGCCCATTACAGTAGCAGCCATTTTGAAAAGTACAGTATTCTGTTTTTTCCCTACTCCTCCTTCAAAATTTGTCCAATTTTGTCCAATCTTTGATCAAATGATCTTTGGTCTGAGCCGCACAGAAATGACTGAACAGATTTTTTTTATTCATCTTTGTTCAAAAGTTATAAAGTCACAAAGTTAACGAGGTCGACCCGAAATTAGTATAGAGGCTGTATCTTGGCCAAACTTTGAGCAATCGAAACAAAAATTGGTACACTTCATCAGGACCATGGTCTGAGGGTCTATGCCAAACTTGGGTACAGCGCCACCTACAGGTCATGAGATATGAAAAATGGCTATTTTGGCCAATAACTTTTGAACACTTTGTTAGAAAATCAAGATCTTGGTGTCTATGGATTCCCTGTGCCATGCCGAATCCGAGGATATCGAATTTGTCAACATCGGATGAACCACTTGTCCGCCATTTTGAATTTTGTCATAAATTGCAATAACTTTTAAACAATTTGACATATCATCACAAAAATTGGTACATATGACCATCAGAGGGTCCTGAAGGTACATGAGAAGTTTCATCACAGCGCCACCTACTGTTCCACAGATGTAATGATTATTGCAAAAACGCTTATAACTTTTAAAAACACTTTCCAAAATGTGTATGCTTTGTCATTTTATTCCCTGGCTTATGCCGATTCCGACAATGTATCATTTGTCATTTTCCTTAAATGTACCTGTCTGCCATATTGAAGTAAATGAAAAACAGTTTTTTCGCTACTCCTCCTACAAATTTTAGTCAATTTTGTCCAACATCAGCTCAGATGATCTTTGGACCGAGCCGCACAGAAATGACTGAACAGATTTTTGATATTCGCTACCATTCCCGAGATATTCGTCTCTGAATGTGACCTTGCTTGTGTTCGTTGACTTATGCTAGTTAGCTTAGCATGCTAATTGCTTAGCATGCTAACCAGTTGTCATTCTCTTTAATATGGCTCTTCAGTTATCAAGTTAACCATGAGCTTCAATAGCATTACGTTAGCTTAGCATGCTAATATGGTTAGCATAGTGGGTTCAAATCCCAGGTGGAGTGGTTTCATGAAATAGTGTGTTTTGATTCCTTTACTACCTCTTGGATTAGAAATAAATGCTTTTTGTTTCATGCTGTGTTCATTTTCATCTAAGCTTATGTACATTATGAGTTCATTCTCGCCCGTAATTCTGAACCAGCTGTTTCATGTTTGTTCATTTTCTGCTGTTTTTCCTCTTCCTGCTCTGTATTGCACTACAGTATGATGAGCTGCAATATTAATGTTGTACTAACTGATTCCCATGTATATTTTACAGCATTAGTTTGCCATACTGTACCTGGTATACAGTATATCCAAAATAACTGATATTGACTCGAATTGCAAGTTAGTGAATTGAAATGCATAACTATGATCACATCATAGTTATGCATTTCATAGTTAACATCATGTGCGATAATACATGCATGCATGAGATCACAAAAATCATGTTTTGTTTTTTGTTTTTTTATCAAGAGTGGACATTAATCCTGTTATCAGCATGATCACAGAGGGTTTTTTCACAGCCTACCTGACTGAAAGAGCTCATTATTTATGCAGGTCATTACAACTCATTATGCAATTCTTTTGTCTTCTCAGGTGTAAATGACCCATTATTCATGATGATTCACGCCTCCACGCATACTGTGTTTCTTGACAAAAAGTGTCTTAGAAAATTTAAATCTCTCTATTGTTTTATATGGAAGGAGTAGGCATAATAATTCTTGCATCATTTTGAAGCAAAAACTCTAGTCTACAACCTCCAATACCCAGAAGTCTTGTGAACACATATATAATATTATTTTTTGGCCTTATTTCAGTGACTTAAGTTTTTTGTTTTTTCAATAACCACACATAAACGTTATTCCTTCAAAAACACAAGCATGTACATACATGTTCCTCACATATTATTTTAACCTAGTTTGTGCTGAATACAGTGTAATGACACTTTTTCCATTAATATATTTATGAATAACTGAAAAAAACACAAATGTCAGGGCATGTCAAAACTTCTCCAGGGCCCCAAAAATCCTCAGACCCCTGAGGGTTAAGGGAATGTGGCCAGGGGACCCAAAGGAACCCCGGCCAGCCAACAGAAGGGGGGCGTAGTCACCCCAATGCCACCAGGGAGGCCGACCTGGTCTGACAAAGGACAAACTTAGTCTTGGCCAACCCTGTCTGAATACAGAATCTCAACAACGCATTCTTCAGAGAAGACAGCAAGTAAAAGCGACTGCAAAAAGGGCAGTAAGCAACTCAAACACACGTGTAGAGACGGGCATCCTGGAGAGCAGAACTCAGCTGAATGCTATGAACCCTCTTATTGAGGGGAGTATACTCCACTCAATCCTAGGATCTACTCAGCGCTTGATTATTTGCTCTGAGGAGGCTGTGCACTAAGAAACCCTGATAAAGGGGAGCACAAACCAGTTTGGGGCTGATCCTCAACAGAAGGCCTCATGGAAGCCTTCAACCAATGATCAGCTTAGGGAGCCAAGCACTATTACAAAAACAACCCTAGCAGGGGAGTACAAAGCATACTGTAGGCACATAATCATGGAGGCCAGAGAGGGGCCTACAACATGACAATAGTTCTACGTGGAGGAGAACCTCACATATGCTAATATGCTTAGTCACAACAGTGGGAAATTCAAGGGCGGCCTCCTCTCCTCTCCAAGGGCGGCCTCCTCTCCAAAACGCCCAGAAATGTGTGTATCAAGTGTCAAAACCTGGGACACGGATGAACACTCTCTTGAAACGTTTGTAAGGCATAAAATAAGATTCCCTTACCGGATTCGATACAATCACGATCAGACAAAACAGTCCTGAAAGACGAAAATATACTGACTGATTCTCTAGGCGCTCCTTTTATACTTCTGGGTCGCACTATGATGATGTCATAGGCTGTCGCCGGCCAAAAGGATTGGAGTGGTTTGATTCTTGGCTTTCAGACATCGGATCATGTGTGACGTTCCCCAAATGTGGTAAACACAGAGTAGAGTTCCCTTTCGAAATGGAACAAAGTCCAAACAGGGTGATATTGTGACATACTGATAAGCTTCATCTTTCCATTATTGTTACTCTAAAAAATACTGGGTTAAAGTTGGGTTGAAAATGGACAAACCCAGCGTTTGGGTTGTTTTAACTGTTTAAATGTTTGCCCAACTTGCTGGGTAGTTTTATTTAACCCAACTATTATTTAAAAATGAATATATGGTTGGCTTAAAATGAACCCATAGGTTGGAATTTGAAAATCAGACACATAATTACTATAGAGGCAACAATAATAATCAAAAGGTGAACATTTATTAATAAACAATTTAATAAATGTTTATTGTTTAACTATTATATTAAATATTAATAAATGTTAATTTCCAACATATTTTGGGTACATTTTAAGCAAGCAATACAGCAATTTTTACACAATAGTTGGGTTAAATAAAACTACCCAGCAGGTTGGGCAAACATTTAACCCAACCGCTGGGTTTGTCCATTTTCAACCCAACTTGGTTTGTTTTTAACCAAACATTTTTTAGAGAGTAATAATAGTTGCAACTTGCACTCTTAAATGTGCATTGAAACTTGCCAGCTGATAAAATATATGCTCCAGGGTCCATATTCATATAACATCTAAGGCTATCTTAAGTGGCTGAGTTAGATGGTGATTGACACTAAACAGTAGAAAATCAGTCTAGAGTCTCTTCAGCTGTAAATACCATTGGCTGTTAGTCTTTTATTGATTATAATAAATTGACATGTTGATAACACACACATAAGCAGTCTTTCAGAATGCTCAGATCAGTTGCATACTACATGCATTAATGAGTGTGGTGGTGCTTATGGGGTGTCGCTCTGGGACGGGTAAGTATGAGGCTGAGAGGGAAAAATCACAGTATACTTATTACAAAAAACTAGACTACACCACTGGGCAAGAGCTCTTTTCAGTCACTGCTTTCCATCCTCATGATTATTTTATTTTGTCCATTTGCATTCCGCTGTAATAGTATGAAAAAGGATAACATATACTGCAGATTTGTGGTCTGTTCTCTAAATTTTTTATTAAGGCAACGTACATAATACAGATATATGTCACTACAGTTGTATTTAACCCATTCGTTATTGCTGTGGAAAGAATCGTGCTTTTTCATGGCCTGTTGAAATGACCTTGCTGATGTTTTACACTTTAAATGTAACATTTTAAATGCAGTTGTAATTTTTCAGTGTAAATTATTTAATTTGACTGGTAACAGTCTGTAATATGATCAAGTTTGTGGGGAAGGAAGAGGACAGGGTCGGCTTTGACTGCTGACTGAGCTTTTATTTCAATAAGAAAAATGTGACGTGCTCCTCTCCTATCGGAACATATCACCTCATAATTGAGCTCGCCAATTTGCCGTGTAACCTCAAACGGTCCTTGCCACTTTGCAAGTAATTTTGAGCTTGAAGTGGGGAGTAATACAAGCACTTTATCTCCCAGTGAAAATTTGCGTAAATTAGTCCCCCCTATCATACAGCTGGCTCTGTCTGTGCTGGGCTTGTAACAAATTCTCCATGGAAAGCCGCCCCAAGGTGTGGAGTTTTGTTCTCAAGTCCAGCACATACTGAATTTTGTTTTTGGCCTGAGATGGTCCATCCTCCCAAGTCTCTCTTAGGACGTCCAGCACCCCGCGAGGGTGGCGTCCAAAGAGAAGCTCCAAGGGGGAAAACCCCGTGGAGGCTTGCGGGACTTCTCGTACAGCGAATAACAGGGGTTCTAACCACTTATCCCAATTTTTGGTGTCCTCTTGAACAAACTTACGAATCATGGATTTAACCGTGCCATTAAATCGTTCAACCAGCCCGTCCTTTGTGGGTGAGAGACGCTGGTACGAATCGATTTAATGCCCAACAATTCGTAAAGTTCGCGTAACGTGCGTGACATAAACGCCGTGCCCTGATCAGTGAGAATCCCCACTCGGGAGATTAAACTAAACAGTGCGTCCGCAACACTCTTAGCGGAAATGTTGTAGAGAGCCACTGCTTCGGGGTATCGCGTTGCATAATCCACAATGACTAATGCAAAGCGATGCCCTCTCACTGATCGCTCCAATGGCCCGATGAGTTCCATACCAATTCTTTCAAAGGGGACCTGCATTAATGGAAGGGGCCGCAACGGCGCTTTTGGAGTGGCCGGTGGATTTACCAGCTGACATTCGCAACAAGACGTGCACCACCTGCGCACATTCTCGTGAATGCCCAACCAAAAGAATCGGGTCATGAGGCGATTTAGTGTTGCCGTTTGTCCTAAATGCCCAGCCATAGGATTAGAATGAGCCGCTTGGAAAAGCATTTCCCTGCGGCTCTTTGGAACTAACGATTGGGTTGTATCTTCCTTTGTCTGAGTGTCTTGGGTCACTCGATACAACCTATCTTTTATGATCGCAAAATATGAATAGGAAAGTGGACGTCCAGGCTGGAGAGGCTGACCGTCGATGGAACTGACCTTTTCAAACGCATGTTTTAGCATCTCGTCGTGAGACTGCTCCAGAGAAAAATCATCACGGTCCGAAAGAATAAGTTTTCCGATTTCGCTCCATTCCTCTGAAGCGGCACCCACTGGTCCCCGGTCAGTCTCTCCCACCTGCACTCGCGCATCCCTATCCCGTGTCTTTTTCCCCCAAGAGGCATTGGAGCATAAACACCCCAATAATTTGTGAAATGCTGGCCAATTCTTTCCCAGAATTATCAGATGCCATAGGTGCGGATTAACTGCCACCTCAACACTATGCTTTTGATCCCTGAATTGAATTACAACTGGCACTATAGGATATTTCACCACCCTAACCATGCAGCCTGTATCCAATGCCCCGGATGAAATCAGGCTTTGATGAACAGAGGTTTGGTTACATCCTGAGTCCACCAAAGCCTGATAGGTACCCCCCTTGATACTCACAGGTATTTGGTACCAGCCAGCTTGACCAGGGGCAGCCTGCGGGTCGTCCAGGACCCGGATCATCGTCCCCACCTCCATAACCAGACACCTGTCCACAAAATGGTCCGGGTCCCCGCAATGCCAACAGGCCGGCCCAGACCTGCCCGCCGCTCTCGTGGCAGAGAGTGGGCTGAATGGTTGGCGCAGAGAGAGGGGAGAAACAGGAGCAGGGTCCGTCCCGGCAGCAGTCAGTCCCGCCCCCCTGGATGGGGCTCTGGGTCCGGAAAACTGTCCCTGAACACGAGGCGGGCCGGGCGGATGAGACCTGGGAAGAGGGACAGGTTTGGAGAGAGAGAGGGGAAGAGAGGGAGAGAGAGAGACAGATGGTAGGGCTTCGCCGACCCCTGGGCATGCCACCATGTGATCCTCCGCCAGATGGATGGCCAAGTCCAGCGACGTGGGCCGGTGGCACTGGACCCACTCGGCGGTCTTCTTGGGTAGCCAAGTGATGAATTGTTCCAGCACCACCCGATCGATGACTTGCTTCACGTCGCTTCCGTCGGCCAGCAGCCATTTGCGGCATGAGTCCCGGAGCTGTTGGGTGAGTCCGGCCGGCCCTTCGTGATGGCCCAACTCCAGAAACCGGAAGCGCTGATGATGCTGCTCTGGGGTCCGGCCAACCCGCTGCAGGATGGCCCTCTTGAGGTCATCGAAGACCAGGAGGTTCTGTATGGACAGCTGCTGCGCTGCCACCTGCGACTCACCTGAGAGCAGCGGGATGAGTCGCATGGGCCACTGATCCCGGGGCCAACCTGAAACCTCAGCCGTCTTCTCAAAGAGGTCCAGGAAGCCCTCCAGGTCATCTTGTGGGCACATTTTATTGAGGGGCAGTTGGATGGGCGCCGGGGCAGTGGTCTCCACAGGAACCTCCCGGTCAATCCAGCTCCGGAACCTCTCGCGGTCCTCCTGCTGGACTTGCATGATGGCCTGGAACCGGCGCTCTTGGTCCGTGCGAAGCTCCAGCAGGGCTTTGTGCTGGTCTTGATGCAGGACTGCGAGGGATGCAATGATGTCCGCAAACGGCGTGGGGGCGGGGGTTGCCTGCATGGCGGCGGCTTCCATCTTCCTTCCCGGGTTTCGGCACCAGTGTAATATGATCAAGTTCGTGGGGAAGGAAGAGGACAGGGTCGGCTTTGACTGCTGACTGAGCTTTTATTTCAATAAGAAAAATGTACAAACAAAAGTCTGTGCAACGCACAACAAAACAATCCACATCCACAGACGGGCTTCACTCCAGTATCGATCTCCCAATCTGTTCCAGCGTTCTCAGTCAGCAGTCCCTCTCTCTCTCCCACACTCCTGCTTCTCCTGGCGTTTTATCCTGTCTCCGCGCCAATTACTGGAATGAGAAACAGGTGTTCATGATTTGCATGCAACCCACTCACTTACCACGCGTCTCCTGACACTCTCTCCCGTTGCAGACTCCGCTGAACCACGCCCCCCTCGCCATACAGTCATATAGTGTCTTATTACACTAATTTAATTTATTGATCAAATTTAAGAATTTAAAATGAAAGATGAAGCATATAATGGGGAAAATGCCCTTTATAAAGGTAAAAATATCACAAATATGCAGATTTATACATGAACACTGATGCTTCAGAATAAATTATATTTAGAACAGAGTTTGTGAATGACCGATTTACTCGTCCGAAGGACAAGCACAGGAAAAGGCTTAATGTCGAGCCCTGAACTGTTTTAATATATTTTACAAAGTAAAATTTTCCTGTGATGTTAAAACTGAATTTTCAACAGCCTGCATCCAGTTGTTAGTGTCACATGACCATTCAGAAATCATTAATTTGTGGATGGAGATGAGTGATTTCTGCTCAAGAAACATTTCTTATTATCAGTGTTGAAAACAGTTGTGTATATTTTTGTGTAAATCGAGAAACATTTTTTTTCAGGATTCTTTGAACAGAACTTTCAAAAGAGCAGCATTTATTTAAAATAGATTTTTTTTTTCATGTAACCATGTAAAAGTCTTTACTGTCACTTTTGATCAATTGCATGCATCCTTGCTGAATACATTTTTTTTTCAAAACAATAAAAACAACAATTATAACCACATCACAGAGTATTGAATCCTCTAATAAAATAAATCAATCCCCTCGGGTACCAGTAGATCTCCAGTCTTCTGGTTCTTCTGCTCCTTCCTCCATCCGGTCTCTTGCATTATGGAGCCATGATTTAACAGGAGCTTCCACTTCGGAAGCTGTGGCCTGGCCGCTTTTTGTTTTCTCATCTAAAGTGAGAAAAAAAAACAATAATTGAAACATTGATTTAAAAACAAAAAAACAAAACGTACTCGGTTACCAACGTAACCTCGGTTCCCTGAGATACGGAACGAGTACTGCGTATGGGGGAAAAGTCTCCCTTTTTCCCCGCTACTGAAGCCTTTTCAATAACGCAGTGTAACTGCATCGTCATTGGTTCACTCATAGACAAGTTGTTGAACCAATGACGGCGCGGCATAGCTGCGCGGCCTATGGCGACAGAGCGCGTGAACTTTCCCGCCGAAAGGGGCGGGGTAAAGGGCTATATAAGCGAGCGTTTCGCCATAGGCCATCAGGCCATATCGACTGAAGCGACGACACTGAGCCGCAGCCTCGTGTCACGGCAAGTACTACTGCGTAGTACTCGTTCCGTATCTCAGGGAACCGAGGTTACGTTAGTAACCGAGTACGTTCCCTTTCGATACTTCACTCGTACTGTGTATGGGGGAACGAATTCAACCGCGCCGTGCCACGGCTGGGAAACGACAGGACTTGACCGGATGCCGTAAGGGGGACCAAGGACAAGTGAAAGGCCGAAGCCGCCGTTACCCTGTTACACTACAAAAGGAGAGAACTCCTAGGTTGTGCAAAAAGCGGAACACGTAGGGGCCACGAATTTACACTGAAAAGACCCGAGCTTGTAAGGTCGGAACGTCCAACTGGTAGAACCTGACAAAAGTGGACGGCGAAGACCAGCCGGCCGCCTCACAGATGTCTTTTGATTGAGACTCCACTGGACCAGGCCCACGACAAAGCCATGCCTCTAGTGGAATGGGCTCTAACTCCGATGGGGCAAGTCGCGCCCACAGAGGAGTAACAGAGAGCTATAGCGTTGACAATCCATCGTGAAAGACGCTGCTTTGAGACCGGAGACCCTTTGGTGCGGCCACCAAAACAGACAAATAGCTGATCAGACTGCCGGAAAGGCTGTGATTGCTCGATGTAGACGCGTAAAGCCCTGACGGGGCATAATGATTCCAACTCTTGCTCGTCTGACGAAAGGGGGAGCGCAGAGAGTGAAATGACCTGTGCTCTGAACGCGGTTGAGAGCACTTTGGGAACGTAGCCAAACCTAGAGTCGTTCGGCCCGAATTCAAGGCATGCAGGGCTCACAGAGAGTGCCTACAAATCGCCAACACGCTTAACCGATGCCAACACAAGTAGCAAGGCGGTTTTAAGCGTTATGGGCTTGAGGCCCGCTAGACGCAGTGGCTCGAAAGGAGGACCTTTAAGAGCTCTGAGGACCAAGGAAAGGTCCCAGGGGGGAACGGTGAGGGGTCGAGGAGGATGCAATCGCCTGGAGCCCCTCAAAAACTTTTTATAACAAGATCGTTCTGCCCCACTGATTGTCCAGCGATGGACGAGTGAAACGCTTGAATGGCTGCTATGTAAATCTTGAGCGTGGAGGGGGCCCGCCCCGATTCCAAACGCTCCTGGAGGAAGGACAGTATAGAAGATACGTCGCACTCCTCCGGGTCTATGTTGCATGTGGAACACCAGCTAACAAAGACTGACCACTTCTAGGCATAGAGGCGTCTCGTTGACGGGGCTCTCGCCTGGGAAATGGTATCTAGCACATTCCTCGGGAGGTCAGACGGCTCCCATCGAGGGTCCACAGATGTAGAGCCCAAAGCTCCGGCTGCGGGTGCCAGATTGTTCTGTTCGCCTGAGAGAGAAGGTCTCGTCTCAGGGGGATCGGCCAAGGGGCTTCCGTGGAAAACTCCTCCAGAGTGGGGCCACTAACAGAACTCTGTGTTTGTCTTCCCTGATTCACCTGATAACCTGAGGGATCAGGGCGATCGGGGGAAAGGCATAAAGAAGGGTATTAGGCCAAGTGTGGGCCAATGCATCGTCCTCCTTCGAATAATAAGTTGGGCAATGAGAGTTGTCTTCTGAGGCGAAGAGATCCACCTCTGCTTTCCCGAAGAACTCCCATATAGTGAGAACCATCTGGGGGTGGAGCATCCACCCGTCTGAGGGGACATTGTTCCGAGATAGCATATCTGCTCCCAGATTGTTCTTTCCGGGTATATGAGTCGCTCTGAGCGACCGAACCCTTGGGGATGCCCATTCCAGAAGGCGCTTCGCCAGAGCGCACAAGCGGCTGGACGAAAGACCCCCCTGTCAATTTATGTAGGAGACCACCGTCATACTGTCCGACTGGACTAAGACGTGGCGATCCGTC
Source organism: Ancherythroculter nigrocauda (assembly GCA_036281575.1). Taxonomy (NCBI): domain Eukaryota; kingdom Metazoa; phylum Chordata; class Actinopteri; order Cypriniformes; family Xenocyprididae; genus Ancherythroculter; species Ancherythroculter nigrocauda. The sequence continues at coordinate 15,260,324 of VTFQ01000023.1, read as the reverse complement.
AAATAAGCCTGGAAAGCATGGAGGGCTCGTGTCACTGCCAGCATCTCGAGGCAGTTGATGTGTAGGTGGCTTTCCTCGTGGGTCCACGAGCCGAAGACCGGACTGCCCTCGCACAGAGCGCCCCAACCCAAGTTGGACGCGTCTGTCGAAAGCACCATTCTTCGTGACACCGCCTGTAGGGGTACTCCAAGACTGAACCAAGTGGGGTTCGTCCAGGGCTTCAGGGCTGCTAGACAGGCCTGATTGACCTTGAGGCGCAGGCGTCCGTGACGCCAAGCGTGAGGAGGGACCCGAACTTTCAACCAGTACTGCAGAGGCCGCATACGAAGCAGGCCGAGCTGGAGGACTGGGGAGGCGGAAGCCATGAGCCCTAGCAACCTCTGGAACAGCTTCAGAGGGAGGTAGGCTTTGTTCTTGACGGAAGCCGCAAGCTGCTGAATGGCCAGAGCGCGCTCTGGCGAGACTACTGCCGTCATACGGACAGAGTCGAAGACTGCACCCAGGAACGAGATACGTTGAGTGGGAAGCAGTGAGCTCTTGGCTGGGTTGACCCTGAGACCTAGGCACTCTAAGTGGCTGAGGAGCACAGATCTGTGGTGTTCCAGTTCTGTACGTGAAAAAAAACGCGTATTCCCATCTGTCTCAGAGGGGAAAGTGCCGCGTTCATGCACTTCGTAAAAGTGCGAGGAGCCAGGGAGAGCCCGAAGGGAAGGACCGTATATTGGTAAGCCACACCCTCGAACGCGAATCTCAAGAATCGCCTGTGATGGGGGGCTATCTGGATGTGAAAGTAAGCATCCTTCAGATCCAGTGAGCAGAACCAGTCCACGTGACAAATCTGCGCGAGGATCTGCTTCAGCGTCAGGACTTTGAACTTTCGCTTAATGAGGGAAAGGTTCAATAACCCGAGGTCCAGAATGGGCCTGAGACCGCCGTCTTTCTTTGGAACTAAGAAGTAGCGGCTGTAGAAGCCCGACTCGCTCTCTGGGAAGGGAACTATTTCTATAGCCCCTTTCCTTAACAGAGTTAAAACCTTGGTTCGGAGGACATGCGTGTCGTCCGCTTGTACTGAAGTCTGAATAACCCCGCCAAAGCGCGGAGGTCTTCTGGCAAACTGGAGCGAGTAGCCCTGGCTTATAACTTTTAGAATCAAGCTTGACACCCCGGGGATCGGCCCAGGTGGCAAGAGGGAGAATAACATCGGATGACGGCCCGCTTAAGAGGGGGTCGTAAACCGAGATGGGTGGAAGAGGAAATTTGCTCTTTTGTGGAGTGTTTAAAAAATGGGTCGCCGTGAAAACGGCGGTTGGAAAGGACGCAACACTTGTGGTCCCTGTTACAGTAGACTGTGTTTCTCCCACGCCCAGAGATAAACGAGGCGGACAGGAGATTGCACGAGAGAGCTTTTGGGGTGGTCCAGCCGCGGCGAGACATGCCCCAATCCTCTTCCTTCTTCGCAGATCAGGATGACTTCGGAGTCGCCGGGTCCAGTGCAATCCTGGGCCGGGGTCCCTGGCGTCTGGGGAAGGACGAGCGCTTGGAAGGGCGTGGGCGCTGGCGGTGCTCTTTGGGCGGCACTCCTTGAGAAGCAGAGGGGGCAGGCTTCGTCTGCTGAGCCGGCGCAGGTCTGGGGCAGCTGGAAGCAGACGCAGAGCTTGAGCATTTCGGCAAAAAATGTCTCAACGCTTGAAGACTTCTGTGCAGCCGTGAATCGCTCCATGAATCCCTCTACCGCTGGTCCAAAGAGCCCTGACGGGGACACAGGGGCATTCAGAAAAGCCGTCTTGTCCTGATCTTAGATCTCCGTCAGGTTAAACCACAGGTGGCGTTCCAATACTACCAGGCTGGCCATCGATCTGCCAATGGCCTGGGCCGTGGCCTTTGTGGCCCGCAGGGCTAAATCAGTGGCGCTGCGGAGGTCTCTGAAGGCAGGCGCGTCAATGCCAGACTTGTCCAGGGAGCGGAGGAGTTTGGCCTGGAACACTTGAAAGATGGCCATGGAGTGGAGCGCTGAAGCGGCTTGGCCCGCAGATGCGTAGGCCCTTCCTGCTAGGGCGGAGGTGGTCCTGCAGGGCTTGGACGGGAGGGCCCTCTTGGTTTTCCATCCCACAGCCGCGGGCGGACAGAGGTGAGCGGCCATTGCTTCATCCAGGGGCGGCAGGTGCTCGTAGCCCTTTTCCTCTGAGCCATCCACAGTGGTGAGGGTTGAGCGGTGGGTAGTGTGCAGGCGGGCAGAGTAAGGAGCACGCCATGACTTTGTCAGCTCCTCGTGCACCTCGGGAAAGAACGGGGTGGAGCGTTGTCGAGGGGCTTGGCAACGGCCTGGAAGGAACCATTCGTCCAAGCGGCTCTGCGATGGCTTCTCTGGTGGGGCCCACTCGAGATCCAGATCCTCCACGGCTTTAGAGAGGACGCGGAAAAGCTCGGCGTCCATACCCGTGCCGTGGTCGATGGGCTCCAGGGAAGGCAGGGGGGCGGGGTCGTCCGACTCGCCGACCCATCCTTCAGGTTCAGAGGCAGCCAGAGACATAGAGTCATAGAGCGGCTCTTCGTCGGATCCGCCAAAGATCGCTCGCATCTGCTGAGGGACGTTGCTCAGGGCGGGAGAACGAGACGGGGAACTGTTCTCTGTTGGGAGAGGGCGAGGCACGCGGGCGCTGGGCCGATGTGGGCTCCCTCAAAGGGAAGACTTTTTTCCCCATACGCAGTACGAGTGAAGTATCAAAAGGGAACAAGAGTTTTGTGTACATTACATTTGTGTTTTCCCAATGGTTAGGACATTTCCAACCCAGGGAACAAAGAATCTTTTGAGAACATCTAAATGCACTTTGAATGGAGAAACCTGAAAATAATTTGAGTTCCTGAAAAATAGTTCAGGAATTACAGAGAGCGAACAAATTGAGGGCATGATAAACTGAGAGTATGAGAACAATTTACTAAAATTGTCAACACAATGTAAAGAAAAAAATTGTTTGCTACTCACCCTCGTGTCATTCCAAACCTGCATGATTTCTTCTGTGGAATATGATATTTTGAAAAATGACCATGTTTTTGTCAATACAATAAAAAGTCAATGGGATCCAATGCGGTTTTCATTGTATGGACAAAACAGATGAAACATTCTTCAAAATATCTTCTTTTGCATTCCACAGAAAAAAGCAAGTGATACAAGTTTGGAGCAACATGAAGAACTATCCCTTTAATGTCTTTATTAAGAAATCACTGCTGACTTTAACTTGCAGCATGAATATGTAATTTTTATTAAAATAAATATGAATACTGAGAATGTGTCTGACAGTCAAAAATGTATTTACACAGCAAAAGATGCAGTGACCTGTGTCTGAGCGTCTCTCCTTTAGGTTTATTTAGCTGTGGCTAACAAAATCACAAAGGAGAAAAAGAGAGAAAGAAATATTGCATAAATCTATACAAATTAAAATATACTGTATTCATTTTTCATCAGTAATTATTGACTAATTAGTATGTCAGGAGTTCTCAACTCTGGTCCTCGAAGTGTTGCGTCTTGCACAGTTTATGTCCACACCTGAACAATCTCACCTACTTGTGACTTTCTAGTCAGTAAACTAAAAGAGCTCGATTAGCTTGTTGTTCAGGTGTGTTGGACCAGGGTTCGTGCTAAAGTCTGCAGGACAGTGGTCCTAGAGGGCCAGAACTGAGATACCCTACAATATGTTCTGAACATGACAATTCAGAGATCCAGAATGACTGCTAGATCAATCTCTTACAACAGTGGTGTCCAGTCCTGGTCATGGAGGACCAATGCCTGCAGAGTGTAGCTCCAACCTGCCTGTAGTTCCTGGTCATCCTGAAGACCATCCTGAAGGAGTAATCAGGACTGGATGGCAATGATTACTGAAAAGAGGACAAACAACATTTTAATGGTATAAACCCAGTTTAAAACTTTTATTCGTGAATATGAACAATGACATCTGAGAATGTGACACATGACACCACTGTACTGTCAGACACAGCATTTAAGTGAGGACCATTTCATTTTAAAAAATGATACACAAAAGATTAACAGATAACAAGCAAAATGTTTATGAAAGTACAGTTATATGGTGCAATCTTCAATGCAAAAACTGAGAATGTGTCAGACAGTGAGTCGAATACATATAGAGCAGAACCAATGATCTGATTACACACAATGAAAAGGGAGAAAAAGAACTTCACACTCATGTGAAGTTTGGGGCAGATCAGACATAGTATGCCTGAGTTACAACAGGTTTCTCTTTCATGGCGAAACATCAGACTTTGTAAGTCCGCCATGGACACGCCCTTCAACGAAAACTCAAGATCTTTGATATTTATCATCGCTAAGGTCTTAAGATTAGACTGACAACATATGATGTTGATCTGGTTAAATCTCTATGAGGAGTTAATCACAGTGTAAAACGTCATTTCCTGTTGCCCCCAGGTGGCGCTATGACTGTAACTGAATATTGTCATGAAGATGTCTTCAGGTCAGGACTCTAATAAAACGTGAAGTTTGGAGCAGATCAGACATTGTATGCCTGAGTTACAACAGCTTCCTTTTTCATGGCGAAACAACAGACTTTGTCATGCCGCCACGGACACGCCCTTCAGTGAAAACTCTAGATCTTCGCAATTTAACGTCACAAAGGCCTTTAGATTAGACTGACCAAAAATGACATTGATCTGATTAAATCTCTAGGAGGAGTTAATCACAGTGTAAAACATATAATTTCCTGTTGCCTACAGGTGGCGCTATGACTGTAACCGAATATTGTTATGAAGATGTCTTCAGGCCAGGTCTCTAATAAAACATGTGAAGTTTGGGGCAGATCGGACACTGTTTGTCTGAGTTACAACAACTTCCTGTTTCGTGGCGTTAATAGCATACATTAGCACTTAGCCAAGGGTTGCATGATTTAACGTGTCTCTAGCATGTTTGGTACTTCATGGCATATTGAAATGTGTTACTGGGAGTGAATTACAGTGTAAAGCATGCCATTTCCTGTTGCCAGCAGGTGGCGCTACACTAACTGAATATTGTCATATAGATGTCTTTAGGCCAGGACTCTTATCACACATGTGAAGTTTGGAGCAGTTCAGACATAGTATGCCTGAGTTACAACAGCTTCCTCTTTCATGGCGAAACATCAGAATTTGTCAGGCTGCCACGGACACGCCCTTCAGCGAAAACTCAAGATCTTTGAGATTTATCATCGCTAAGATCTTAAGATTAGACTGACAACAAATTATGTTGATCTGGTTAAATATCTATGAGGAGTTAATCACAGTGTAAAACATGTCATTTCCTGTGTCCCCCAGGTGGCGCTATGACTGTAACCGTATATTGTCATATGGATGTCTTCAGGTCATGACTCTTATAAAACATGTGAAGTTTGGGGCAGATCGGATATTGTATGTCCGAGTTACAACAACTTCCTGTTTCATGGCGAAACATCAAACTTTGTCAGGCCGCCACAGACACACCCTTCAGTGAAAACTCTAGATCTTCACAATTTAATGTCGCAAAGGCCTTTAGATTAGACTGACCAAATATGACATTGATCTGATTAAAGCTCTAGGAGGAGTTTGTTAAAGTACAACGTCTGGAAAATGCACAAAACGGTGAATTAATTCAAAATATCTGACTTCCTGTTCGGTTTCGGATTTCGCTCCAAGAGACTTTTTTGTAGGTATCGGGCTGATAAATGTGTGTACCGAATTTCAAAACCCTAGTGAAATGTAGCGAAAGGGGCTGTACGTTAGATGGCGCTATCGAGCCATTTTGCCAAGCCCAATTCCGAAACCCATAACAGACGTAAATTTTCACCACTTCTGATGCGTGTGCCAAGATTCATGAGTTTTCGAGCACGTTTAGGCCCTCTAAAATGCGATTCACTTTGGAGAAGAATAATAATAATAATTAAAGCTGCAAGCAGCGTTGAGAGGGCCCTCGCACCCGGGCTCACCGCCACCCGTTGGCCTCAGGAAAACAGCGAACAGTGGGCGTCATGCATTTAAGTGAGTGAATACAGTAGAATTATGCCAAAGTCATTTCGAAATGCCACATTTCCTGCAGCCAACAGGTGGCGCTTTTACCGTAACTGAATTTTGCCATGTTGATGTCTTCAGGCCAGGACTATCATTGAACACGTGAAGTTTGAAGCAGATCGGACATTGTATGCCTGAGTTACAACAACTTCCTGTTTCTTTCGTGGCATTAATCGCATACATTAGCACTCAGCCAAGTGTTGCATGATTTAACGTGTTTCTAGAATGTCTGGTACTTCGTGGCATGATGAAATGTGGATCTGGTAGTGAATTACAGTATAAAGCATGCCACTTCCTGTTGCCAGCAGGTGGCGCTATGACTAACTGAATATTATCGTATAGACGTCTTTAGGCTAGGACTCTTATCACACATGTGAAGTTTGGAGCAGATCGGACATAGTATGCCTGAGTTACAACAGTTTCCTCTTTCATGGCGAAACATCAGATTTTGTCAGGCCGCCACAGACACGCCCTTCACCGAAAACTCAAGATCTTTGATATTTATCATCGCTAAGGTCTTAAGATTAGACTGACAACATATGATGTTGATCTGGTTAAATCTCCATGAGGAGTTAATCACAGTGTAAAACATGTCATTTCCTCTTGCCTGCAGGTGGCGCTATGACTGTAACTAAATATTGTTATGAAGATGTCTTCAGGTCAGGACTCTAATAAAGCATGTGAAGTTTGGGGCAGATCCGACATTGTTTGTCTGAGTTACAACAACTTCCTTTTTCATGGCGAAAACATCAAACTTTGTCAGGGCGCCACGGACACGCCCTTCAGTGAAAACTCTAGATCTTCGCAATTTAACGTCACAAAGGCCTTTGGATTAGACTGACCAAAAATGACATTGATCTGATTAAATCTCTAGGAGGAGTTCATTAAAGTACAACGTCTGGAAAATGCAAAAAACGGTGAATTAATTCAAAACATCTGACTTCCTGTTTGGTTTCGGATTTCGCTCCAAGAGAATTTTTTGTAGGTACTGGGCTGATAAATGTGTGTACCGAATTTCAAAACCCTAGTGTAATGTAGCGAGCGGGGCTGTACGTTAGATGTCGCTATCGAGCCATTTTGCCACGCCCAATTCCGAAACCCATAACAGACGTAAATTTTCACCACTTCTGACGCGTGTGCAAAGTTTCATGAGTTTTCAAGCATGTTTAGGCCCTCTAAAATGCGATTCACTTTGGAGAAGAAGAAGAAGAAGAATAAATATAGCTGCGAGCAGCGATGGCGGGCCCAAGCCCGGTGGCACCGCCACCCCGGTGGCTTCAGGGCAACTGTGCACAGCGGGCAATAGGCATTTAAAACGGTTAAACATCAAAGGACTATGTCAAATTCACTCCACATTTACTGCACTACAAGGTGCCGCTATATAGCCCCTCCTCCCTGCCCATTTTCAGAGGATTACATGTGCCAAGTTTTAACATTATTCTGATGAATTTTGAAGCAAATCAGGTAAAAATAAGAGGGTGATCTCAATGTATGCTGAAAGTGACACATTTTCTGCTTCCAGTTGGTGGCGCTATGACTTTGAATCACAATAGTCACATCCATGTGATCAGCCTTGTACAACGAAGACTAAGCCGAAGTTTCATCAAAATCAATTAATGTATGCAGAAGTTATAACACTTTGTTTCCTTTTCTTGCCATAAATTCGTTGCCTCGCCACGGCCAAACTGTTTGAGATATCCAAAATCCGTTTGCAATTAAACAACTTCAATGTGTTAGCAACAAGTTAAAAATAGCTTGGTGTAAATTGGATAAACCCTGTAGGAGTAGTAGTATAAAATTCATAGCCTGTTTTTTCAAAAAATTAACATTCAAACAAAAATAGCAGACTTCCTGTTGGTCGGAGCTAATGAATGTAAATTAGAAAATTGTCCGGCTTGATGAGAACAATATGTGTACCGAGTTTAGTGACTGTAGAAAAAACTAACCCCCCCACTTTTGTCAAAAGGTGGCGCTACTGAGCCCCTCCACCACGCCCATTTCTATGGCTTTGTCCATGTCTACTGGTTGACAATATTGATGTGTGTGTCGAGTTTCATGCAATTTGAAGCATGTTAAGAGCCTCAAAAACACTCAAGAATATTATTACAGTTTGACCTGTTGCCATGGCAACAATATTTCAAATATCAAAAATCCTGTCATAGGTCTACATCTGCTGTGTATTGACATTACACTGATGAAGTTTGAAGCAAATTAGGTAAAAATAAGAGGGTGATCTCAAAGCATTTCAAAAAGTGATACACTTCCTGCTGCCAGTTGGTGGCGCTATAACTTTGACTCACAATAGTCACATCCATGTGATCAGACTACTACAACCAACACACTCGTGAAGTTTCATAAAGATCAATATATGTATGCAGACGTTATAACACATTTCCTGTTTCCTTTTTCTCGCCATAAATTTGTTGCCTCGCCACGGCCAAACCGTTTGAGGTATCCAAAATCCGTTTGCAATTAAACAACTTCAATGTGTTAGCAATAAGTTAAAAAAAGCTTGGTGTAAATTGGATAAACCCTGTAGGAGTAGTAGTATAAAATTCATAGCCTGTTTTTTCAAAATATTAACATTCAAACAAAAAAAGCCGACATCCTGTTGGTCGGAGCTAATGAATGTAAATTAGAAAATTGTCCGGCTTGATGAGATCAATATGTGTACCGAGTTTGGTGACTGTAGGAAAAACTAACCCCCCCACTTTTGTCAAAAGGTGGCGCTACTGAGCCCCTCCACCACGCCCATTTCTATGGCTTTGTCCATGTCTACTGGTTGACAATATTGATGTGTGTGTCGAGTTTCATGCAATTTGAAGCATGTTAAGAGCCTCAAAAACACTCAAGAATATTATTACAGTTTGACCTGTCGCCATGGCAACGATATTTCAAATATCAAAAATCCTGTCATAGGTCTACATCTGCTGTGTATTGACATTACACTGATGAAGTTTGAAGCAAATCAGGTAAAAATAAGAGGGTGATCTCAAAGCATTTCAAAAAGTGATACACTTCCTGCTGCCAGTTGGTGGCGCTATAACTTTGACTCACAATAATCACATCCATGTGATCAGACTACTACAACCAACACACTCGTGAAGTTTCATAAAGATCAATATATGTATGCAGACGTTATAACACATTTCCTGTTTCCTTTTTCTCGCCATAAATTTGTTGCCTCGCCACGGCCAAACCGTTCGAGATATCAAAAATCCCCTGGCAATTTTTAATCATCAGTGTCTTGGCTTCATGCTGACCGAGTTTGGTGGCGATCGGATTAATCGTCTAGGAGGAGTATATCAAATTCCAGAGCATGCGTTTTTCAAACAACCCTTAATAGCTGACTTCCTGTTGGCGTGGCGTTTAACTTAGAGTACGAAAGTTGTTCGGCCCGATGAGGTCTATATGTGTACCGAGTTTCATACTAATACGTGCAAGCGTGTTTAATATATGGACCAAATTTTCAGACTTTTTTCAAGGGGGCGCTGTCGAGCCCCCCTGCCACGCCCGGATACCAGCCTCTGCAGCATCCTAATGGCAGCGGATTCCAATGTGTGTGCCAATTTTCAAGAGTTTTTGAGCATGTTAAGGCCCCCAAAAAGCCCCGGAAGACGGAATAAAAAAAAAAAAATAAAAAAAATCCTTAGAAGAACAAGAGGGCCCTGCGCGCTTAATTCGCTTGGGCCCTAATAATCCTTAGAAGAACAAGAGGGCCCTGCGCGCTAATTCGCTTGGGCCCTAATAATAATAATAAACGGAGCAATTCCAATAGGGTCCTCACACCATCGGTGCTCGGGCCCTAATTAAAGCTGCAAGCAGCGATGAGAGGGCCCTCGCACCCGGGCTCACCGCCACCCGTTGGTCTCAGGAAAACAGCGAACAGTGGGCGACATGCACGTGAGCGAGTAAATACAGGAGAATTATGGCAAAATCATGTAAAAGTGCCACACTTCCTGCTGCCAAAAGGTGGCGCTATAGCTAACTGAATATTGTCATATAGATGTCTTTAGGCCAGGACTTTTATCACTTATGTGAAGTTTGGAGCAGATCAGACATAGTATGCCTGAGTTACAACAGCTTCCTCTTTCATGGCGAAACATCAGACTTTGTCAGGCCGCCATGGACACGCCCTTCAACGAAAACTCAAGATCTTTGATATTTAACAACTCAAAGGCCTTAAGATTAGACTGGCCATATATGATGTGCTTCTGGTTTAATCTCTATGAGGTTTTAATCACAGTGTAAAACATGTAATTTCCTGTTGCCCCCAGGTGGCACTATGACTGTAACTGAATATTGTCATATAGATGTCTTCAGGTCAGGACTCTAATAAAACATGTGAAGTTTGGGGCAGATCAGACATTGTATGCCCGAGTTACAACAACTTCCTGTTTCATGGCGAAACATCAAACTTTGCCAGGCCGCCACGGACACACCCTTCAGCGAAAACTCTAGATCTTCGCAATTTAACGTCTCAAAGGCCTTTAGATTTGACTGACCAAATATGATATTGATCTGATTAAAGCTCTAGGAGGAGTTCGTTAAAGTACAACGTCTGGAAATGGCAAAAACTGCACAAATTTTGCAAAGAAAATTCAAAATATCTGACTTCCTGTTGGTTTTCAGATTTCACTCCACTTTTTTGTAGGTATTGGGCTGTTAGATGTGTGTACCAAATTTCATATCTGTACGTGAAACGTAGTGTCAGGGGCACTTCGTTGAATTTTTTTAGGTGGCGCTATCGAGCCATTTTGCCACACTTAATTCTGAAACCCATATCAGATGTAAATTTTCACCACTTCTGACGCATCTACAAAGTTTCATGAGTTTTCGAGTATGTTTTGGCCCTCAAAAAAGTGATTCACCTTACATGGCGAAACATCAGACTTTGTCGGTCACCACAGACACGCCCTTCAACGAAAACTCAAGATCTTTGCAATTTAACATCTCAAAGGCCTTAAGATTAGACTGGCCATATATGATGTGCTTCTGGTTTAATATCTATGAGGAGTTAATCACAGTGTAAAACATGTCATTTCTTGTTGCACCCAGGTGGCGCTATGACTGTAACTGAATATTGTCATATAGATGTCTTCAGGTCAGGACTCTAATAAAACATGTGAAGTTTGGGGCAGATCAGACATTGTATGCCTGAGTTACAACAACTTCCTGTTTCATGGCAAAAAATCGAACTTTGCCAGGCCGCCACGGACATGCCCTTCAGCGAAAACTCTAGATCGTCGCAATTTAACGTCTCAAAGGCCTTTAGATTAGACTGACCAAATATGACATTGATCTGATAAAAGCTCTAGGAGGAGTTCGTTAAAGTACAACATGTGGAAATGGCACAAACTGCCAAAATTTTGTAGAGAAAATTCAAAATATCTCACTTCCTGTTGGGTTTACAAACTTTGCACCCAGAGGCTTTTTTGTAGGTATTGGGCTGTTACATCTGTCTAGCGAATTTCATAACTGTACGTGAAACGTAGCACGAAGGGCGCTTAATTGAAATTTTGAAGGTGGCGCTATCGAGCCATTTTGCCACACCTAATTCTGAAACCCATATCAGATGTAAATTTTCACCACATCCGACGCGTGTGCAAAGTTTCATGGGTTTTTGAGAACGTTTAGGCCCTCAAAAATGCGATTCATTTTGGAGAAGAAGAATAATTGGCTGAGCAATTCCAATAGGGTCCTCACACCATCGGTGCTCGGGTCCTAATTAAAGCTGCAAGCAGCATTTACGGGGCCAAGCACAAAAGCAGCACAACAAGCCAGCCAACACAGCCATGAGCATCAGACATGAGCATCAGACTCAAAAGTTATAAGCATATTAAAAAAAATTCTCCACTAGGTGGTGCTGGTCCAAAACTTCTCAGGCTCCTTTAGGTCATTGTGCTGATGACCCATACCATAACGATATGCAAATGTGTTCATAAAATACAGCATTTTACTACAAAATTCAAAATGGCCGATGGCCAAAATGAACGATATTGTAAAATTGGATATCATTTGACTCGGCATAATGCCCTGAATCCTAGGAGACCAAAGTTATGATTTTTGGACAAACCCATCAGAAGTTATAAGCATAATTAGCCATTTTTCATATCTCCAGACCAGTAGGTGGCACTGCACCAAAACTCTGCATGATGCCTCAGGTAATGCTTGCGATGACATGTACCAAGTTTGGTAAGAATACAATAAAGCGTTGTGGAGATATAACCTCAAGTCTGATTTCAAGCTTTTCGTCAAATTCATTTGTGCCATTTTCGAGAATGGATGGATCTATCGAAAAGCTTTTAATAATTTTTGGCAAAATTCAACATGGCGGACACACCATAAGTCAAAACCTAGCATGTTTGGTATCGTTGGACTCAGTAGGGATTCAGGAGTCTAAGAACAGGACTCTTTTGAAAATAAGTTGACCAAAACCATAGTGATAAGTATTTGAATAATTGATTTTACCACTAGGTGGCGCTGGTCCAAAACTTCTCAGGCTCCTTTGGGGCATTGTGCTGATGAGCCATACCGAGTTTCGTAACGATACGCTAATGCGTTCGTAAAATACAGCGTTTTAGCACAAAATTCAAAATGGCCGACAACCAAAATGGCCGATATGGTAAAATTGGACATCATTCAACTCGGCATGATGCCCCAAATCCAACGAGATCAAATTTATGATTTTTGGCCAAACCCATCAGAAGTTATAAGCAAAAAAGGCCTTTTTCGTATCTCTGGACCAGTAGGTGGCGCTGCTCCGAAACGCTGCATGTTGCCTCAGGTTATGCTTGTGATGACATGTACCAAGTTTGGTCTGAATATGATAAAGCATTGCAGAGATATAACCTTGAGAACAATTTGGGGTGCTCTACGTTAAATTTATTTGCGTGTTTTTCAAGAAAAGTTGCATTAACACTCTGAGGTCTAAAAACGCGCCGGCGCGTTTTGCAGTTTTTTTTTCACATTGCAGCAAAACAGACTTAAAATACTCCGTCATTTTTTGTCATAGAGACATAAGTAATATATCAATTGAAACTATAGAATGTCTTCTTTTTTTTGTGTACACTCACAATCAAAATAAAACTTTGTGCTTTTTAAAAATAAATAAAATATACAGGGTGTGCTGTCCTGCCGTCTCCGTATCTGCAAACATCGTTCTAAAACGTCACTAAAAGTAACTAAAATAGATGGCTTATACATGCTACATGGACATGAGAGATATGTCTTTGGAAAGCTTTAAGTGTCTACTTTTAAACAAAACAAATAAATTCTAAAACAAATATTCTCCCTTTATGTAATCAGTATAAAAGTAAAGAGAGGTACTGTTTCTTCTGTCTGACCTAATTATCTTTAATGTGTGCCCGCCCACGCGCAGAGCGCTCTATTCATAAGATAATGTGCTGAGGCGATTTATGCAAACTGTAAACGCCCCTAACAGCGTCTTAAAAAGCATCAAGTTTCATCAGATTCATTCGCTTTCCTTCGCGTTTGGAAGATGGCACACTACACAGGTGAGCAGGCTCTTCAGATGGTCCTGGACAGTGAGGAAGTTCACTCTTTCCTCGGAAGAAGAACACGACTCTGACGATGAACGTCTGCATTTTGAAGAGCGACTTGATCCAGCTGAAGATACAGTTTCTGATGAGTAAGTGATTTAGTTTTACTTAAATTATTTGACGTGTTTTTTTTCTATATAAGCGTACATATATATTTGCCTTATATTTACATCTATCTATATAACTATATATATAACGTTATCTCATAAAAACGCTTATAAATAGAATGCTTTTCTGTTGATATAGGGCCTACTTAAATTATTTATATAAGCGTACATCTATATTTGCCTTATATTTACATCTATCTATATATATATATATATATAATAACTTTATCTCATAAAAATGCTTATAAATAGAATGCTTTTCTGTTGATATACTTAAATTATTTGACGTGTTTTTTTTTTTATATATATAAGCATACATCTATATTTGCCTTATATTTACATCTATCTATAAATATATATATATAGCGTATCTAAGTACCATATATGATAGGCGTGAATGTGCTAAAATATGCTTGGTTGTGAAATGCGCGAACATGTTGCTATTTGCTAAATGTGCTAACTGATATAGCAGACTGTAAACGTTTACACATTCGCACACTTTGTCCGGTAATGGCCAATTGACAGACATATACAGCATGCTTGTATACCTGTTACTTTCCTGTCAGTTATGCATAGCTAATGGTATGAGAGTATTATCTTATATGCTAATAATAACAGTTTTTTTTTTGACATTTTTTTTAGGAATGTGGATCCATCACTCTCACATTCACCTGCAATTCCCACTAGGAGGGCACGCAGCAACACAGGCGGAAATGAGAAAGAGTAAGTACACTTTTACCCACTATATGTGCAAACTGATATAGCAGACTGTAAACGTTTACACATTTGCACACTTTGTCCAGTAATGGCCAATTGACAGACATATACAGCATGCTTGTATACCTGTTACTTTACTATCAGTTATGCATAGCTAATGGTATGAGAGTATTATCTTATATGCTAATAATAACAGTTTTTTTTTGACAATTTTTTTTTTAGGAATGTGGATCCATCACTCTCACATTCACCTGCAATTCCCACTAGGAGGGCACGCAGCAACACAGGCGGAAATGAGAAAGAGTAAGTACACTTTTACCCACTATATGGTAGGCCTATATTGAAATCTGTAAGATTTTTCATGTTTTTAAAATAAGTTTCGTCTGCTCACCAAGGCTGCATTTATTCAATTAAAAATACAGTAAAAACAGTAATATTGTGAAATATTATTACAATTTAAAATAACTGTTTTCTATTTGAATATATTTCACAAAGTCGTTTATTCTTGTGATGTCCAGCATCATTACTCCAGTCTTCAGTGTCGCATGATCCTTCAGAAAACATTCTAATATGATGATTTGCAGCTCAAGAAACATTTATTGTTTACAATTGTTCAGAAATGTTTCATAAGTAGCAAATCATCATATTTGATGATAATATTCATAAGATTCATATTTGATGATAATATATTTGCAGAGCTCTGTGGTGTGTCGTCACAGAAAGCAGCTCCAAAACAGACCAAAAGTGACCATGTACCGGTTCCAGGAGCAGAGCTGACATCAGATGCAAGGAATAATGCCACCGCTGGTCGTCGGAACTGCATGCTTTGCAAAGTACAGCTTGGTAAAAGGCAAGACACACCTTGGAAATGCCAGGCATGTGACATTTACTTGTGTCTTCAGTTGAACTGTTTTCAAAAATGGCACACAGATGTGTGACTGTTCAGATTCTCTGTTCACCACCTCTCACTGACCATTGGGCTGCAAAGATTATCTATATGTGATCAAGCAGGTTATGTATAGGGTGTAAAAGTGGGCTTTTTTTTATAAACCTTACCTTTATTTGCCTGTACACAAAAAATGTGCCTTTGACCCTAGTTTATATGTGGATTATATTGTTAACTTTATTTTAAATAAAAAAGAAAAAAAACAATGATATGTCTTGTCTTTGCATTTTCTTAGTTGACTCAGTCACATTCCTGACTGAATGGCTCATTATGCGGCTCATTAGGGGCAGGGTCTTAATCTCCCCAGGTGTAAATCACTTCATTATTCATGAAGAGTCACACCTCTTCGCATATGGCCTACCTAAACAAAAAGTGTCTTAGAAATTTAAAATCAATACAATGTTTTATGTGTCAGAGTAGGGAGGATCATTTCCACATCATTTTGAAGCAAAAACTCTACACTAAAATATACAATTCTCAAAAGTCTTGTGAAAAAACATTTAGTATGCATTTTGAGGTATTGTTTCAGTTACTTTTTTTTTTTGTTTTTTCAATAACCACGCATAAACATTATTCCTTTAAAAACACAAACATGTACATACATGTTCCTCACATATTATTGTAGCCTAGTTTGTGCTGAATACAGTGTAATGACACTTTTGTCATTAATATGTTTATAACCAACTGATAAAAGCACAAATGTCAGGGCATGTCAAAACTTCTCCAGGGCCCAAAATCAGCCTCAGACTCCAGAGGGTTAATCAAAAAGCTTTTAATAACTTTTTGTCGGCATGCTCTGAAGATGATCTG
Organism: Ancherythroculter nigrocauda; assembly: GCA_036281575.1. NCBI lineage: Eukaryota > Metazoa > Chordata > Actinopteri > Cypriniformes > Xenocyprididae > Ancherythroculter > Ancherythroculter nigrocauda. The sequence continues at coordinate 15,244,137 of VTFQ01000023.1, read as the reverse complement.
GTTAAATTTTCGTGAAAATCGGAGTAATGGCCTAGGAGGAGTTCGAAAAAGTAGGTTTTTCAGAAAATTCAAAATGGCAGAAAAATTTTCATGACGGAAAATGACATCATATGGTGCTTTCGAATTGTCTTGAGACAAGGAATCAGAAGAAAATTTTTTGGCTCTAACCCTTACGGTTCAAAAGTTATTAACATAAACATAAGTGCAACTTTGGACAGCTGGTGGCGCTAGAGGGATTGAGTTAGAGACTCCAAATTTGCTATGGACAAATGTCAGACTGTCCTCTAACTCTGTGCCAAATTTAACAACTTTCCCGCAAGCGGTTCTATGGGCTGCCATAAACTCACAGAGCGGAAGAAGAAGAATAATAAATATAGCTGCAAGCAGCAATTACAGGGCCAAGCACAAAAGCGGCACAACAAGCCAGCCAATATGGCCGTAAGCATCAGACCAACTGCAACAGTGAGCAATTAAAGACCTATTAGGATCATTTTAGTCAAAAGAGCTGAAAAATCACATATACAGTCAATAATAAAGATTTACTGGTTTATCACTTTCCACCAATAGGTGACGCTGTGACCAAATTCATGTGATATAGTCAGAGTGAGTTGACAGTGACAACCGAAAAGTTTGGTGTCAATGTCAAAGCATGGCAGAGATACAGCTTCAAGAGTGTGTTTTGCATCATGCCTCAAATTCATTGCTCCGGTATACGAAAAAGGTTTGACTTTTCAACTTGAATTCCATAACTTTTTGTCGGAATCGTCTGAAGACGATACGGTTTGATTTTGGTGAAAATCGGAGCAACGGTCTAGGAGGAGTTCGAAAAAGTAGGTTATTGAAGTAAAACAATATGGCGGACAGGAAGTTCAGCCGACTATGGCAAATTTGATATCTGTGTTCTCAGCATGACCCACGGAATCAACTGAGACCAGTTTCATTACAATGAGTTAAAATAGTCAAAAGTTATTAGCATTTTCGTAAATTTTGTTATAACTTTTGACCACAAGGTGGCGCTGGTCCGAAACTTCTCAGGCTCCTTCAGGGCATTGTCCTGATGACCCATACTGAGTTTCGTAAAGATACGCTAATGCGTTCGTAAAATACAGCATTTTAGCACAAAATTCAAAATGGCTGACGGCCAAAATGGCCGATATGGGAAAATTGGATATCATTCGACTCAACATGATGCCCAGAATCTATCAAGACCAAATTTATGATTTTTGGTCAAACCCATCAGAAGTTATAAGCGAAAATATCCATTTTTCATATCTCCTCTCCAGTAGGAGGCGCTGCACTGAAACACTGCATGATGCCTCAGGTCATGCTTGTGATGACATGTACCAAGTTTGGTCTGAATACGATAAAGCAGTGGAGAGATACAGCTTCAAGAGTGTGTTTTGCATCATGCCTCAAATTCATTGCTCCGGTATACAAAAAACAGTTTGACGTATCGACTTGAAATCCATAACTTTTTGTCGGAATCGTCTGATGATGATATGGTTCGATTTTGGTGAAAATCGGAGCAAAGGTCTAGGAGGAGTTCGAAAAAGTAGGTTTTTAAAGAAAAACACTATGGCGGACAGGAAGTTCAGCCGACTATGGCAAATTTGATATCTGTGTTCTCTGCATGACCCACAGAATCAACTGAGACCAGTTTCATTACAATGAGTTAAAATAGTCAAAAGTTATTAGCATTTTCGTAAATTTTGTTATAACTTTTGACCACAAGGTGGCGCTTGTCCGAAACTTCTCACACTCCTTCAGGGCATTGTGCTGATGACCCATACCGAGTTCCGTAATGATACGCTAATGCGTTCGTAAAATACAGAATTTTAGCACAAAATTCAAAATGGCCGACGGGCAAAATGTCCCATATGGGAAAATTGGATATCATTCGACTCGGCATGATTCCCCGAATCCAAAGAGACCAAATTTATGATTTTTGGACAAACCCATCAGAAGTTATAAGCAAAAATGACCATTTTTCATAACTCCACACCAGTAGGTGGTGCTGCGCCGAAACACTGCATGGTGCCTCAGGTCATGCTTGTGAAGATATGTACCAAGTTTGGTCTGAATATGATAAAGTGTTGCAGAGATACAGCCTTACTTCTATTTTCGCAAGCACTACGTACAATTCGTTCGTGTGTTTTTCAAAAATGGTTTGAGCAGTTAGAGTTAGAGACTCCAAATTTGCTATGGACATAGATCAGACTGTCCTCTAACTGGGTGCCAAATTTCATAACTTTCCCGCAAACGGTTCTATGTGCTGTCATAGACTTCCAGAGCGGAAGAAGAAGAAGAAGAAGAAGAAGAAAAAAAAAGAAATCTAACAGATACAATAGGTGCCTCCGCACCTTCGGTGCTTGGCCCTTAATAAGCGTACGGAACGCCAACAATAACAATAGGTGCCTAAGCACCTTCGGTGCTTGGCCCCTAATAATAAAAAGAACGCCAACAATAACAATAGGTGCCTCCGCACCTTCGGTGCTTGGCCCCTAAATATAGCTGCAAGCAGCAATTACGGGGCCAAGCACAAAACGGCACAAGAAGCCAGCCAACATGGCTGTGAGCATCAGACCAAATGCAACAGTGAGCAATTAAAGACCTATTAAGATCATTTTAGGCAAAAGAGCTGAAAAATGATAAAAAATGAGGACTTACTGGTTCATCACTTTCGACCAATAGGTGGCGCTGTGACCAAATTAATGTGGTATGGTCAGAGTGATGTGACAATGACACTTGCAAAGTTTGGTGTCAATATGTCAAAGCATGTATCTACGTTCTCAGCATGACCCAAGGAATCTACTGAGACCAGTTTAATTACAATTGGTTAATATAGACAACAGTTATTAGCATTTTTGTAAATTTTGTTATAACTTTTGACCACAAGGTGGCGCTGGTCCAAAACTTCTCAGGCTCCTTCAGGGCATTGTGCTGATGACCCATACCGAGTTTCGTAAAGATACGCTAATGCGTTCGTAAAATACAGCATTTTAGCACAAAATTCAAAATGGCTGACGGCCAAAATGGCCGAAGTGGGAAAATTGGATATCATTTGACTCTGCATGATTCCCCGAATCCAACGAGACCAAATTTATGATTTTTGGCCAAACCCATCAGAAGTTATAAGCAAAAATAGCCATTTTTCATATCTCCGCACCAGTAGGTGGCGCTGCGCCGGAACACTGCATGGTGCCTCAGGTCATGCTTGTGATGACATGTACCAAGCGTTGCAGAGATACAGCCTTATGTCTATTTTCGCAAGCGCACGTACAATTCGTTCTTGTGTTTTTCGAAAACGGTTTGAGCAATCGACTTGAATTCCATAACTTTTTGTCGGCATGGTCTGAAGATGATCTGGTTCAATTTTCGTGAAAATCGGAGTAACGGCCTAGGAGGAGTTCGAAAAAGTAGGTTTTTCAGAAAATTCAAAATGGCGGAAAAATTTTCATGACGGAAAATGACGTCATATGGTGCATTCGATTCGTCTTGAGCCAAGGAATCAGAGGAAAAAAGAATTTTGTTTCTAGCCCTTATGGTTCAAAAGTTATAAACAGAAACATAAGTGCAAATTTGGACAGCTGGTGGCGCTAGAGGGATTGAGTTAGAGACTCCAAATTTGCTATGGACATAGATTAGACTGTCCTCTAACTGTGTGCCAAATTTCATAACTTTACCGCAAACGGTTCTATGGGCTGCCATAGACTTCAAGAGCGGAAGAAGAAGAAGAAGAAGAAGAAGAAGAAGAATTAAAGCTGCAAGCAGCATTTACGGGGCCAAGCACAAAAGCAGCACAACAAGCCAGCCAACACAGCCTTGTGCATCAGACATGAGCATCAGACTCAGAATTTATAACCATATTTTTAAAAAAAATTCTCCACTAGGTGGCGCTGGTCCAAAACTTCTCAGGCTCCTTCAGGTCATTGTGCTGATGACCCATACCAAGTTTCATAACGATACGCAAATGTGTTCATACAATACAGCATTTTACCACAAAATTCAAAATGGCCGATGGCCAAAATGAACGATATTGTAAAATTAGATATAATTTGACTCGGCATAATGCCCCAAATCCTAGGAGACCAAAGTTATGATTTTTGGACAAACACATCAGAAGTTATAAGCAAAAATACCCATTTTTCATATCTCCACACCAGTAGGTGGCGCTGCGCCGAAACACTGCATGGTGCCTCAGGACATGCTTGTGATGACATGTACCAAGTTTGGTCTGAATATGATAAAGTGTTGCAGAGATACAGCCTTACTTCTATTTTCACAAGCGCTGAAAGTGTGTTTTTCGAAAACGGTTTAAGCAATCGACTTGAATTCCATAACTTTTTGTCAGCATGGTCTGAAGATGATCTGGTTCAATTTTGGTGAAAATCGGAGCAATGGTCTAGGAGGAGTTCGAAAAAGTATGTTTTTAAAGCAAAACAATATGGTGGACAGGAGGTTCAGCCAACTATAGCAAATTTGATATCCATGTTCTCGGCATGACCCAAGGAATCTACTGAGACCAGTTTCATTTCAATCGGTAAATATATTCAAACGTTATTAACATTTTTGTAAATTTCATAATAACTTTTGACCACAAGGTGGCACTGGTCCGAAACTTCTCAGACTCCTTCAGGGCATTGTTCTGATGACCCATACCGAGTTTCGTAATGATACTTGAATGCGTTCATAAAATACAGCAAAATTCAAAATGGACGACGGCCAAAATGGTTGAAATGGGAAAATTGGATATCATTCGACTCGGCATGACTCCCTGAATCCAACGAGACCAAAGTTATGATTTTTGGACAAACCCATCTGAAGTTATAAGCAAAAATAGCCATTTTTCTTATCTCCGCACCAGTAGGTGGCACTGCGATGAAACGCTGCATGATGCCTCATGTCATGATTTTGATGAGATGTACCAAGTTTGGTCTAAATACGATAAAGCATTGCGGAGAAACAGGTTCAAGAGTTTGTTTTGCATCATGCCTTAAATTCGTTGCTCCGGTATACGAAAACGGTTTGACATATCGACTTGAAATCCATAACTTTTTGTCGGCATGGTCTGAAGATGACACGGTTCAATTTTGGTGAAAATCGGAGCAACGGTCTAGGAGGAGTTCGAAAAAGTAGGTTTTTAAAGAAAAACAATATGGCGGACAGGAAGTTTAGCTGACTATGGCAAATTTGATGTCTATGTTCTCAGCATTACCCAAGGAATCTACTGAGATCAGTTTCATTACAATCCGTTAATACAGTCAAAAGTTATTAGCATTTTTGTAAATTTTGTTATAACTTTTGACCACAAGGTGGCGCCGGTCTGAAACTTCTCAGGCTCCTTCAGGGCATTGTGCTGATGACCCATACCGAGTTTCGTAATGATACGCTAATGCGTTCGTAAAATACAGCATTTTAGCACAAAATTCAAAATGGCTGATGGACAAAATGGCCGATATGGGAAAATTGGATATCAGTCGAATCGACATGATGCCCCGAATCTAACAAGACCAAATTTATGATTTTTGGACAAACCCATCAGAAGTTATAAGCAAAAATGACCATTTTTCATATCTCTGCACCAGTAGGTGGCGCTGTGCCGGAACACTGCATGATGCCTCAGGTCATGCTTGTGATGACATGTACCAAGTTTGGTCTGAATACGATAAAGCGTTGCGGAGATACAGCCTTATGTCTATTTTCGCAAGCACTACGTACAATTTGTTCGTGTGTTTTTCGAAAACGGTTTGAGGAATCAACTTGAATTCCATAACTTTTTGTCGACATGGTCCGAAGATGATCTGGTTCAATTTTCGTGAAAATCGGAGCAACGCCCTAGGAGGAGTTCGAAAAAGCAGGTTTTTGGCAAAATTCAACATGGCGGACACACCATAAGTCAAAACCTAGCATGTTTGGTATCGTTGGACTCAGTAGGGATTCAGGAGTCTAAGAACAGGACTCTTTTGAAAATAAGTTGACCAAAACCATAGTGATAAGTATTTGAATAATTGATTTTACCACTAGGTGGCGCTGGTCCAAAACTTCTCAGGCTCCTCCAGGGCATTGTGCTGATGACCCATACCAAGTTTTGTAAAGATACATTAATGCGTTCGTAAAATACAGCATTTTAGCACAAAATTCAAAATGGCCGACGGCCAAAATGGCCGATATGGGAAAATTGGATATCATTCGACTCGGCATGATTCCCCGAATCCAACGAGACCAAATTTATGATTTTTGGACAAACCCATCAGAAGTTATAAGCAAAAATACCCATTTTTCATATCTCCGCACCAGTAGGTGGCGCTGCGCCGAAACACTGCATGGTACCTCAGGTCATGCTTGTGATGACATGTACCAAGTTTGGTCTGAATACGATAAAGCGTTGCGGAGATACAGCCTTACTTCTGTTTTCGCAAGCACTACGTACAATTCGTTCGTGAGTTTTTCGAAAACGGTTTGAGGAATCAACTTGAATTCCATAACTTTTTGTCAGCATGGTCTGAAGATGATCTGATTCAATTTTCATGAAAATCGGAGTAACGGCCTAGGAGGAGTTCGAAAAAGTACGTTTTTCAGAAAATTCAAAATGGCGGAAAAATTTTCATGACGGAAAATGACGTCATAGGGTGCGATCGATTCGTCTTGACCCAAGGAATCAGAGGAAAAAAGAATTTTGTTTCTAGCCCTTATGGTTCAAAAGTTATTAACATAAACATAAGTGCAACTTTGGACAGCTGGTGGCGCTAGAGGGATTGAGATAGAGACTCCAAATTTGCTGTGGACAAAGGTCAGACTGTCCTCTAACTGTGTGCCAAATTTCACAACTTTCCCGCAAGCGGTTCTATGGGTTGCCATAGACTTCAAGAGCGGAAGAAGAAGAAGAAGAAATATAGCTGCAAGCAGCAATTATGGGGCCAAGCACAAAAACGGCACAAGAAACCAGCCAACACGGCTGGGAGCATCAGACCAACTGCAACAGTGAACAATTAAAGACGTATTAAGATCATTTTAGGCATAAGAGCTGAAAAATTATCAAAAATGAGGATTTACTGGTTCATAACTTTCGACCAATAGGTGGCGCTGTGTCCAAATTGTTGTGGTATGGTCAGAGTGAGGTGACAATGACACTTCCAAAGTTTGGTGTCAATATGTCAAAGCACTGAAGAGATACAGCTTCAAGAGTAATTTTTGAATCATGCCTCAAATTCTTTGCTCTGGTATACAAAAACGGTTTGACATATGGACTTGAAATTATTAATTAATTATTACCTTCGGTGCTTGGCCCCTAATAATAAAAAAAAAAAAAAAAAAAAAGAACGCCAACAATAACAATAGGTGCCTCCGCACCTTCGGTGCTCGGCCCCTAATAAAAAAAATAAATAAAAAAAAAGAACGCCAACAATAACAATAGGTGCCTCCGCACCTTCGGTGCTTGGCCCCTAATAAAAAAAAAAAAAAAAAAAAAAGAACGCCAACAATAACAATAGGTGCCTCCGCACCTTCGGTGCTTGGCCCCTAAAAAGAAAAAGAACGCCAACAGATACAATAGGTGCCTACGCACCTTCGGTGCTTGGCCCCTAATAAGAAAACTAACGGAAACAATAGGTGCCTCCGCACCTTCGGTGCTTGGCCCCTAATAATTAAAAAGAAAAAGAACGCCAACAGATACAATAGGTGCCTACGCACCTTCGGTGCTTGGCCCCTAATAAGAAAACTAACGGAAACAATAGGTGCCTCCGCACCTTCGGTGCTTGGCCCCTAATAATAAAAAAAAAAAGAACGCCAACAATAACAATAGGTGCCTCCGCACCTTCGGTGCTTGGCCCCTAATAAACGGAGCAATTCCAATAGGGTCCTCACACCATCGGTGCTCGGGCCCTAATAATAATAATAAACGGAGCAATTCCAATAGGGTCCTCACACCATCGGTGCTCGGGCCCTAAATATGTTCTATATGTCACAGAGACGAACTCCGTGATTCCTTCCTCTGACCATCGGAGGGAGCCCTCACCCGAGTACTGACACACACACACACACACACTACATTACCCATAAGCCCACACCTTGGACTAATTACCTCATCAGTTGTTCCATATCAACCGGACTATAAAAGACTCTCAAGTCTCTGTCATCCGCGAAGTCTTGTATTGCCTTGGTGTACATTTCTGAGCGTTATTCTATTGTCTGACTGCCTGCCTGTTATTAAACCTGTTGCCTACCGCCTACAAACCTCTGCTGCCTACCCCTGACCTGTGCTTTGTATTCTGATCTGTGAGTGTTATCTGCCAGTCCTGACCCCTGCCTGTATTTTGACTACTATTCTGTCTGCCCTCTGCTATTACTGTTTACCCCTGCCTGACCCTACCTGTACGACAACACTCCTTTATAATAAAGTATGCAAATGGTTCCCAGCCTTTGTGATGAATCATTACACTATAGGTCAAACATAGGCTCATGTATGGTTGAAGTAACATCAGAGTGAGGTAAAGAGTATGTATACAAAATACATGATCTCCTGGGACAAAAACTAATTTTACAGTATTTCACAATTGCTAAAACACATTTCTTGAAACCATCACTCATTTTCTCAAAACATTAAACACAAATCCAATCTTCAAACTAATTTCACAAAACCTCTGACTCTTATGGCAAAATCAAACAAAGCTTTCAGATCATACACACATTAAACAATATATAAACACTACAGATCATTCATTAGACACTACATTAAAAAATAGAAAACACAACATCCAGAACATGAGGTTACAGAAAAAAAAAAAGTATATTGTAACACAGTAAACACATTTTGCCATTACATAAAATGTATAGAAATCACAAGTAATGTAAATATATAGTATACTGTATGTACTGCAAGTACAGTATTATATTCAATATTATATACAGTATTTCACAATTGCTAAAACACTAAACCCCATTCTCTGAACCCAATGCTCAGTGTAGGCAAAACCTTAAACAAGTTCAGGTAGTTAAGACACTCTTTGCAAATCTCATCCACTCTTTTTGCAAAACTCTAAACACATTCTTACTCACTAAAACACATTCTGCACTGTGTTGCAAAATAGTAAATACATGTGGCAAAAGTTAAACACAACTACAACACAGTTGTCATGCTTTAAACACAATGACTCAAAATTATTCACACTTATTTCTAATGATGTGATCAAATCAACTGTATAAAATATAGGTCAGTTCAGAGTGCACAGGTGACACGGGTGCTGAATGATGATACCAACAATAGATGGAAACAATCTGAAAAGTAGAGGAGGAAGATGTGTAAGAGGATGATAAGGAGAAAGAGCAAGGGGTGTGGAGACAAGGCTGTCAAGGCTGGATCCGGCACAGGTTTTTCCCTTTGCCTGGCAAGAGACGACATTGCCTGTGATGTGGAAAATGTCCTCAACAATATTCAATAATATTCAACAATATTATTGATCTGACAGTACTGACATTATAGGATGAGAACTGAACTAAGCTAGCCTAGATTATGACATCACTGTTTTCTGCAGGACTGCTTTATAGAGGAAAATAATTACAGTCATTTACATAATAATTGATAGTCTTTACAATGTAAGTGAATCAACACTGAACTGACTTCAGCTGAACAATGACACTATTTTCTTTTAGAGCTGTACAGCCAAAATGAACCCTCTTTGCATTACTGATCATCATGTACCTGTTATCACTGTAAAGCTGCTTTGACTATACTATACTAGACTAGACTAGACTAGTATCTGTGTAGTATAAATTGCAATTGAAATAAAGGTGACTTGACTTGATTTAGGCCGGACCCAACATGAAGACATGATGCTGAAGCAGAATGAATCTCTCACTGACTCTGAACTTTGTTTTTTGTGTGTGTGTGTGTGTACTGTATCATGCTTTTCATTTAGAGTTTTCTTTGACCTTTTAGTCATTTGCATTTAGACTGCTGTATGTTTGCAGTATGTAAGTACTGTATATACAGACATTCAATACTATATAATATTGAATATAATACTGTACTTGCAGTACATACACTATACTTTAAATTCACATTACTTGTGATTTCTATACATTTTATGTAATGGCAAAATGTGTTTACTGTGTTACAATATACTTTTTTTTCTGTAACCTCATGTTCTGGATGTTGTGTTTTCCATTTTTGAATGTAGTGTCTAATAAATGATCTGTATGTGTTTATATATTGTTTAATGTGTGTATGATCTGAAAGCTTTGTTTGATTTTGCCATAAGAGTCAGAGGTTTTGTGAAATTAGTTTGAAGATTGGATTTGTGTTTAATGTTTTGAGAAAATGAGTGATGGTTTCAAGAAAAGTGTTTTAGCAATTGTGAAATACTGTAGTACTGAATGTCTGTATATTCAATACTTACATTCTGCAAACATACAGCAGTCTAAATGCAAATGACTAAAACGTCAAAGAAAACTCTAAATGAAAAGCATGATACAGTACACAAAAAAACAACAACAACAACAAAAAACAAAGTTCAGAGTCAGTGAGAGATTCATTCTGCTTCAGCATCACGTCTTCATGTTGGGTCCGGCCTAAATCAAGTCAAGTCACCTTTATTTCAATTGCAATTTATACTACACAGATACTAGTATAGTATAGTATAGTATAGTATAGTATAGTATAGTATAGTATAGTATAGTATAGTATAGTATAGTATAGTATAGTATAGTATAGTTAAAGCAGCTTTACAGTGATAACAGGTACATGATGATCAGTAATGCAAAGAGGGTTCATTTTGGCTGTACAGCTCTAAAAGAAAATAATGTCATTGTTCAGCTGAAGTCAGTTCAGTGTTGATTCACTTACATTGTAAAGACCATCAATTATTATGTAAATTACTGTAATTATTTTCCTCTATCGGTCTTTGTCAGGTGACGTCACACTCGTGAAAACCGAAGTGCATTATGGGTGTCGCCGCCATTTGTGAGGTATCCAAACAATCTCTGTATCAGTGCAGAGTTGTTTCTTCTTTGGCTTCTTTTCATTGTAAAAATGGCACACTTTTGTTGTGTGAAAAGCTGCAATAATATGTCCCACGATAGAAAACTTTACTACGAGATTAGATTTAGTCGGTTTCCTACTTGAAAAAAGGCTGTACGGAGAGTATGTAGAGGCAGTAACAGAGGCGCCGGATCGCATGGGTTGCCGCGGTGAGATGCAAAACATCACTTTCGTCAAGATATCTCCATTCACGTATGCTTGCTCTCTACATTTTCACAAAGGTGAGTTAGAGATTTCTGTTTTCTAAAGTAGCAAACATTATAGCAACGCATTGTTTTGGATTGTATGTGCTATGAAACAATAGTCAATTTAAACTGAATCCCTTTACTTGAATATGTCTACATTTTTTTTTTTTTATTCTTAATTTTGCTAAGGCATTTTTATTTGATATACTTAAGGTACGACATTTTCGCTCTGTATCCATATGCTGATTCTAATTTTCTGACTACTTTTTACAGCTGTGGTCTTATGTTATGTAGCTAAAAACCTTCTGATTTCATTGCAGATCAGCCTGCTTAAAGATTATGGAGACTGACCCAACTGGACACCATCCCTCCCTACATTAAGGCCACATCAGCATTAAACACAGGCTGTGTCTCAATCAGCTCCCTAGTTCAGTAGTTAGGGCACTGATCAGGAGAGCTCAGAGTTGATTGAGATGCACACACAGACACTAAGTAAGGAAAAACAATGCAGTCAGCTACTTGGGTAAAGTTGGTTTTATATTCGCACATTCAGACTTCTGATAAATTCAGACTTTCCAATAAATATGCAATAAATTAACGTTTGCGAATTTTAAGCAGCGACATGATATTGACAACCGACGATTGTCAACTTACAACATTTTTCACAGTCGATCAAAATAGGCAAGTATTGTTTAATGGCATATTTACTTGTGAATGTCCACTAAATGTCCAATGTAGTGTGATTAACAAGGCTATTGAATACGGATGTCCGAATGTGCGAATATAAAACCAACTTTACCCAAGTCAGTCAGCTGACACTATGGTCCATCAGGCTGGAGAAAGTGATCATCTTCACACTGAGAAGATGCAGGAGGCTGGAGGAGATGGTGATCTGCATGTGCAGAAGTAAACCGACTTGATATGTACAGGATGTCTGATGTTTGTTTTGGAGATGATGATGTTAATGTACTATACGTGTCTGCCAAACCTGGGAACCTTTATGGCGTTATTACAATTTTTTATTTTTTTTTTGGTGCCTCTGATTCCAGACGCAACAAATACAAATTTCAAATGCTTCTGTGAACCTTAATGTACCTCAGATTTGATCTGCCTGCACAACACTTCTCATGTTTCCCCTGAGACAGTATACAGAACATTCAATGAAACTGTTGTTTCATATGTGTCATATCTATATGCAAACCTGAAGCTTTCAGCTGTATGGGCAGACAGATGATTTGCACAGAAATATGTCTCCTTTGTTTAAATACAGAGTAGCAGAGATTATTGACTGTTTTGAGATTTTCACAGAGAAACCATCCAATCTGACAACGCATGTTTGAATCTTTTGTAGAATTGTAGTGTAAAAATGTGCTGATGCTTTATCCAGTCTTGCATGAACAATAAAGCATGTATAATTAAATTTTTCATGCTGATTTGTAGATTTATTTTATGAGTTCACAGGTATATGCACTTATAGTATTAACAGGATAATTACTAATATACACAATCTGTAAACCAGATATTTAACTTGCACGACATATCTTTGTTTTTATTATTAAGAAGGCCTTTTGAAAAAAAAAAAAAAAAAAAAGACCCATAATGTCATTGACCCAGACAGCACAGAGGTAGATGGAGGACAATAATTTACAAATTATTTTGGCTCTAAAAGGTATACTATATCAGAATGTACTAAAATACACTATTAAATTCTACATACATCTCTGATGATGCCTTGTTTATTGGAACAATGTTTATCGTGTTATACATTGGTTTATGTACTTAATGCAATAAAGAAAAAAATGCATGAAAAAAGGGGTAGTATTGGTTCAAAATTCTTCCTGATCACAACACTAAACCATCCTTAATCAGGCACTTATGATATACAGTTAACACGACATCATCATCATTATCGTTTACTACTGTGTTATCGCAGTCCTTCCTTCAGAATATAAATAAATCCTGCACCCAGCCATTAGTGAAATGTTGTGGGTTTCGAGATATTTATAGTTTTTAAATTGTTCACTAGTATGCGTTTATACCATAAACAAGATAGTTTACAATATTTAAGTATGATGATTTAGGTAGCAATGCGGGGTCAGCAGCACTCCAACTTACTGCAGTCAGTTCGTACTGATCTATGTTATGAATGGATGAAAATTTCTCCAAATAACGGTCCCTGGCATCTTTGGTGAGTTTATCGCGATATGACATTTTAACTTTTTTCTTGTGCTTCTTCATTTTTGCGAGTTATTTGCTTGTTATCTCAACTCGCGTAATCTCTTTCATTCTCACAGTCAGCAGGGATACCACAAATATGGCGCCGCGGTGACGTCACACACAACAAAATCACGTGTCTGACAAAGACCGATTAAGCAGTTCTGCAGAAAACAGTGATGTCATCATCTAGGCTAGCTTAGTTCAGTTCTCATCCTATAATGTCAGTACTGTCAGATCAATAATATTGTTGAATATTATTGAATATTGTTGAGGACATTTTCCACATCACAGGCAATGTCGTCTCTTGCCAGGAAAAGGGAAAAACCTGTGCCGGATACAGCCTTGACAGCCTTGTCTCCACACCCCTTGCTCTTTCTCCTCATCATCCTCTTACACATACTCTTCCTTCTCTACTTTTCAGATTGTTTCCATCTATTGTTGGTATCATCATTCAGCACCTGTGTCACCTGTGCACTCTAAACTGACCTATATTTTATACAGTTGATTTGATCACATCATTAGAAATAAGTGTGAATAATTTTGAGTCATTGTGTTTAAAGCATGACAACTCTGTTGTAGTTGTGTTTAACTTTTGCCACATGTATTTACCATTTTGCAACACAGTGCAAAATGTGTTTTAGTGAGTAAGAATGTGTTTAGAGTTTTGCAAAAAGAGTGGATGAGATTTGCAAACAGTGTCTTAACTACCTGAACTTGCATTGGGTTCAGAGAATGGGTTTAGTGTTTTAGCAATTGTGAAATACTGTAAGTAGGTCTAATATGGACTTCTGTATGGCTGAAATAAATTCAGAAGTCAACGAGTCAGTTTAGAAAGTTCAAGATTGTGGTCTAATTTGCCAGAAATATTTTAAGTAGGTCAGATATTGACTTCTGTTTGTTTGATCTAACAACAGAAGGAGCCAATGAGTCTGTATAGAAATTTCATCGTTGAGGACTTATTTGCCAGAAATTTTTTCACTAGGTCAAAATGGGTTCATATATGGCTGAAGTAACATCAGAGTGTATCAATGAATATGTATTGAAAGTTCAAGATTGAATACTCCTGGGCCAGAAATATGTTCATTTGGTCAAAAATGGACCACAGTATGGCTAATGTGATATCAGAAGGCATCAGTAAGTAAATATAAAGATCGAGTACTCTTTGGCCAGAAATATGTCCTTAGGTCAAATATGCAATACTGTACAGCTGACCTATCATCAAAAGGAGTCAATGGGTATGTTTAAAAAGTTTATTGTCAAGGACTAATTTACCAGAAATATGTTCAGTAGGTCAAACATGGGCTCATGTATGGCTGAATCAGAGGTTGCGTTTAGGCCAGAACATACCAAACCGACGCCAACAAACTAGTGGTGACGAAAGCAGACTGCGGGGTTGGCCAAGTAGCACGTCAGTTCTGCGCCTGCGTGAGATAAAATGCCTTTCCGAACCAGCAGGCGGCAGTAGCTGAACAGCCAATCAGAATGATCAGATGGCCCAAACGGACCGACGAGCTCCAACGCCGATTCAACATTTCGAATCTGCCGAAAAAAAGCAGACGAGGACCAACTTCAGCCGACGGTGCGGAACACACTGAGAAAACTTAGTCGGCCGATGAACAAAAACTGCCCGACGGCCAACCGTCTGCTTGGTGTGTTCCTGCCTTTAGACTTTAACATTGTCCATCATTTTGATTTTTTATATGTGAACAAAAATAAAAGCAATTAAATGTGTTATTATAATTAAAATATGAAAATTAAAATGACGGGTAATTCACACGTGAAATTTCTCTGCACTGTACTCATAGGCTACGTGTTGGTAGCCATTAAAGAAAACATAGTTTCATATTTATGTTTAAATAGTCCTGTGTTATGTTTTAAATTTATCTATTTGATTATGAAAAGTGAACAGCATGAGTAAGATGTATCATAAGATGCGCAGTGTGTATAGTGTCACGATTCCTGGCTGACTGATGTTGCGTGTGTGTGTGTATGTTGTTTTCTTACCTGTTGGTGGCGGTCCCTCGCGTGTGCACTGGTCCCTCCCACTCGTTTCGGTAAGTGTTCACCTGTTGTGTCTCATTAGTTGTTTCTCTTTATGTAGCACGCTGTCCTGTCCCTCGTTGCGCGCTCATTGTCTTGGTTTGTCAGTCGTTGTCTTGTCCAGTCACTTAGTCGTGTTCTCAGGTTCAGCCGTCGGCATTTGGAGGATTGTCTTTGTCCGGAGTTCACACGCCTGTGTTTGTGCGTGATATTGCTTTCGAGTGACCCTGCCCTGTTTTCCCGGTGAAGCTGGTGCGCTTTGTCTTTAGGCGAGATCCAGTTTCCTTCGAGTTCCGGTGAGCTCTCACTTTTCTTTGTGGATTATCTTCAGTCATCTATCGTGAGAGGATTTCTCTCCGGTCACCGACCAGAGTGGATTACTTTGTTGGAGGCCGCGGGTGGACTCTCTTCTGTACTGTGACTATTGTGCTTTGCCTGACCCTCTCTCTTTCTCTTCTAAATATACATTGTGAACTTGCATTTGACTCCGAGACTCCTTCTGACAGAATGAGCGCGCCAGAGATGGAGTCAGCGAGTTCGGAGGGTTCGGATTCTTTGCAGGCCGCACTTCATCAGCAGGGAGCGGCAATTGAACAGCATTCGTCAATGTTGAATGCAGCTGCCAGAGACTTTCGTCTCCTGTCGGAACAATTTACGGAGCTCAGTACCCGGGTAGACCAGGTTGTTTCTCCGTTCGGTGAGCATTTCTCTCCCGCTTCCTCTGAGACTGCACCCGCAGACCGCGAGCCACACGCGGCGACACCTCCGACTTTCGATGGCGACCCTAACACCTGTCGGGACTTTCTGCAGCAGTGCTCCCTTATTTTTGCTCTCCAGCCTCGGCGTTTCGCCGCTTCAACAACTAGGGTGGAATACGTTTTGACACTACTCACCGAAAGGGCGAGACAGTGGGGAATGGCCGCATGGGGGGCTAAAGCTCCGTGCACGATGTTGTTTGAGGCTCTCGAAGCAGAGATGCTGAGCCTGTTTGATCGATCACTTCGCGGGGACATGGCAGCCGCCGAGCTGGTGAGGCTGCAGCAACGAACTTCTTCCGTCACAGACTATGCCATCGCGTTCAAGACGCTAGCCATTTCAAGCGGCTGGAATGACGCGGCACTTCGGGCTCAGTTTCTCGAGGGTCTCAATCCTGCTATACAGGACGAAGTTGCTGCACGGGACCCTCCCACTTCTCTCGAGACTGCGATCGACCTGGCGTTGAGGATCGAAACCCGCCACCGTCAACGAGACCTCCGCCAATCGTTTCGTCATCTCGCCGTCTCTGAGTCGGAAGAATCCATCACGTCATCACCACTCCAAACGGAGGAACCCATGCAACTGGGCAAGCTTCGACTTACCGCCACTGAGAAGCAGCGTCGTTTGTCTTCTGGATTATGCCTGTATTGCGGTAAGGCGGGGCACATCGCTGCTGCGTGTCCAGTAAAAGGTACTGCCCACCGATAACTTCTGGAGTTTCGGTGGGCGTGTCGTCATTAAAATCTCCCGTAAGCTGCACTACACTACCTGTAATTTTGAACTATAAAATGACATCTTTTCACTCACAGGCGTTGCTGGACTCTGGTGCAGAGGCAAGCTTTCTAGATGCCACTTTAGCCTCATCGTGGGATGTTCCTTTTATCCCTTTGTCTTCCTCTCTCTCCGCCTGGACCTTAAAGGGTCAGCATATGGCTGTTATCACACATCGCACACCCCCTGTGAGTTTGTTTGTCTCTGGCAATCATCGTGAGGAGATTGAATTTTATTTATTAGAAGATTCACAATCGCCAGTCATTTTAGGGCATGACTGGTTGACCAAACATAATCCTCACGTTGATTGGCAGAACGGTGTTGTGTTGTCTTGGAAGTCTTCGTTTCATGTTTCATGTCTTAGTCCTGCTCCTTCTCCTGTTGTTTGTTCTTCTCAGGTTCCGGCGGCCGATCTCTCGGGGGTTCCGGCGGAGTACTCCGATCTGTATCAGGTGTTCAGTAAGGCCCGGGCTACTTCCCTACCTCCTCACCGGTCGTATGATTGTGAAATCAAACTTCTCTCAGGTACTTCTCCGCCTAAGGGTCGTATATTTTCCCTTTCTAAACCAGAAAGAGAGGCTATGGATAAATATATCAATGAAGCTTTAAATGCCGGTCTCATTCGCCGCTCCTCGTCTCCAGCTGGTGCTGGATTTTTCTTTGTCAAAAAGAAAGACGGGTCCCTTCGTCCGTGCATTGACTATAGAGGGCTGAATGACATTACTGTTAAGAATAAGTACCCCTTGCCATTAATGTCATCAGCGTTCGAGTTATTACAGGGAGCGCACGTGTTCACCAAGTTGGATCTGCGTAACGCTTATCACTTGGTACGCATCAAAGAGGGCGATGAGTGGAAGACAGCTTTTAATACACCTTCAGGGCACTGGGAATACTGCGTTTTACCGTTCGGCCTTTGTAATGCACCGGCTGTCTTCCAAACCATGGTCAACGAAGTGCTGGGGGACATGATTAACAAGTATGTCTTTGTGTATCTCGGTGACATTCTCATCTTTTCTCCCTCTATGCAGATACACACCCAGCATGTTCGCCAGGTTTTACAACGGCTTTTGGAGAATCAGCTCTTTGTTAAGGCGGAGAAGTGCGAGTTCCACAAGGAGTCAGTTTCGTTTCTGGGTTTCGTTATAGCCGAGGGAGAAATTCATCCCGATCCCGCTAAAGTTAAAGCGGTCGCCGAATGGCCAGTGCCCGACACTCGTAAGGAGCTTCAGCGATTTCTGGGTTTCGCCAATTTTTACCGGCGTTTCATCAGAAACTTTTGTCAGATCGCTAAACCTCTTACCGCTCTCACTTCTTCTAAAGTGTGTTTCCGTTGGAATAATGAAGCTCAGGTAGCCTTTGATGAATTAAAGTCCCGTTTCATCTCTGCGCCTGTTCTTTCTATTCCTAATCCTGGTAAGCAATTCATAGTGGAAGTGGACGCATCTGATGTCGGGGTTGGCACCGTTTTATCTCAGCGATCTTCCATTGACGGGAAAGTGCATCCTTGCGCTTTTTTCTCTCACCGGTTAAACCCAGCGGAACGAAATTATGACATAGGTAATCGGGAGCTGCTGGCGGTTAGACTCGCGTTGGGTGAGTGGCGTCACTGGTTGGAGGGAACCTCGGAGCCTTTTCTGGTCTGGACGGATCATAAGAATTTGGAATATGTCCGTTCAGCCAGAAGGTTAACATCTAGACAGGCTCGCTGGGCACTTTTCTTCGACCGTTTTAATTTCACCCTCTCGTACCGGCCAGGTTCTAAAAACACTAAACCTGACGCTCTCTCCCGTCTGTTCGAAGGTTCTGACTCTGAGCGGACTGAAACCATTCTCCCGGAGGGGAGAGTGGTTGGTGCCCTCGTATGGGGAATCGAGCAGCGGGTGAGAGAGGCCGGCCGAGAGGGGGAGGTTCCGGAGGGGTGTCCGGCGGGCCGTCTATGGGTTCCTGAGTGTTTACGTTCTGATGTCATCCGGTGGGGTCATGAATCCAGGTTTGTCGGCCATCCGGGAATTCGGAGAACGTTGGCTGCCATCCGTCAACGTTTCTGGTGGCCTTCCATGACTACGGACGTCAGACAGTTTGTATTAGCCTGTTCAGTCTGTGCTCGTAACAAAACTTCCAATCAACCTCCCGCTGGTCTGCTTAAATCTTTGCCCGTGCCCTCCCGCCCCTGGTCTCATATAGCCCTTGATTTTGTCACCGGCTTACCGGCGTCTAATGGTAACACTGTTGTATTGACTGTGGTGGATCGTTTCTCCAAAACGGTTCATTTTATTCCCCTACCTAAACTTCCTTCTGCCAAGGAGATGGCTCAGGTTTTGATTAATCACGTCTTTCGGTTACACGGTATTCCGACTGATGTGGTGTCAGATAGGGGTCCTCAGTTCATCTCTCGTTTTTGGCAGGAGTTTTGTAGACAGATCGGCACTACAGCCAGCTTGTCTTCTGGTTATCATCCTCAGACCAATGGGCAATGCGAACGGGCTAATCAGGATCTTGGTCGAATGCTTCGCTGTCTGTCGTCACAATATCCGAACTCTTGGTGCCAACAGCTTCCGTGGGTCGAGTATTGTCATAATTCTCTCCCCGTCGCGTCTACTAATTTGTCTCCGTTTGAATTATCTATCGGTTATCAACCTCCCCTCTTCCCATCACAGGAGCCCGATGCAGCGGTTCCGTCTGCTTTAGCTTTCGTGCGCAGGTGCAGACGCACTTGGCGGAGAGCTAAATCCCTTCTATTACAGAACTCCAGACGAACCAAAGCTGCGGCTGACCGTCACCGGCGACCTCCACCCCATTATGTGTGTGGACAAAAGGTATGGCTTTCCACCAAGGATTTGCCTCCCCGTGAGCCTTCTCGTAAGCTGGCTCCTCGTTTCATTGGGCCATACAGTATATCTAAGGTCATCAATCCGGTAACGGTAAAGCTTAAGTTGCCTCTTACTCTTGGTCGGGTTCACCCTGTTTTTCATGTATCCAGGGTTAAACCTGTGATTTTTGCCCCTAATAAATCCTCCGTCTCTGCCCCCAACCCCCCCCCGCTCCTCGTCTAGTGGATGGTGCTCCTGCCTATACAGTTAGGAGATTGCTAGATTCTCGTCGCAGGGGCAGAGGTTTTCAGTATCTAGTGGACTGGGAGGGTTACGGTCCGGAGGAGAGGTGCTGGGTTCCGGCCCGGGATATACTGGATCCTGGTCTGATCGAGGACTTCCGTCGGCGACAGGGTGAGTCTTCTTCGAGCCCGTCTGGTGCTGGTCCTGGGGGGAGGGCTACTGTCACGATTCCTGGCTGACTGATGTTGCGTATGTTGTTTTCTTACCTGTTGGTGGCGGTCCCTCGCGTGTGCACTGGTCCCTCCCACTCGTTTCGGTAAGTGTTCACCTGTTGTGTCTCATTAGTTGTTTCTCTTTATGTAGCACGCTGTCCTGTCCCTCGTTGCGCGCTCATTGTCTTGGTTTGTCAGTCGTTGTCTTGTCCAGTCACTTATATTTTCTTAGTCGTGTTCTCAGGTTCAGCCGTCGGCATCTGGAGGATTGTCTTTGTCCGGAGTTCACACGCCTGTGTTTGTGCGTGATATTGCTCTCGAGTGACCCTGCCCTGTTTTCCCGGTGAAGCTGGTGCGCTTTGTCTTTAGGCGAGATCCAGTTTCCTTCGGGTTCCGGTGAGCTCTCACTTTTCTTTGTGGATTATCTTCAGTCATCTATCGTGAGAGGATTTCTCTCCGGTCACCGACCAGAGTGGATTACTTCGCTGGACGCCGCGGGTGGACTCTCTTCTGTACTGTGACTATTGTGCTTTGCCTGACCCTCTCTCTTTCTCTTCTAAATATACATTGTGAACTTGCATTTGACTCCGAGACTCCTTCTGACATATAGAAAGTTCATGATTGAGGACTCTTGGGACAAATTAGTTTTAAGTATGTCTAATATAGACTTCTGTATGTCTCAAATACAATCAGAAGGAGTCAATGAGCATGTATAGAATGTTCAAGATTGAGGACTAATTTGCCAGAAATATTCTCAGTAGGTCAGACTCATGTATGGCTGAAGTAACATCAGAGTGAGGCAAAGAGCAAGTAGTATACAAAACTCATGATTGAGGACTCTGGGGACAATTTTTTTTTTTTTTTAAGCAGGTCTAATGTCTATTTCTTTATGGCTGAAATAAAATCAGTAGTCCGTGAGTTTGTATAGAAAGTTCAAGATTTAGTACTCTTGGGCCAGAAATATGTTCAGTAGGTCAAATATAGACTTCTAGATGGCTGATGTGACATCAGAAGGTGTCAATGAGTATGTATGAAAACTTCAGTTTTTAAAAGTTCAAGATTGAGGTCTAATTTGCCAGAAATATGTTCAGTAGGTCAGATATTGACGTCTGTCTGTCTGATCTAACAACAGAAAGAGCCAATGAGTCTGTATAGAAATTTCATAGTTGAGGAATTATTTGCCAGAAATTTGTTCAGTAGGTCAAAATGGGTCAGATATGGCTGAAGTAACATCAGAGTTAATCAATGAATATGTATTGAAAGTTCAAGATTGAATACTCCTGGGTCAGAAATATGTTCATTTGGTCAAATATGGACCACGGTATGACTAATGTAATATCAGAAGGCATCAGTAAGTAAATATAAAAAGTTCAAGATCGAGTACTCTTTGGCCAGAAATATGTCCTTTAGGTCAAATATGTAATACTCTATAGCTGACCTATCATCAAATGGAGTCAACAAGCTTGTATAAAAAGTTCATGATTGAGGACTAATTTGCCAGAAATATGTTCAATAGGTCAAACATGGAATACTCTATGGCAGACATAACATCAGAAGGAGTCAGTGAGTATGTTTAAAAAGTTCATGAGCAAGGACAAATATACTAGAGATATGTTCTGTAGGTCAAACATAGGCTCATGTATGGATGAAGTAACATCAGAATGAGGCAAGGTATGTATACAAAATACATGATCTCTTGGGACAAAAACTAATTTTAAGTAGGTCTAATATGGACTTCAGTATGGCTGAAATAAATTCAGAAGGAGTCAATGAGTCAGTTTAGAAAGTTCAAGATTGAGGTCTAATTTGCCAGAAATATGTTCAGCAGGTCAAAATGGGTTCATATATGGCTGAAGTAACATCAGAGTGAATCAATGAATATTAATTGAAAGTTCAAGATTGAATACTCCTGGGCCAGAAATATGTTAATTTGGTCAAATATGGACCACTGTATGACTAATGTGATATCAGAAGGAGTCAGTAAGTAAATATAAACAGTTCAAGATCGAGTACACTTTGGCCAGAAATATGTCCCTTAGGTGAAATATGCAATACTGTACAGCTATCTGGCTTATCTAACATCAGATGTAGTCAATGAGTATGTATAGGAAGTTCATGATCGAGGACTAATTTGCCAGAAATATGTTAAACAGGTCAAACACGCACTTCTTTATAGCCGAATTTATATCAGAAGGCGTCAATGAGTACATATAAAGAGTTCAATATCCAATTCTCTTTGCCCAGAAATATGTTCAGTAGGGCTAATGTTGACTTCTGTATGAGTGAAGCAACATCAGTAGGACTCAATAGTAATGTAAAAAAGCTCAAGATCGAATAAACATATATCCATTAGTTCAAATATCCAATTCTCTATGGCTGATGTATTATCAGAAAGTGTCAGTGAGTTCGTATAAACAGTTCATGATCGAGGACTAAGTTGTCAGAAATATGTTCAGTAGTCAAACATGGCCTCATGTATGGCTGAAGTAACATCAGTGTGAGGCAATGAGCATGTATAGAAAATTCATGATTAAGGACTCTTGGGACAAATTTTTTTGAAGTAGGTCTAATATGGACTTCTGTATGGCTGAAATAAAATCAGGAGTCAATGAGCGTTTATAGAATGTTCTAGATTGAGGACTAATTTGCCAGAAATATATTCAGTATGTCTAATATGGACTTCTCTATGGGTGAAGTAACATCATAAGCAGTCAATGGTAATGTATGAAAAGTTCAAGAGTGAGTACTCTTTGTCCAGATATACAAACCCGATTCCAAAAAAGTTGGGACACTGTACAAATTGTGAATAAAAACAAAATGCAATGATGTGGAAGTTTCAAATTTCAATATTTTATTCAGAATACAACATAGATGACATATCAAATTAAACTGAGAAAATGTATCATTTTGAGGGAAAAATAAGTTGATTTTAAATTTCATGGCATCAACACATCTCAAAAAAGTTGGGACAAGGCCATGTTTACCACTGTGTGGCATCCCCTCTTCTTTTTAGAACAGTCTGCAAACATCTGGGGACTGAGGAGACAAGTTGCTTAAGTTTAGGAATAGGAATGTTGTCCCATTCTTGTCTAATACAGGCTTCTAGTTGCTCAACTGTCTTAGGTCTTCTTTGTCGCATCTTCCCCTTTATGATGCGCCAAATGTTTTCTATGGGTGAAAGATCTGGACTGCAGGCTGGCCATTTCAGTACCTGGATCCTTCTATGCAGCCATAATGTTGTAATTGATGCAGTATGTGGTCTGGCATTGTCATGTTGGAAAATGCAAGGTCTTCCCTGAAAGAGACGTTGTCTGGATGGGAGCATATGTTGTTCTAGAACTTGGATATACCTTTCAGCATTGATGGTGCCTTTCCAGATGTGTAAGCTGCCCATGCCACACGCACTCATGCAACCCCATACCATCAGAGATGCAGGCTTCTGAACTGAGCGCTGATAACAACTTGGGTTGTCCTTGTCCTCTTTAGTTAGGATGACATGGTGTCCCAGTTTTCCAAAAAGAACTTCAAATTTTGATTTGTTTGACCAAAGAACAGTTTTCCACTTTGCCACAGTCCATTTTAAATGAGCCTTGGCCCAGAGAAAACGCCTGCGCTTCTGGATCATGTTTAGATATGGTTTCTTTTTTGACCTATAGAGTTTTAGCCGGCAACAGCGAATGGCACAGTGGATTGTTTTCACCGACAATGTTTTCTGGAAGTATTCCTGAGCCCATGTTGTGATTTCCATTACAGTATCATTCCTGTATGTGATGCAGTGCCGTCTAAGGGCCCGAAGATCACAGGCATCCAGTATAGTTTTCCGGTCTTGACCCTTACGCACAGAGATTGTTCCAGATTCTCTGAATCTTTGGATGATATTATGCACTGTAGATGATGATAACTTCAAACTCTTTGCAATTTTTCTCTGAGAAACTCCTTTCTGATATTGCTCCACTACTTTTCACCACAGCATTGGGGGAATTGGTGATCCTCTGCCCATCTTGACTTCTGAGAGACACTTCCACTCTGAGAGGCTCTTTTTATACCCAATCATGTTGCCAATTGACCTAATAAGTTGCAAATTGGTCCTCCAGCTGTTCCTTATATGTACATTTAACTTTTCCGGCCTCTTATTGCTACCTGTCCCAACTTTTTTGGAATGTGTAGCTCTCATGAAATCCAAAATGAGCCAATATTTGGCATGACATTTCAAAATGTCTCACATTCAACATTTGATATGTTATCTATATTCTATTGTGAATAAAATATAAGTTCATGAGATTTGTAAATTAATGCATTCCTTTTTTATTCATAATTTGTTCAGTGTCCCAACTTTTTTGGAATCGGGTTTGTATGACCTTTAAGGTCAAATATGCAATATTCTATGGCTAACGTATCATCAGAAGCAGTCAATGATTATGTATAGAAAGTTCATGATCGAGGACTAATTTCCTTAGAAACATGTCCAGTAGATCAAATATGCAATTCTCTTTGGCTGAAGCAACATTAGAGTGAGGCATTTATATAAAGCTCATAATCAATTTCTCTTTAGCCAAAAATTGTTCAGTTGGTCAAATATGGACTACTGTCTGGCTGACATAATATCAGATAAAGTCAGTGAGTGTTTATAGAAAGTTCATCATCGAGGACTAATTTGGCAGAAATATGTTTAGTGTTAGTGTTAAACATAATGTTACTTGTATGGCTGAAGTAACATTAGAAGGACTCAATTAGAATGTATAGAAAATTCAAGATCGAGTACTTCTTGGGCCAGAAATATGTTTTTTTGGTCTATTATGGACTACTGTGTTGCTGATGTGACATAGGAAGACTTCAATGAATATATGTAAAAAGTTCAGCATTGAATACTGCTTGGCCAGAAATATGTTTAGTATGTCAAATGATTACTGTCTAGCTGATGTAAATGAGTCAATGAGTCTGTATAGAAAGTTCATGTTTGACGACTTTTGGCCAGACAGTTCAAGATTAAGTACTCTTGGGCCAGAAATATGTTCAGTAGTTCAAATATGCTATACTCTATGGCAGACATAACATCAGGAGACAATGAGTATGTTTAAAAAGTTCATGAGCAAGGACAAATTTACCAGAGATATGTTCTGTAGGTCAAACATAGGCTCATGTATGGATGAAGTAACATCAGAGTGAGGCAAAAAGTATGTATACAAAATACATGATCTCTTGGGACAAAAACTAATTTTAAGTAGGTCTAATATGGACTTCAGTGTGGCTGAAATAAATTCAGAAGGAGTCAATTTAGAAAGTTCAAGATTGAGGTCTAATTTGCCAGAAATATGTTCAGTAGGTCAAATATAGACTTCTAGATGGCTGATGTGACATCAGAAGGCCACAGTGAGTACGTATAAAAACTTCAATGTCGAATACTCTGGCCATATATATGTTCAGTCAGTCAAATATGGACTACTATCTGGCTTGTCTAACATCAGATGAAGTCAATAAGTATGAATAGGAAGTTCATGATCGAGGACTAATTTGCCAGAAATATGTTCGGAAGGTCTAATGTGGACTTCTGTGGGTGAAATAACATCAGAAGGAGTCAATAGTAATGTATGAAACGTTCAAAAGTTAAAAGTAGAAAGTTCAAGACTGAGTACTCTTGGGCCAGAAATAAGTCAAAATATGCAATACTCTATGGCAGACATAACATCAGAAGGAGTCAGTGAGTATGTTTAAAAAGTTCACGAGCAAGGACAAATTTACCAGAGATATGTTCTGTAGCTCAACCATAGGCTCATGTATGGTTGACGTAACATTAGAGTGAGGCAAAGAGTATGTATGCAAAATACATGATCTCTTGGGACAAAAAATAATTTTAAGTAGGTCTAATATGGACTTATGTATGGCTGAAATAAATTCAGGAGTTGTCAATGAGTCGGTTTAGAAAGGTCAAGATTGAGGTCTATTTTCCAGAAATATGTTCAGTAGGTCAGATATTGACTTCTGTCTGTCTGATCTAACAACAGAAGGAGCCAATGAGTCTGTATAGAAATTTCATTGTTGAGGACTTATTTGCCAGAAATTTTTTTCACTAGGTCAAAATGGGTTCATATATGGCTGAAGTAACATCAGAGTGTATCAATGAATATGTATTGAAAGTTCAAGATTGAATACTCCTGGGCCAGAAATATGTTCATTTGTTCAAAAATTGACCACAGTATGGCTAATGTGATATCAGAAGGCGTCAGTAAGTAAATATAAAAAGTTCAAGATCGAGTAGTCTTTGGCCAGAAATATGTCCCTTAGGTGAAATATGCATTTTATTTCAGTCATACAGAATTTGATATTAGACTTGGTTAAAAAAAAAAAAAAAATTGTCCCCAGAGTCCTCGATCATGAGTTTTGTATACTCCTTGCTCTTTGCCTCACTCTGATGTTACTTCAGCCATACATGAGTCTGACCTGCTGATAATATTTCTGGCAAATTAGTCCTTGACAATAAACTTTTTAAACATACTCATTGACTCCTTTTGATGAAAGGTCACAGCTGACCTTTCATCAAAAGGAGTCAATGAGTATGTTTAAAAAGTTTATTTGACTCTGGGGACAATTTTTTTTTTTTTTAACCAAGTCTAATATCGAATTCTGTATGACTGAAATAAAATCAGGAGTCCATGAGTTTTTATAGAAAGTTCAAGATTGAGTACACTAGGGCCAGAAATATTATCAGCAGGTCAGACTCATGTATGGATGAAGTAACATCAGAGTGAGGCAAAGAGGACTCTCAAGGACAATTTTTTTTTTTTTTAAGCAAGTCTAATATCGATTTCTGTATGGCTGAAATAAGATCAGGAGTCAGTGAGTTTGTATAGACAGTTCAAGATTAAGTACTCTTGGGCCAGAAATATGTTCAGTAGTTCAAATATGCTATACTCTATGGCAGACATAACATCAGAAGGAGTCAGTGAGTATGTTTAAAAAGTTAATGAGCAAGGACAAATATACCAGAGATATGTTCTGTAGGTCAAACATAGGCTCATGTATGGATGAAGTAACATCAGAGTGAGGCAAAAAGTATGTATACAAAATACATGATCTCTTGGGACAAAAACGTCTCAGGTTACAGATGTAACCCTGGTTCCCTGATTAGGGAACGAGACGCTGCGTGGTAACGCATTGGGAACCTTCTGTGTGATGTCGTCACTGAAGCACTCATGTATCTAGCCAATCACGAAGCGAGACTTCATAGACGGGTGACGTCACGGACCAGGAAACTATAAAGTACACTCGGATGCAGAGCACGCCAGCTTCTAAGTAAGTCTGAAGCAAGCACTCGCAAGTGTGCAGGGGTACGGCAAGAGACGCAGCGTCTCGTTCCCTACTCAGGGAACCAGGGTTACATCTGTAACCTGAGACTTTCCCTTTCGTGGGAACTGTCGACGCTGCGTGGTAACGCATTGGGAACGCAATCCCAACTGAGCCGTAGCTCAAAACACTTGTCAAAGTTATCTTGACAGGACAGAAGACCCCGGAGTGGAGCCGATATCAAGGTTGTAATATTTAATAAATGTGTGCTGGCATGACCATCCAGCTGCATCACATATATCGTTCATGGAGACTCCTGACATCAAAGCTTTTGATGCCGCCATACCCCTAGTCGAATGGGCACGAACATTCAGAGGAGAAGGCTGTCCGGCCGCTTCATATGCAAGTGAGATGGCCTCGACCACCCACTTGCTCATTCTTTGTTTTGATGCTGGGCCCCCTTTTTTAGGAGACCCATAACAGACAAACAATCAATTGATCTGACTTACGCCACAGGGCAGCTCTGTGGACATAAGCATCCAAAGCCCTTACTGGGCACAACAGATTCAATTTTTCCTGATCCGCAGATTCAAATGGAGGAGGATAAAAGGACTGAAGCACAATGGGGCCTGGGACATTGGTAGGGACCTTCGGGACATAACCCGGTCTAGGATACAGGAATGCTTTCACCATTCCTGGAGCAAATTCAAGAAAAGAAGAAGCAACAAAAAGTGCTTGTAAGTCTCCTATCCGCTTCAGAGAAGTGATAGCCAATAAAAGAATCGTTTTGAGAATGAGGAACCTCTCGGGAACCTCCTCTAGTGGTTCAAAGGGAGCCTCAGCTAACCCCTGTAAGACCACCGCCAAGTCCCAGGTCAGAACCCTTGTGCGCACTGGAGGCCTCAACCTCAGTGTGCCACGGAGGAAGCGTGTGACGAGGGGGTCTCGACCTACCGAGATATTCCCCTCAAGAGGAGCATGATATGCTGAAATTGCTGCAACATAAACCTTTAAGGTTGAGTGAGATAGGCCCTCCGAGAATTTTTCCTGGAGGAATTTTAGCACAAAGCTAATAGAAGAAAGGACAGGGTCCGTATTATTGTGTCTACACCAGGTAGAAAACAAATTCCATTTGTAGGCATACAACTTCCTCGTGGCGGGAGCTCTGGAATTAAGAATGGTCTCCACAACCTCGGTTGGGAGACCAGCATCTACGAGTCTGGCCCCCTCAGAGGCCAAGCCCATAGTTTCAGTCGTTCTGGGCGGGGATGTATAATCATGCCGTCCGCTTGAGACAGGAGGTCCTGTCTGAGAGGAAGCTCCATGGGGGAGCCGTTGAGTAGTGACACTAGGTCTGAGAACCATATCCTGGTTGGCCAGAATGGGGCTACCAGTATTACACTGGCCCCTTCTCGGCGTACTTTTTCCAGAACTCCCGGGAGCAGGACGATCGGGGGAAATGCGTACAGGCGCCGCCTCGGCCACGTCTGTACCATAGCATCCAGACCCAAAGGTGCTGGATGTGTTAGGGAGTACCAGAGCGGACACTGGGTTGAATCTCCCGAAGCAAACAGGTCGACTTCCGCTCGACCAAAATTTTTCCATAGGAGATCCACTACTTCTGGGTGGAGTCTCCACTCCCCAGGCTTTGGCCCCTGCCTCGACAGGGCATCTGCTCCCACATTTTGATGTCCCGGGATGTAACCTGCCCTCAGCGAGAGCAGCTTCCCTTGAGACCACAGGAGGATCTGACGGGCCAAGTAATATAGTCGGCGAGACCGCAGACCCCCCTGATGATTTATATATGCAACCACTGCAGTGTTGTCCGTACGAACCAACACATGGTAACCTCTCAGGTCTGGGAGAAAGTGTTTCAGAGCTAGGAACACTGCCATCATCTCTAGCCGATTTATGTGCCAAGAGAGCTGATGGTCTTCCCAAAGACCCTGAGAGAGGCGTCTGTCGTAAGCATTACTCGACGAACGGTGGCCACTAACACGGGTCCCTGGGACAGGAATCGGGGGTCTTTCCACATGGTCAGAGAACGAAGACATCGTTTTGAGACTTTGATCATGCGGAAGGGATTTCCCCTCGGGGAAAACCCCCTGGTCCTGAGCCACCACTGTAGGGGTCTCATGTGCAGCAGGCCAAAAGGTATTACGTTGGACGCAGCTGCCATCAGACCCAGCAGTTTCTGGAACTGTTTTACAGTGAGTGACTGGCCTAACTTCACCCCTTTCATAGCCATAAGGATGGCACTCACCCGAGCGGGAGACAAATGCGCCCGCATCGTGGTGGAGTCCCACACTACACCCAGATAGTTGGTGGATTGAGCTGGAACTAGCACACTCTTCTTGGCATTGAGCCTCAGCCCAAGCCTCTTCATATGGGACAGAACAGCATCTCGATGCTGAACTGCTAATTGCTCTGACTGAGCTAGAATCAACCAATCGTCGATATAATTCAGTATGCAAATGCCCTGGATCCTCAATGGAGCCAGAGCTGCGTCCACGCATTTCGTGAATGTGCGGGGTGATAATGATAGGCCAAACGGAAGAACCCTGTACTGGTAAGCTTCGCCCCCGAAAGCAAACCTGAGGAACTTCCTGTGAGAAGGATGGATGGACACATGAAAGTACGTATCTTTCAGGTCTATTGCCACAAACCAGTCCTCGGACCTGATCTGTGGTATGATCTGTTTGAGTGTCAGCATCTTGAACTTGAGCTTTTGTATTGAGCGATTTAGCACACGTAAATCTATGATAGGTCGTAGACCTCCATCCTTCTTTGGAACAATGAAATAACGGCTGTAAAACCCTGACTGATTGCTGGGAGGAGGGACCCTTTCTATAGCTCCTTTTCGCAAAAGTGTCGTAACTTCTTGTTCCATAACCAGAGACTGCTCGGGGGTTACCACTGTGGGAAGAACCCCGTTGAATCTGGGCGGGCGAGACCCGAACTGAATCTTGTGGGCTGCTCCCGCTCATCAGCCTCGGGGGGAGGGATTCTTGATTTGCGGGGAATGAACCTCTGGAACGCCGCAGACTGTTTCTTAGCCTCCTGGAACCTCTCAACGACTGTTGTAACAGCATCACCGAAGAGGCCCGCAGGAGACAGCGGCGCGTCCATAAGGGAGGCTTTGTCACGCTCCCTTATGTCCGAGAGGTTCAGCCACAAGTGCCCCTCCGTAGCCACCAATGCTGCCATAGAGCGGCTGATTTCTTTTGCCGTCTCTTTGGTGGCACGGAGAGCCAGGTCAGTTGCCATCCTGATTTCCTGGATGCACTCATATGTGGCCTCCCCGCTATTCTCCACTTCCCCCAGCAGGTCAGCTTGATAGGCTTGTAGGAGCGACATGGTGTGTAAGCATGCCGCCGCCTGACCTGCTGCCGCGTAAGCCTTGCCCACCAAGCTTGATGTGGTCTTTAGTGGCTTGGTGGGCAACGTCAGGGTTTTCAGCGACGATGCAGACTCAGGGGAGAGATAGCCCGCAAGCGTCTCTTCCACCCGAGGCATCGCCGCATAGCCTTGCTGTTTCAGCCCCACGATGTACATTGAGGTTTGGGGGCTGAACACGCGATAAGATGCCGGCTTTTTCCATGACCTCGAGACCTCGGTGTGGAGGTCAGGAAAGAAAGGCAAACCCCGACGCTGGGGTAGTGACCGATCCGGCAGAAAGCGCTCATCCAGCTCAGCGCTCAACCGCTCTGCTGGCCAGTTGATTTTTAGTTTGGCCACTAGGGCTGCACGATTAATCGCATGCTATTCACGCGCATTTCGTCAGTAAAGCCGGTTCCCTGATTACCGCTAAATCGCCATCACCTGTTTTTAAACGGAGCGCCTTTTAATAGATGGAGCCGTAGTTCACGGACAAGCCACGCAATATCGCGTTCATTATCGCAGGCGATTCATCTGCGATATGAACGCGATATTGCGTGGCTTTTCAGTGATCTACGGCTCTGTCTATTAAATGCTGCTCCATTTGAAAGCAGGTGATGGCGATTTAGCGGTAATCAGGGAACCGGCTTTACTGACGAAATGCGCGTGAGAATAGCATGCGATTAATCGTGCAGCCCTATTGGCCACAGCCCTGGTCACTACCTCCAGGAGCTCCTCATGTGCTGGGGAAGAGGATGGCGGTTCCTCTTCCCCCACGCTCATCACATCAACCTCCTCGGAGGAAGAGAGATGAAGCGCGGGTGCCTCTCTCTGGGGGGAAGAAACCGCTGCGCGTGCTTCCGCCGCCTAAGAAGAGGCACTGGGGCTGGCAGGTAAAGGGCGAGATAAGGCTGGGCCCGTCTCAACCCCCTCTGCCAGCTCCATTTGCGAACCCCACGAATGAAGCCGCCGCTGCGCCTCAGCAACAGCGGGACCCGACCCGCGGGGAATGCCAACCGGAGCACCCTCTTTATTGTTAAAGAGTGCCCGGCGTGATCTTAAAACTCTGAGGGTGAGCTTTTCGCAATGGACACAGACAGCCCCCTCGAGAGCTGCCTGTGCATGCTCAACCCCCAGGCAGACAACACACATTTCATGGGTGTCCCCGTCTGGAATGTACCTTGTACATGGGTGAACACACTTCTTAAATTGTCTGCCTCCCGCCATTTTACTTGTGTCTTTACTATATATATATATATATATATATATATATATATATATGTGGTGTACTGCAAAGCTCTTGTCCTCAGACGAAGGGATAATGTTTGCAAATGAAGCGGGACAAACAACACCAAATAAGACACACAAGATAACATAGAGCGCTTGCTGAAGACACAGAAGCTGGCGTGCTCTGCATCCGAGTGTGCTTTATAGTTTCCTGGTCCGTGACGTCACCCGTCTCTGACGTCTCGCTTCGCGATTGGCTAGATACAAACAGGTCAAACATAGGCTCATGTATGGATGAAGTAACATCAGAGTGAGGCAAAAAGTATGTATACAAAAAAAATACATGATCTCTTGGGACAAAAACTAATTTTAAGTAGGTCTAATATGGACTTCAGTGTGGCTGAAATAAATTCAGAAGGAGTCAATTTAGAAAGTTCAAGATTGAGGTCTAATTTGCCAGAAATATGTTCAGTAGGTCAAATATAGACTTCTAGATGGCTGATGTGACATCAGAAGGCCTCAGTGAGTACGTATAACAAACTTCAATGTCGAATACTCTGGCCATATATATATTCAGTCGGTCAGATATGGACTACTATTTGGCTTGTCTAACATCAGATGAAGTCAATAAGTATGTATAGGAAGTTCATGATCGAGGACTAATTTGCCAGAAATATGTTCGGAAGGTCTAATGTGGACTTCTGTGGGTGAATTAACATCAGAAGGAGTCAATAGTAATGTATGAAACGTTCAAAAGTTCAAAGTAGAAAGTTCAAGATGAAGTACTCTTTGGCCAGAAATAAGTCAAATATGCAATACTCTGTGGCAGACGTTACATCAGAAGGAGTCAGTGAGTATGTTTAAAAAGTTCCCTTTCAAAGGCTACACTCTAAGCTGCGCTTTATTCAGCGCTATGGGAACGTCTTTAGTCGTGACCAGCTGTGAATATATGTGTAAAACAACGTCAATGAAATTGACCTATATTTATAGCCTTGTGTGACGTCATTGGAATGCGTCGTAGCGAGGCTATAATTAGATGTGCCACCTGTGCATCAACAGGTCTTTTGTCTTCAGAGTCCACTCTGTGAAGTTGTGTGTAAAGTCTGTGTGTTTCAAACAGTGCTTAAAAAGCAAGCCCTGTCATCTTTCTTTCCTCTACTCTGTTAGGAGTTAGATTCGATAGGCAGTGCGCAGAACTTTTCTCTCTGTTCCTCTTTCATCTCTGCTTGCTGCAAGTGAATTGAACACTCACATATATATATAAATATATATCTTATTGAGAGAAAAGTATGAGCGAGCAAAGCAAGCGGTGTGCGCCTCCGTGCTCGCGTCCTATGTCCGACGCGGACACACACCAGTATTGCTTTGTTTGTTTGGGGGAAGAGCACGCTGCTCTTGCGTTAGAAGGCGGCGAGTGTGAGCACTGTGATCTCTTCACAGTTAAAATGCTTCGCGCTCGTTTGGCTTACTTCCAAGAGTCAGCACCCACTGTATGTTTGTGGGGCTCGCAGATGGATTTGGCAGACGAGCGGGAGACGGTTCCTCCCCTTTCGCCCGCTCTGTCACCTGATCCACGCGTCCCTTCGCGCGATCCTGAAGCGCGCTCCGGTGCTTCTTCAGTTCGCGCGGGGGATAACGAATCTCTTTTTGAGTGTGCTGCCTCTGAGCGTTCCTCACGTGATGATAAAGCTGTTGAGGAATTACTCGAGGTAGTAACTCGAGCTGTGGCCAGATTACAGCTAGACTGGCCACAGGAAAAAGAGACCCCCAAACGCTCAAAGTTAGAGGATAGGTTTCTGTCCGGTGGCCAGGGGGAGGGATCTCAACGTCAATCTCTCCCCTTCTTTGAGGACCTCCATGATGAATTAACTAAATCATGGAGAAAACCGTATACTTCCCGGATCTTTGTGCCCTCGACGTCGATTTATTCGACTATCGTGGGCGCTGAGGAACGGGGGTATACGACGATGCCCCAGGTTGAAGAGACGCTCGCGAGCTATCTCTCGCCTGGATCAGCATCGTCATTAAAGAAACCTACCCTCCCCACAAAGCCCTGCAGAACCACCTCAGCGCTTGTGGGTAAAGCTTTTCAAGCTGCGGGTCAGGCTGGTGCTGCTTTGCACACCATGGCGGTGTTGCAAGCATATCAGGCTGACCTGCTAAAGGATTTGAGTGTGGGTACCACCATCGACGAGGAAGCGTTCTCAGAACTTCGTCGTGCCACAGATCTGTCTCTCTGTGCCACCAAGCAGACGGCCCGTGCTATCGGCCGTTCTATGGCTGCTCTGGTCAGCACGGAGAGGCACCTGTGGCTCAATCTCACTGGCATTAAAGACAAAGACCGCGTCTTTATGCTTGATGCGCCAGTGACACCTTCCGGCCTGTTTGGCGACTCCGTCAACACAGTCGTCAACAGGTTTCGGGAGGTGAAGAAGTCTGAGGAAGCATTCGTGCAGTTCCTTCCTCGCCGCACTCAGGGGGAGGGGCCGTCGGCCACCCAGCCCCAACCCGGTCCTTCAAAAAGGGAGGTGCAGAAACAAAGTGTGGCGAGTCGAGCTCCCCCTCGTAAGGATTGGGGACCGTCTCGCCGCCCGCAGCAACCTCCCAGGCAAGACCTCAGGACCATTCTACAAAAAAAGAAGAAGTCCTGATGGTCTTGCGCCCAACCCTGTGGGGATT
The DNA here is from genome assembly GCA_036281575.1 of Ancherythroculter nigrocauda. Lineage (NCBI taxonomy): Eukaryota > Metazoa > Chordata > Actinopteri > Cypriniformes > Xenocyprididae > Ancherythroculter > Ancherythroculter nigrocauda. The sequence continues at coordinate 15,209,303 of VTFQ01000023.1, read as the reverse complement.
GCCCTCCTCGGGACGGGGCGCGTACTACACTTAAAACCCGCCCCTTCTCGACATCCCACCGTAAACCCTCCTTCCCCGCCACCTCTGGTGCTTCGGGGGGCAGCGGTTTCCAGCGAAATGTTAGGTGTTCCGTTGCTTCCTGTAACGCATCAGGACGCGGAACACCTAACATCCCCTCAAAGGGATAGTATCAAACTTAGTGCCCATTTCAGAAAACCTGGCAGCGTGGAAACTACTGCCAGGGGTATCTGCGTGGGTTCTAAAGACAGTAGAATTAGGATACAGAATCCAATTTGCTCGTCGTCCTCCGCGTTTCAACGGCGTGGTCTCCACTACCGTGAAGCCGGGGCAAGCGACATCACTGTCACAAGAGCTGCAATCTCTGCTGGAGAAAAGGGCTATAGAACGTGTTCCCCCTCTAGAGAGAGAGTCAGGTTATTACAGCAGATACTTCCTAGTTCCCAAGAAGGACGGGGGGCTGCGTCCAATCTTAGATCTTCGAGGCTTGAACCGTTCAGTCAAAGCTCTCAAGGTCAAAATGTTAACAGTAAAGATGGTCGTGTCGCAAATCCAACAGTGCGATTGGTTCATCACGATCGATCTCAGGGACGCATATTTTCACATCAAAATATTGCCACAACACAGGAGGTTCCTGAGGTTCGCTTTCGGGGGCGAAGCCTACCAGTATCGGGTTCTTCCATTCGGCCTAGCCCTATCACCCCGCACATACACAAAATGCATGGATGCGGCACTAGCTCCATTGCGACTCCAGGGCATTCGCATTTTGAACTACATAGACGACTGGCTAATATTAGCGCAGTCACGAGAGAGGCATTAAAACACAGAGATGTCGTTTTAGCTCATCTGGTTTCTCTAGGGTTGAGACTCAATGAGAAGAAAAGCGTTCTCTGTCCAGCCCAGAGAACGACATATTTAGGGATCGTTTGGGATTCGACCACGATGCGGGCACAATTGTCTCCCGCTCGAGTCGAGACTATTCTAAACACCCTGAACAATGTCAGGCTAGGCCAAGATTGCACTGTGCTTCAGTATCAAAAAATGTTAGGTCTCATGGCATCAGCATCCTCGGTAATCCCTATGGGCCTGCTGCATATGAGACCGTTTCAGTTGTGGCTCAAAGGCAGGGGGTTTCATCCAAGGGCCAAACCCCTGAGGCAAATAAGGGTTACGCGCCGCGGGCTTCGTACCCTATCTATGTGGCTCAGACCCCGGTTCCTCACCCTGGGTCCCACGCTAGGGGCACCATGTCGTCGCAGATTGCTAACGACAGATGCCTCCCTGATGGGCTGGGGAGCGGTCTTAGATGGCCGTCCAGCCCAAGGGGAATGGGAGGGCCATCAGCTCGTCTCAACTGCCTAGAGCTGATGGCTGTATTTCTGGCCCTGAAATACTTTCTCCAGCAGCTGAGAGGCTGCCATGTCCTAGTGCGGATGGACAACACCACAGCAGTCTCTTATATAAATCGCCAGGGAGGTCTGCGTTCACGCCATCTAAACAAGATAGCGCGACAGATTTTCCTCTGGGCCCAGGACAAGTTCCTGTCACTGAGGGCAGTGTACATTCCTGGGTACCAGAATGTGGGAGCGGATTTACTGTCCAGACAGAAACTACTGAGCGGGGAGTGGAAACTTCACCCCGACATAGTGAAACAGATATGGCTGAGATTCTACGAGGCGGAGGTGGACCTCTTCGCCTCCCATCAGACAGCGCAATGTCCCCTTTACTTCTCTCTGAGTCACCCAGCCCCCCTAGGTCTGGATGCGATGGCACATACATGGCCTTCGATGCGCCTGTATGCCTTTCCTCCAGTTGCTCTGCTCCCAGGAGTTCTAGCCAGGGTTCGCCAACAAGGGATTCGCCTCTTACTGATAGCGCCACGTTGGCCGAACAGAATATGGTTCTCGGAGATAATATCTCTCCTCGACGGCTCGCCCTGGACGATACCGAGCAGGAGGGACCTTCTGTCTCAGGCGCAGGGGACAATATTTCATCCCCGGCCAGAGATGTGGAATCTTCATGTTTGGCCCCTGAGGGGAACCAACTGAGGGACACAGGGCTTTCACCTCAAGTTATCGAGACTATTTTAAATGCTAGAGCTCCTTCTACTAGAGCAAGTTATGCCAACAAATGGGGTGTCTTTGAAAGATGGTGTACTGCACACAATGCAGATACAGTAAACTGCCAAATTGCTACAGTTCTGGACTTCCTGCAGGAAAAGTTATCGACAGGTACATGCCCCGCCACTCTCAGGGTTTATGTGGCCGCTCTCTCGGCTTGCCACACTCTGATCGACGGTGTGCCTTTGGGCAAGCATGTCCTGCTCTCTCGCTTCGTTCGAGGAGCTAGGCGGCTTAAGCCCCCTTCTAGAACCAGGATCCCTTCATGGGACCTAGCAATAGTCCTAGAGGGCCTGGTTGAGACCCCCTTTGAACCGTTAGAGTCAGTTTCTGACAAGCTGTTAAATCTGAAAATGGTTTTTCTTATGGCTATAACTTCTCTGAAAAGAATTGGGCACTTGCAGGCTCTGTCCATTGTGCCATCCTGCTTAGACTTTGCCCCAGGAATGGTGAAAGCGATTTTGCATCCTCATCCTGACTATCTGCCTAAGGTTCCTTTCTCGAACTTGCATCCGGTCACTCTTGAAGCCTTCTGCCCTCCGCCATTCACAACGCCGGAGCAGGAGAGACTTCACAGACTGTGTCCAGTCCGTGCTCTTCAGACTTATGTCCACCGCACTAGCCAGTGGCGTAAGTCAGAGCAACTGTTTGTTTGTCATGGCGGCCATAACAGGGGTGCGGCCGCCACGAAACAGACCATGTCACATTGGGTGAGAGATGCTATTGCCCTTGCCTATGAGGCGCGTGGTCACACTTCGCCAACGGGCATCAGGGCTCATTCCACCAGGGGGGTTGCCTCTTCTAGAGCTTTGGCGGGGGGCGCCCCCTTACAAAATGTTTGTGATGCGGCAGGTTGGTCCTCTCCGCACACATTCATAAGGTTTTATAGTTTGGATGTTCATGTCACTCCGGGCTCTCATGTCCTTGAGTCTACATCACAAGCTAGTGTCTGAGACTCTCTGTGCTTGTGACACACTTCACAGCCAGGGGGTCCGGACACACAGTGCGGCGGTGTGGGTATTCTCATTCCCATAGCGCTGAATAAAGCGCAGCTTAGAGTGTAGCCTTTGAAAGGGAACGCCCCGGGTTACTTCACTGTAACCCTGTTCCCTGAAAAGGCGGGAACGAGAAGCTGCGCTTCTTTGCTGCACTGAGATGTCCCTGGACTGCTCTTCAGACAAAATATATGTTGATGCACAGGTGGCACATCTAATTATAGCCTCGCTACGACGCATTCCAATGACGTCACACAAGGCTATAAATATAGGTCAATTTCATTGACGTTGTTTTACACATATATTCACAGCTGGTCACGACTAAAGACGTTCCCATAGCGCTGAATAAAGCGCAGCTTCTCGTTCCCGCCTTTTCAGGGAACAGGGTTACAGTGAATTAACCTGGGGCGTTCATGAGCAAGGACAAATTTACCAGAGATATGTTCTGTAGGTCAAACATAGGCTCATGTATGGTTAAAGTAACATCAGAGTGAGGCAAAGAGGACTCTCAAGGACAATTTTTTTTTTTTTTTTAAGAAAGTCTAATATCGATTTCTGTATGGTTGAAATAAGATCAGGAGTCAGTGAGTTTGTATAGACAGTTCAAGATTAAGTACTCTTGGGCCAGAAATATGTTCAGTAGGTAAAATATGCTATACTCTATGGCAGACATAACATCAGAAGGAGTCAATGAGTATGTTTAAAAAGTTCATGAGCAAGGACAAATTTACCAGAGATATATTCTGTAGGTCAAACATAGGCTCATGTATGAATGAAGTAACATCAGAGTGAGGCAAAGAGTATGTATACAAAAATACATGATCTCTTGGGACAAAAACTAATTTTAAGTAGGTCTAATATGGACTTCAGTGTGGCTGAAATAAATTCAGAAGGAGTCAATTTAGAAAGTTCAAGATTGAGGTCTAATTTTCCAGTAATATGTTCAGTAGATCAAATATAGACTTCTAGATGGCTGATGTGACATCAGAAGGCCTCAGTGAGTACGTATAAAAACTTCAATGTCGAATACTCTGGCCATATATATGTTCAGTCGGTCAGATATGGACTACTATCTGGCTTGTCTAACATCAGATGAAGTCAATAAGTATGTATAGGAAGTTCATGATCGAGGACTAATTTGCCAGAAATATGTACGGAAGGTCTAATGTGGACTTCTGTGGGTGAAATAACATCAGAAGGATTCAATAGTAATGTATGAAACGTTCAAAAGTTCAAAGTAGAAAGTTCAAGACAGTACTCTTGGGCCAGAAATAAGTCAAAATATGCAATACTTTATGGCAGACATAACATCAGAAGGAGTCAGTGAGTATGTTTAAAAAGTTCATGAGCAAGGACAAATGTACCAGAGATATGTTCTGTAGCTCAACCATAGGCTCATGTATGGTTGACGTAACATTAGAGTGAGGCAAAGAGTATGTATGCAAAATACATGATCTCTTGGGACAAAAAATAATTTTAAGTAGGTCTAATATGGACTTATGTATGGCTGAAATAAATTCAGGAGTTGTCAATGAGTCGGTTTAGAAAGGTCAAGATTGAGGTCTAATTTCCAGAAATATGTTCAGTAGGTCAGATATTGACTTCTGTTGAGGACTTATTTGCCAGAAATTTTTTCACTAGGTCAAAATGGGTTCATATATGGCTGAAGTAACATCAGAGTGTATCAATGAATATGTATTGAAAGTTCAAGATTGAATACTCCTGGGCCAGAAATATGTTCATTTGGTCAAAAATTGACCACAGTATGGCTAATGTGATATCAGAAGGCGTCAGTAAGTAAATATAAAAAGTTCAAGATCGAGTAGTCTTTGGCCAGAAATATGTCCCTTAGGTGAAATATGCAATACTGTACAGCTGACCTTTCATCAAAAGGAGTCAATGAGTATGTTTAAAAAGTTTATTGTCAAGGACTAATTTGCCTAATTTAAGGACTCTGGGGAAAATTTTTTTTTTTTTTTTTAACAAGTCTAATATCGAATTCTGTATGGCTGAAATAAAATCAGGAGTCCGTGAGTTTGTATAGAAAGTTCAAGATTGAGTACACTAGGGCCAGAAATATGTTCAGTAGGTCAAATACAGACCTTTAGATTGTAGCGTATGCACACGTATCAGGATAATCAATAAACTTTGGAGTTTTCAGAACGCTTTTAACCTGATGAACTTTGTTTGTTAATCACTAACTCGGCTCCGGACGACTGTGACTTTCGGCAGGTTTGTGGACCTGAGAGAGTAAACAGAAAACGGCAACTTCCTCACTTTGCTGACTTCAAAAGGAGCACCCCCCCCAGAGACTGACCAGATCCACATTCCAACACCCCACACACACAGGGACACACAAAAACACACACACCGACAGACACAGAAACACACAATCATACATTTTGAACTGTATTTGTAAACTACCACTATGCTGAAATATATATTTCATATATTTTTAGGGCCTATGCATGTTTCCTAGTGTTTAAATGAGTGTATTTGTGCTAGTGTGCATTTTAACGATATAATTTTGTCTGTAAACCATAACTTCTCTCCTATGCCTTTCTGACCTATCGAGTTTGGTCTCTCCGTAAAGCTCCGGACACGAGCTATTCACTGAGATATGTCACACAGCTGACAAATGCATTTTTCTATGTGTTTAATGATACTGTGAAGAACACACTCCTTTTGGAGATCTGATCTGGTAGTCATAAATCATTGGATTAAGTCGTGAGGCCAAACAAAGGGAAAGCTTTCCCGCCAACTTTGCACCCATGTTATTGGCTACCCCACCTCAAGGAGGTGTGTCGGCTTATCTGTCATAAAAGCAAAGACGCACAATTTCTTGGGTGTTCTCTCCCGATTGTCTCACGAGCATCTCGTGCACGTTTTTCCCGGACCTCTCCGGTGACCACGCGCTGCCATCGCGCTCAGCTTCGGGATCGCCATCTTCCAGCGAAACTCACTCTCGTCCTCAGTTCAAACCTTCCCGCTGAACGGAGAAAGCCAATGAACTGCACCAGCGCTAACCTGAAATTCGACACACGCAACCAATGCAAGTATACTGCCGTTTCTCAATCTTAGATGATGAAACTGATTTCCGTGCTGGCTTAGGACTGGTTGTGAGTTTGCTACTTGCCTTCTCTCTTTCCTTCTCTACTTCTATTCTTGTACATAGGTGTGTATTTTCTTGTATATATATTTAGATGTATAACCTCTGTATTCGTAGTTTGCATATATTAAAACGTTATTCATGTTCGATTGTTCTGTTTGTTCTTTCAGCTGAAAACCAAGTCACTTTAACGTTTTTCGATCGCTTTATGCTTTGAGTTATTTTCATGGCCAGAGAGTAACTCTGTTTATAATATTCTGTGAGGGACTTAGTTTGCTGGACAAACGAACAGTTTCTCTAAATAATCATTAAACCAGAACTAATCATATATGTAATTGATTATAATTCGTTGTAATTGATTCACAATATATGTTTAATTCACCGTTTGGTCGATATATGAATCATAATTTATTCATAACCTTATGAATTATTATATTCATATTTCATCCATAAATTGATTAATAACCGCTACACATTTCGTTACATATTATTTGGTGGAGAATGCGGGCAGTTACGTTTTAAACTTGGTTTTCGGTAAAAGAGCAATGTAGAATAATTTGTGTGTGACTTACATGCGCGCTTTATTCAGTGAGAAGACGCACGGGTCCTCACTACGCACCGTTAACAAGCTGCTGTTTGTGTCTAAAAACACTGCAGGCCTAGCCTTGGTTGACCGTGAAATACACTGCAGTCTATTGATATTTCAAGCTCGTATCTGTGAAGGACGACAATCTTTGCAGTAAGTTACAGTTTTGAATATTAATTTCCGCTTGAATTAACGAATTGAATCGTATTCAACGCGTTTTGAAACGAATATAGTGGCGAATATTCCCACTAAATCTCTTTTAAGGCCTTATTAGTAAATTGCCACTATTGAATCTGAATTAATTGTGTCGTCCAAAAAAATTCACAATAGTTGGCGCTCCTGGGTTACGTCATTCGGCCTAGCTAACCAAACCACGTGATCCCCCTTACAAATCTAATCGAGTAGTTCATCTGCTTTAACGATTGATGTGTGAGAGTTTGGAGCTATATCAGCATCCTGATCCAATGTTGATTTGTAACCCGCGGCGAAGGAATCCCGCAAGCGTTACATATTCGCGTGCATTAAAGTTTGCACCAAAGGGACTGATTCCCAGAGTTGTGTACCCGTGAGTAAAACGGTACACATATATTTATGAAAGAATCCGCTGAGGTTCTATAGTTGTAATCGTGACCGTGCAGTTAAAACAGCGTAAGGGTCAGAACCCCACAAAGCGCTCGTTTTTATATCACGAATTAAAGAAAGGGGATGCAGTAACTCTGACCAGACGCCAGAGGGCAGTCTGCTCAGGTGTGCCACCCCTCCCTACTTATTGGTTGTGTGGACTCAGTGACGCCACCGCGTGGACGTTCTGAGTTAAAGCCGCTCCATACTTTGAACTGAAATTGTCTCCAAGTTATCTTTTGCTTCTCTATACTGCGGGGAGTTGTAAAAGTAATTTGCTTTTGGTGGTTATGCTTTCCAATCATTGTTGGAATGTGGTTTACTGATTTAAATTTAATTTAAACACGTTTAAATTTTTAATTTAAATTGTTTCCCTTCCAACAAGGGAATTCACTTTCTGAGAGTGCGCCCCTTGGTGGACACTGCCAGATAAGTCAATTCTCTTTTCCCTTGTATTCTTTTTCCTGTATTCACAGATCTACTCTATTTTATTTTATTTCAGTTTATTTATTTTATTTTTATTCTACTTTGTGTTATTTCATCCATTCCCTTTTTGTCTTTTCTCTCTCTCAAGTTATTTCTTTAGTTTTACTTTGGAAATTCATTCCCTTTTATTACTTAATGTTTTATTTTATTCACTCCTAGTTCTGGGTCCTGATGTTATTGGCTGGCAATAATATTCACGCACACCCAAGCCTCCCTTATTTCATACACTTATTTTGAATTTAATTAAATAACATTTAATTCAATTTTAAAATTAAGTAGTGTCAATCAGTTGGCATTTTGCTATCAACAAGCAATTCTCTTTAGGAAAAATCTGCAAATAGGGAAGGCTTTCTCTTTTCTTTCTCCCATTCTGTTATTCTATGCACTCATTTAAATTTAATTGAACAAGTTTAATTCAAATTTGAATCAAGTGCCTCTGAATTATCCTCTTTTCGCTTTTTCCCATCCTGTTATTCTATGCACTCATTTAAATTTAATTGAACAGAGTTTAATTCAAATTTGAATCAAGTGCATCTGATTTGTTTTTGTTTTATTTTATTTTCACTTTTGTTCTGCTTCTAGCTAGTTCATTTTAGACCCCTACTCTTTTATCCTACACACTTAATTATTTAAATTCTATTTAAACAAGATTTAAATTGAGATTTAAATTTACAATTAAGTCGTGTTTACCTGACTGTTTGTGCACTTGCAGATAAGGCCCTTTAGCGCCCTGTGGTGAGCTGACGGGTGCTCCAGTGAGTTCCAGTGAGTGGAACTGCCTAGCCTGGCGGGTCTTGCACTGACTGTGTGTGAATCGGAGACACTCTGACCTCGTATCACGGGCAACACGCAAGGACGTCAGCAAGTTGTGTACCAGGTAAAGGGAGGCAACGAGTCCAAGGTGACACCAAACGGCAATTTTGTTTAATTTCCCGGCTCAGGCTTCTGCACGACAGAACCGCCCTTTTGGAGTAACTGCCCGTAAAGGGGACAGACTCTGAGTTCAGGGAAAACTCAATCTTGACCGGTCACGCTGGCCGTTGGCGCAAGTACCTTACCGAAGTGCACAATTGTGCTGGTGTTCCCTGTTTGAGAGGTTGCACCGTGTTACAAAGGGGACAGGTGGCCACGGACACCGCAGTAGAGTGTTTGAACGTCGAGGAAAGGTTGCCTGCCATTGAGTTCTTATCTGAGCACCCACAATTCACCCAGGCCTAAATTAGTGACATACAGTCATTTCACCTAATTGAAAGCCACAGAATATTACATATTCTTCAATTACTCAGGTGCGGGCCAACCCTTATGCTCTCGATCCATACCATCCCTCTAGGTTTTATGACACAACAGTGCACTCGCCTGACACCGTCATAAACCCAGCTGGAATAGGAAGTTTAAGTTTCACTTCTCCCCTCTAGCCCTTCTGTTTTAGTTTATTGCTATTCTATTTTTATTCCTTTCTATTTGTTTACTGCTCTATTTCTCATTTAATTGCAGCCACCCTGTTCTGGTTTTGCTTCTCTACTGTGTTTGTTTCTTTCAGTTCATGTAAAAGCAGAGCCTGTGAGAGCCATCACGGAAAACTGAGTAATAGATAGACGACCGAGCAGCGAGAGTCATCAAAGGACTCTTAGGGCTACCGCCTGTCAAAATCTTTATTCAAATCCGGCACTCACCCACACAAATTGACCCGCGTGGTCCTTTTGGCTATCGACAATTAAATGTCTAGCCTACATTCCACTAACTGTCTGCACCAGTTAACTGGAACCAAACCAAAGAATTATATAATCATGCATTATTATAAGTCGTTAGCCCTGCGCGTGCTTGCATTGGTTCTGTTTGTGCTGTCTTTCTCTCGCCAACAGCAAGCTAACGTGTTCAGAGCAGCCAGCCCCAGCACCCATGGGGACGGACTCAAGACCGGGTTGGGCTCCCTGACCAGCACGATCCTGCCCAACGACGCTGTGGATCCCCAGCACCTAAGCAACGAGCAGCTGGACGACAACCTGAATCGACTAATGGCCCACGATCCAATGCCGAGCTACAAAGAGTGGGCGAGAGTCATCCGAGCCATCGCGCACAACCTCAAGCTCCAGGCGGAGGACGCCCGGAGGAATCAGGCCCAGATTCATCGTCACCACGATCAGCGACTCGTCGAGACCCAGGACCAGCGTTGGACAGCGGACGAATCCAAACCCGAGCTGCAGGAGGAGCTGCAAAGACTTCAAAATGCCCTTGCAGAGCTCCACCTGGAGGTGGAGCGTAGAAAACTGACTGGAAAACTCCAACACAGCGAAGCTCCCCTAGCCAAAGCAGAAACAGACACTGCTGAAAGACAGACACACTAAAGCCCTGACCTGTGAAAATCATCTCAAACAGGCCCAGAAAGGAGTTATGGCTCCGAAACAACAAAGAGACTATGTGAATGAACTTGACACTGGTTACAGAGTACTGAAAAGTGGCATGGGAGGGGAAACACACATCACCGAGTTTCCCCTAACCAGTCAAGAAGCCCTAATTCCAAATGGGGTTAAAAGTCCACTGCCCAAAACGTCCAACGGCCAAGAACCTTCGCCAGCAGCTGTCACATCCAACTGCCAGCACCTGCGACAGGTTCTGATCCAAAAGCTTTCTGACCCTGCATCAGATCAAGGGCTCCCTGCTGCCATGGACCTAAAACGGGGCAGACTGAAAAACCCATACACTTGCTACAGCCGACTGCAAATGGCCTACTTCAGAGCATGTGGTCAGCCAGCGATGGAGGAAGGTTTCATCTTCAACACTCTGCTTCTCCGAGAGCTGCACCCTGCGGTGAGTGATCACCTGGCAGCCTTGGCCTGCTCACGCAGTATGTCTACTCAGCAGCTGCAAAACTTGGTTGACGAAGCTCACTCCAAGCAGAACACTGCTCCTGAAAAGACTGTAGAAAATCAAATCAGTTACACAGTCTCCGACCACTGCCCAGAAACCTGTCCTTACCTTTTTGAAAGACTGAGAAATGAAGCTGAAAGACAAAGCCAGACTCTCAAGTCACAAAGATGTGAGCTGAATGTGCAGTCGCACAGTCCAAATGAGGTCCACCTTGAACACACAGCTCCCACGCACCACACCATTGGTCGAGTGAGCCTGGTACCTCCGGTGTGTGTAGCGCAAATGGACACGTTTCTCTGTTTCACCCACAAAGACCCGCTAGACTGTTTTGAGCCCTTATTGAAAGCCAGACCGCTGAAAATCTGGGCTCAAGTGTGTGAACTTCTGCCTTCCCAGTCACCCAGACCACCTGAGCCAGACGGTCAGGTCACAGAGGTCGCTGGAAATCTCCCAGCTAACCGCGGGAACCCCGGCTCAGAGCACAGTTCAAGGTCGCCACCCGGCGTACTTCAACTCACCATAGACTGTAACTCTCTCTGCTCCAAGGTCACGACAGACTCACAGCTGAATGATGTAACTACAACAGACATTATTCTCACACTGGGGGCAGACAACTCAGCCTTCAGCCACACGCTGTTAAATGCTCTCAGTGAAGGAACACCGGACCTCCCATTTGTCAACAAGCAAACACACTTTCCACTAGACTTTCGTCTGCCAACCATGATGACTGTCAAGGACATCTGCGTTTTGAACTTCAAATGGAACAACCGGCATTTAACCCATCACTTCCTGGTCCTTCCAGACATCCTGATGCACTCTAATGCTCATACGGACAGTGCAAATGAGTTGTTGTGGGCCCCAATGACTGTACAGCTTCCTATTGTTCCTGTCAACACTGCCAACTTCCTGTCAGGCCAGACCACCCAAGAGGTCTGCATCCTGATCAACATACAGGAACCTGCAGTACCACCTTACACCAAAGGGGGTGCTGTTTGGCTCCACACACAGGAAATTGTAGTACCACCTTACACCAAAGGGGGTGCTGTTTGGCTCCACACAAAGTAAACGGTAGTACCACCTTACACCAAAGGGGGTGCTGTTTGGCTCAACAGGCAACGTGGTCAAACCCTAAGCCACATGCTGGGCTCCTTCACACTTTCACCTGAAGGCGTGGAACTTGGACTTGCTCTAAAAGCCACACCCCTAACTGAAGTGTCATCCTATGTAGTCCACAGCTGGCTCAACGAATGCATGGTCACAGACATCAGCATTCCCAAAGCCTACCATCTAGAATGGATAAGGGACCACGGCCCCTATGACTTTGAACTCAGGTTAACAGTCATTAACTTAATACCAGCTGCCATGGTCCCAGAAGGAAGCTTAAGCAACACAAGTTTCACAGCATCCTTCAAGAGCATCTCCATCACTTCCATCAAACTGGTACCCGCAGAACAGGTGCACAGAACGGAGCTGATGGAGGACAAACACCTTGCAGTACCCACAGTCGCTAACCAGCCTGCCTGTGAAACTCAGGAAAGCGCTGCACCTCGGACAGCCAACCTGACAGCTTACACCACAACAGAGGAGCCCTTCCCAAGGTTTGAGCCTAAAGGCCAACAGATCCAGAAAGATGCAAGTGCGCTAAAGAATGATGCAGACTGTCAAAGACTCAGAAACATCTTGCACAAATTCAAAGTGACATTTGACAAAGACCTTTTATGCTGTGGTCTCACTAAACTTCACACAGTGCATAGTGCAACACACCCAAATGCTCCTCCCACCTTAATCAGGCAGTACGAAGGTCACATCGCCCCACATGAACCAGTACAGGAGGTTGTTCATTCAACAGAAGGAAAAGGTGTTATCTGCCCATGCAACAGCACCTATTCAGTCCCTACCTGGTCCATTGTCAAACCAGACAGCAAGTGGCGACCCACCAGCGACTTCAGGAGGCTGAACCAGCAGGTGCCACTGCCACAACGTGCCAGAAAGCACAAGTCTGCACGGAGCGGAGATTCAGCTGCCTGTCAAAACTGCTATAACAGCACACCAGCGTTGACACTTGAGATACTGGTACCCCAACAACAGCGACCAGCCTGTCACAGATACCTCAAAGAGAATGCGTGCCAAGGAATGCCCACGGCCTACGTCGATGGACGTTCCTACAACCATGAGGGCATCCCACAGGCAAATGCAGGGGTACGATGGTTAAGAAACCAACCCTGCCAACCACAGAACAGCAGGTGGGGTCCCCAGTCATGTCAGTATGGTGAAGCAGCAGCTACGCTCAAAACCCTTCACGTCTCCTCAGCTCATAACATCAGGGAACTCATGTGCACAGACTCACACTTTGCCAGACCTTGTTTCACATGCCATCTTCTGGGCTGGAAACAAACTGGTTTCAAGACTGAATGCAACAAGCAGGTGAAACATCAACACATGTTCCAGACACGTGATCACCTCACCCAAGCACACGACATGATCGTTTACTGGGAAAAGGTGAAAAGATGCTTGAAGCAACCAGGGCGTGACAAAGGTGTGAACGACCAAACTAATGCCCTTGCCAAGACTGGCACACTGCATAACAAGCTATGGTCACACCCACCCCATTCACCCACCCTTAGTGTGGCAACAACAACCCGCAGCCAGCAGACTGTTCCTGCAACATTTCCCACCTTACTGCCACTGCCACTGACAACCAAACTTTCCAACATTTCCATTCGAAATGTTTTGTACCACCACTCATACCCCTCCAACCTCCCGTTCACGGCACCTGGTCCCATGACCGACCACATGCTGCGTGTCGGAGTGAACTTTCTAAAATATGTCCCTGATGTCTTCACAGCGCCAAAGCTTGTACTGCCACAGGGCCAAAAGGGGGGTGAACTGATATACACCCACGACACACCATGTGCCAAACACCATGGCACCAGAACTATTTATGAGACTTTGGAACAAGTGGCGTACTGGCCCAGCATGCAGAAAGATGTGGCAGAGTATGTCAGAGAATGTCAGGTTTGCTGTCAAGTCCAAACTGTAAACCCAAACTACAGAGCTCCACTGCAACGCAGAGGAGTCACGTTTCCACGGTCAGTCGACCAGAAAGACTGGACTGTAAAACCTCATCTGATGCTCATGGCCATCACAGACACCATACAGGAGTCAACTTAGGTGTTCCCCACAGAACTACTGATGGAATGGCAGGTGCCACTGCCTTTGCACCTGTACCAACCAGGAGACTTGAGTCTCATCACAGCCTGCTCTCCTCATCAGCATCGCAACAAGCTCCGCCTACAACTGAGAAAACAACTCGCCACACAGAGCCAAACCCTGCAAACCACCTGCAAATCCCGGAAAAGTATTGTGGCGGTTCTCTATACTCACAGTTTCCTGCTGATCCAAATGGCGAACTCAAGGAAGCAACTGTTTACAGTCCTCCAGAATGACTTTGCCCAAAATCAGCTGGTTATAGCTCTGTTGACAGACCTGCTGCGAGAAATTAGCTTCTCTATGGACAGAGTGGCTATGAATAGGATTCCTCAGTATCCTACACAAACTGTGCTGGACTTTGCTACTGGCAGACCCAAAGACACGGTCAATGTCATGTGGCGGCAACGTAACACCCATGCCAAGAAACACACCTCAGTTGCGGTAGCCTACCACAACAGCAACCCACGGCTGTGCCCGGCTCCCCACTTTCGCAGGTGTAGTTTCACCAAAGACTTTCAGTCCTTCTGCCCAAACCAGCTCTTCCTCAGAAACCACACTGAAGGAATGGGCCGGTTGCAGCTTATGACCAGCGACACACGCTGCCCTGCCGAGGCCAAGCCTCACACCCCAGTCATCGGAACACAAGCCGAGATTGTGGGTGATCGACTGCTCGTCCACACCCCCACTCATGCAGCCACCCTAACCTACAATCAGCACAACACCGCCACTCGTGTCAGCCTGCCCAATCCAAGTAAGTGGATCCAGGTACCCCTGGGTTCCATCCTTCACCGCAGCCATCTGGCGGTGCACTGTCTCTCAAGCAAAGAGGACCAGTCAGAACTGGAAATCCCATCTTCCCCCAGGGATCACCATCACACCTTAGATCCAGGAATGGAACTGAGGATTGACAAAGGGGGGTCCCAGCTAAGTGACAGTACTCCTATTGATGCAGCCCTCCAAGCACTCTCACGACTGCCTGTCCTGACCAGCTCACCTAAAGCCCAAGCTTGGACTCCTGCCAACACAACCCGTTGCCTCTCCATGGCAATCAAGTACTCACTCGCCCTGGGCCTGGCCTTCATCCTATCCCAAGGGATCAAAGGGATGCAAGAATCCATGGACAGGTGCTTATCTGCTCTCCCTCAAGGACCAGTAGGAACCACCTGCTGCGTGACCATCCGGATCCATGTGCCATCGAACTTGGTTACCGTCCAACGAAGTCCGCACAGGAACTTCGTTGGCCGAAAGGGGGAATCTGTAGCGTATGCACACGTATCAGGATAATCAATAAACTTTGGAGTTTTCAGAACGCTTTTAACCTGATGAACTTTGTTTGTTAATCACTAACTCGGCTCCGGACGACTGTGACTTTCGGCAGGTTTGTGGACCTGAGAGAGTAAACAGAAAACGGCAACTTCCTCACTTTGCTGACTTCAAAAGGAGCACCCCCCCCAGAGACTGACCAGATCCACATTCCAACACCCCACACACAGGGACACACAAAAACACACACACCGACAGACACAGAAACACACAATCATACATTTTGAACTGTATTTGTAAACTACCACTATGCTGAAATATATATTTCATATATTTTTAGGGCCTATGCATGTTTCCTAGTGTTTAAATGAGTGTATTTGTGCTAGTGTTAACGATATAATTTTGTCTGTAAACCATAACTTCTCTCCTATGCCTTTCTGACCTATCGAGTTTGGTCTCTCCGTAAAGCTCCGGACATGAGCTATTCACTGAGATATGTCACACAGCTGACAAATGCATTTTTCTATGTGTTTAATGATACTGTGAAGAACACACTCCTTTTGGAGATCTGATCTGGTAGTCATAAATCATTGGATTAAGTCGTGAGGCCAAACAGAGGGAAAGCTTTCCCGCCAACTTTGCACCCATGTTATTGGCTACCCCACCTCAAGGAGGTGTGTCGGCTTATCTGTCATAAAAGCAAAGACGCACAATTTCTTGGGTGTTCTCTCCCGATTGTCTCACGAGCATCTCGTGCACGTTTTTCCCGGACCTCTCCGGTGACCACGCGCTGCCATCGCGCTCAGCTTCGGGATCGCCATCTTCCAGCGAAACTCACTCTCGTCCTCAGTTCAAACCTTCCCGCTGAACGGAGGAAGCCAACGAACTGCACCAGCGCTAACCTGAAATTCGACACACGCAACCAATGCAAGTATACTGCCGTTTCTCAATCTTAGATGATGAAACTGATTTCCGTGCTGGCTTAGGACTGGTTGTGAGTTTGCTACTTGCCTTCTCTCTTTCCTTCTCTACTTCTATTCTTGTACATAGGTGTGTATTTTCTTGTATATATATTTAGATGTATAACCTCTGTATTCGTAGTTTGCATATATTAAAACGTTATTCATGCTCGATTGTTCTGTTTGTTCTTTCAGCTGAAAACCAAGTCACTTTAACGTTTTTCGATCGCTTTATGCTTTGAGTTATTTTCATGGCCAGAGAGTAACTCTGTTTATAATATTCTGTGAGGGACTTAGTTTGCTGGACAAACGAACAGTTTCTCTAAATAATCATTAAACCAGAACTTATCATATATGTAATTGATTATAATTTGTTGTAATTGATTCACAATATATGTTTAATTCCCCGTTGGGTCGATATATGAATCATAATTTATTCATAACCTTATGAATTATTATATTCATATTTCATCCATAAATTGATTAATAACCGCTACACATTTCGTTACAAGATGGCTGATGTGACATCAGAAGGCCTCAATGAGTACGTATAAAAAACTTCAATGTCGAATACTCTTTGGCCATATATATCAGTCGGTCAAATATGGACCACTATCTGGCTTGTCTAACATAAGATGGAGTCAATAAGTATGTATAGGAAGTTCATGATCGAGGACTTATTTGCCAGAAATATGTTCGGTAGGTCTAATGTGGACTTCTGTGGGTGAATTAACATCAGAAGGATGTTCAAAGTAGAAAGTTCAAGTACTAATTTGCCAGAAATATGTTCAGTAGGTCAAACATGGGCTCATGTATGGCTGAAGTAACATCAGAGTGAGGCAATGAGTGTGTATAGAAAGTTCATGACTGAGGACTCTTGGGACAAATTAGTTTTAAGTATGTCTAATATAGACTTCTGTATGGCTGAAATAAAATCAGGAGTCAATGAGCATGTATAGAATGTTCAAGATTGAGGACTAATTTGCCAGAAATATTTTCAATAGTTCGCCTGACCAGAGTGAGGCAAAGAGCAAGAGTATACAAAACTCATGATCGAGGACTCGGGGGACAATTTTTTTTTTTTTTTAAGCAAGTCTAATATCGATTTCTGTATGGCTGAAATAAAATCAGGAGTCCGTGAGTTTGTATAGAAAGTTCAAGATTGAGTACTCTTGGGCCAGAAATTATGTTCAGTAGTTTAAATATAGACTTCTAGATGGCTGATGTTACATCAGAAGGCATCAATGAGTATGTATAAAAAGTTCAATATTCAATTCTCTTTGCCCAGAAATTTGTTCAGTAGGTCTAATGTTGATTTCTGTATGGGTGAAGCAACATCAGTAGGAGTCAATAGTAATGTAAAACAGTTCAAGATTGAATAAACATATCAAATATCCATGTACATATCAATTCTCAATGGCTGATGTATCATCAGAAAGTATCAATGAGTTTGTATAAACAGTTCATGATCAAAGACTAATTTGCCCGAAATATGTTCAGTAGGTCAAACATGAGCACATGTATGGCTGAAGTAACATCAGAGTGAGGCAATGAGTGTGTATAGAAAGTTCATGATTGAGGACTCGGGACAAATTAGTTTTAAATATGTCTAATATAGACTTCTGTATGGCTGAAATAAAATTAGAAGGAGTCAATGAGCATGTATAGAATGTTTAAGATTGAGGACTAATCTTCCAGAAATATTTTCAGTAGGTCAGACTCATGTATGGAGTCAATGAGTATGTATAGAAAGTTCATGATTGAGGGAGGACTAGTTTGCCAGAAAACTACCTATTAGGTCAATTATACAAAACTCTATGGCTTACGTATCATCCAAAGGAGTCAATAATTATATATAAAAGTTCAACATCGAGTACTCTTTTGCTAGAAATATGGCTGACGTGTTATCATGATTCAATGAGTATGTTTAAAAAGTTCTTGATCACAGAAAGTTCATGATCGAGGATGCTAGGTCAGAAAAAAATTAAGTAGGTATAATCTAGCAGAAGTCTATGTTAGACCTACTTAATTTTTTATGGCTGAAATGCATGGATTTATTATACATTTTCTTTTTTGTATTAAAGAAGTATATGTGCCGTTGCATTGCAAAGCTTACAAATATTTAGTTTTTGCATTGAAGAGAAGACACATAACATATTTTCCAATTTCATTGCAGTACACTGAATAGAAAAAAAACATACACATGCTATAATATAATAACAAACTCATTTCGTCTGTGCAATGAAGAGATAACATAGCGATATTGCATAAGTTCTAACTTATTCATTTATGCTTTAAAGACGTAATATATATTTGCTGTAGCATTATATTGCATAAGAGAACACATAAGCTATGCGTTGTTTCATTGCGTTGTATGCAAGAACTAAATTATTCCTTCTGCACTGAAGAGATAACACATAACATATGTGGTTTTGCGATGAATGAAGTAACTCATAACACATAATATTTGCATTGCATTGTAGTAACTTAATCCGCTGTACAGAGAAGAGACTGCATTTACATACCAGAAAGAACTCTTTCCTTTGTGCATTGAATAGAAGTCAAATCACATATGCTGTTGCAATGTAATAAATACAAGAATTAACTGTTTTATGGCATTGCAACTAACATGAAAGTTATGCACTGTTTCCTTTATTGTACACAAAAACTAACTTATTCCTTATGCATTGAAGAGATAACACATTACATATGTGGGGTTGTGATGAATAAACTTACTCGTCCGGTATGCACTGAGATTTACCACATAACATGTGCATTGCAGTAACTTAAACCGTTTTGCAGTGCAGAGATAACACATAACCTGCATTCCATTGCAGCAACTTAATCCGTTTTGCAGTGAAGAGAAAACACGACAGGTGCTTGTTGCACTGCATTGCATACAAGAACTAACACTTTCCTTTGTTCATTGAAGAGAAAACAAATCACATATGCTGTTGCGTTGCAATAAATACAAGAACTATCTATTTCATTGCATTGCATACAATAATTAACTTATGTTGTGCATTGAAGAAATTAATATAACGTGCTTTTGCTGCTTTTTGCTGTATAACATGCTTTGCGCTTTTCAGTTTCTTGCATCGTATATGCATTGAAGAGATAATGTGTGGTGTTGCAAAACTAACTCATCCGTTTTTCACTGAGATTAATACATAACATATGCATTGCACTGCAGTAAGTTATTCCGTTTTGCACTTAATAGATAACAAAACAGGTGATTGTTGTGCTGCGTTGCATACAAGAACTAAGAACTAATTGCAAACAATAGTTAACTTATTAAGTTGTGCATAGAAGAAATTAATATAACATATATGTGCTATTGTATTTCAATGCCTTCAAGAAATAACAAGTTATGGACTGTTTCCTTGCAGTGAATACAAAAACTAACTTATTCCTATTGCATTGAAGAGATAACACATAACGAGTGGTGTTGCGATGAATGAACTAACACATCCGTTATGCATTGAGATTAACACATAACATGCATTGCATTAGTTTTGCAGTGAAGAGATAACAGGGCAGGTGCTTGTTGTACTGCCTTGCATACAAGAACGAACACGGATATGCTGTTGCATTGCAATGTCAGAACTGTTTCAGTGCATTGCAAACAATAGTTAACTTTATGTTGTGCATAGAAGAAAAACGTACTCGGTTACTAACGTAACCTTGGTTCCCTGAGATATGGAACGAGTACTGCGTATGGGGGAAAAGTCTCCCTTTTTCCCCGCTACTGAAGCCTTTTCAATAACGCAGTGTAACTGCACCGTCATTGGTTCACTCATAGACAAGTTGTTGAACCAGTGGCGGCGCGGCTCAGCTGCGTGGCCTATGGGAAGAGAGCGCGCGAACATTCCCGCCAAAAGGGGCGGGGTAATGTGCTATATAAGCGAGCGTTTCGCCATAGGCCATCAGGCCATATCGACTGAAGCGACGACCTAAGCCGCAGCCTCGTGGCACGGCAAGTAACGCAGTACTCGTTCCATATCTCAGGGAACCGAGGTTACGTTAGTAACCAAGTACGTTCCCTTTCGATATTTCACTCATACTGCGTATGGGGGAACGAATTCAACCGCGCCGTGCCACGGCTGGGGAACGACAGAACTTGACCGGACGCCGTAAGTGGGGACCAAGGACAAGTGAAGGCCGAAGCCACCGTTACCCTGTTACACTACGAAGGAGAGAACTCCTGGTTTTGTGCAAAAAGCGGAACACCTTGAGGGCCGTGAATTTACACTGAAAGGACCCGAGCATGTAAGGTCGGAACGTCCAACTGGTAGAATCTGACAAAAGTGGACGGCGAAGACCAGCCGGCCGCTTCACAAATGTCTTTGATTGAGACTCCACTGGACCAGGCCCACGATGAAGCCATGCCTCTAGTGGAAATGGGCCCTAACTCCGATGGGGCAAGTAGCACCCACAGAGGAGTATGAAAGAGCTATAGCGTCAACGATCCATCGTGATAGACGTTGTTTTGAGACCGGGAACCCTTTGGTGCGGCCACCAAAACAAATGAATAGCTGATCAGACTGGCAGGCTGTGATCGCTCGATGTAGACGCGTAGAGCCCTAACTGGGCATAGAGATTCCAGCTCTGGCTCGTCCGATGAACGGGGAAGCGCAGAGAGTGAAATCACTTGTGCTCTGAACGGCGTTGAGAGCACTTTGGGAACGTAGCCAACCTTTGGTTTCAGAATGACCATGGAGTCGTTTGGACCGAACTCAAGGCATGCAGGGCTCACCGAGAGTGCCTGCAGATCGCCGACCCGCTTCACTGATGCTAAAGCAAGTAGTAAGGCGGTTTTGAGCGTTAAGGGTCTGAGGCCCGCTAGACGCAGTGGCTCAAAAGGAGGACCTTTAAGAGCTCTGAGGACCACGGAGAGGTCCCAGGGGGGAACAGTGAGGGGACGAGGAGGATGCAATCGCCTAGAGCCCCTCAGGAACTTAATGACCAAATCATTCCGCCCTACTGATTGTCCAGCAATGGGCAAGTGAAACGCTGCAATGGCTGCTATGTAGACCTTAAGCGTAGAGGGGGCTCGCCCCAACTCCAAACGCTCCTGGAGAAAGGTTAGAATGGAAGAAACATCACATTCTTCCGGGTCTATGTTGCGTGTGGAACACCAGCTAACAAAGACCGACCACTTCTGGGCGTAGAGGTGTCTTGTAGACGGGACTCTCGCCTGTGAAATGGTATCTAGCACTTCCCTCGGAAGGTCAGGTGGTTCCTGTCAAGGATCCACAGATGTAGAGCCCAAAGCTCTGGCTGCGGGTGCCAGATTGTTCTGTTCGCCTGAGAGAGGAGGTCCTGTCTCAGGGGGATTAGCCATGGGGCTTTTGTGTAAAGCCGGAACAGCTCCGAGGTCCAGATTGTTCTTCCCGGGTATATGAGTCGCTCTGAGCGACTGAACCCTTGGGGATGCCCATTCCAGAAGGACGTTTCGCCAGAGCGCATAAGCGGCTGGACGAAAGACCCCCCTGGCGATTTATATAGGAGACCACTGTCATACTGTCCGACTGGACTAATACGTGGCGATCCGTCAGATAAGCCCGGAAGGCATGGAGGGCTCGTGCCACTGCCAGCATTTCGAGGCAGTTGATATGTAGGTGGCTTTCCTCGTGTGTCCACGAGCCGAAGACCGGATTGCCCTCGCACAGAGCGCCCCAACCCGAGTTGGACGCATCTGTCAAAAGTACCATTCTTCGTGACACCGCCTGAAGGGGTACTCCAAGTGTGAACCAAGTGGGGTTCATCCAGGGTTTCAGGGCTGCCAGACAGGCCTGATTGACATTGAGGCGCAGGCTACCGTGACGCCAAGCGTAGGGAGGTACCCGAACCTTCAACCAGTACTGCAGAGGCCGCACGAAGTAGGCCAAGCTGGAGAACTGGGGAGGCGGAAGCCATGAGCCCTAGCAACCTCTGGAACAGCTTCAGAGGGAGGTAGGCTTTGTTCTTGACAGAGGCCGCGAGCTGCTGAATGGCCAGAGCGCACTCTGGCGAGACTACTGCCGTCATACGGACAGAGTCGAAAACTGCGCCCAGGAATGAGATACGTTGAGTGGGAAGCAGTGAGCTCTTGGCTGGGTTGACCCTGAGACCCTGGCACTGTAAGTGGCTGAGAAGCACGGATCTGTGGTGCTCTAGTTCTGTGCGCGAGCTGGCTAGAATGAGCCAGTCGTCGAGGTAGTTTAAAACGCGTATTCCCATCTGTCTCAGAGGGGAAAGAGCTGCGTTCATGCACTTTGTAAAGTGCGAGGAGCCAGGGAGAGCCCGAAGGGGAGGACCATATTGGTAAGCCACACCTTCGAACGTGAATCTCAAGAATCGCCTGTGATGGGGGGCTATCTGGATGTAAAAAGTAAGCGTCCTTCAGATCCAGTGAACAGAACCAGTCCTCGTGGTAAATCTGCGCGAGGATCTGCTTTAGCGTCAGGACTTTGAACTTTCGCTTCATGAGGGAAAGATTCAGTAACCTGAGGTCCAGAAGGGGTCTGAGACCGCAGTCTTTCTTCAGCACCAAGAAGTAACAGCTGTAGAAGCCCGACTCGCTCTCTGGGAAGGGGACTATTTCTATAGCCCCTTTTCTCAACAGAGTTAAAACCTGGAGAACATGTGCGTCGTCCGCTTGCACCGAAGTCTGAAAGACCCCGCCAAACCGTGGAAGTCTTTTGGCAAATTGGAGCGAGTAGCCCTGGCTTATGACCTTCAGAATCCAGTCTGACACGCCGGGGATGGCTTTCAAAGCCTCGGCCCGGGTGGCGAGAGGGAGAATATCGGATGACGGCCCGCTTAGAAGGGGGTCAGACACCGAGGAAGAGGAAATTTGCTCTTGAACATGTTAGTTCCACCGAGCACGAGTGAGCATTAAGCTCGCTTTCAGTGAGCGCATACGTCCTCATGAACGTGGCTTGCACAAACACGTATATGCTGTTGCATTGCAAGGCATCAAGAACTGTTTCAGTGCTTTGCATACAATAGTTAACTTATTAGCTGTGAATAGAAGAATTTTATATACTGTTTCCTTGCATTGTGTACAAAAACTAACCTATTCCTATTGCATTGAAGAGATAACACATAACGTATGGTGTTGCGATGAATGAACTAATGCATTGCATTGCAGAAAGTCATTTGCAGTGAATAGTTGACAAAACAGGTGCTTGTTGCGCTGCGTTGCATACAAGAACTAACTTTTGCTTTGTGGCTTGAAGAGAAAACAAATCACATATGCTGTCGCATTGCAATGCATCAAGAACTGTTTCAGTGCCTTGCATACAATATAGTTAACTTATTACGCTGTGAATAGAAGAAATGTATATAAAATATGTGTTGCTGAATTGCAACTTGTAAGTTATGCACTCACTGACTCCTGATCTTATTTCAGCCATACAGAAATCGATATTAGACTTTCTTAAAAAAAAAAAAAATTGTCCTTGAGAGTCCTCTTTGCCTCACTCTGATGTTACTTTAACCATACATGAGCCTATGTTTGACCTACAGAACATATCTCTGGTAAATTTGTCCTTGCTCATGAACTTTTTAAACATACTCACTGACTCCTTCTGATGTAATGTCTGCCATAGAGTATTGCTGTGGTGAGGGGGGCGTGGTTTAGCGGAATCTGCAGCGGGAGAGAGAGAGAGGAGACACGCGGTGTCTGAGTGGATTAGACGCAAATGATAATCACCTGTTTCTTGTTTCAGTAATTGGCGTGGAGAGAGTATTTAACGCCAGGAGAAACAGGAGCCTGCGAGAGAGAGAAGGACTGCTGGCTGTTTTCCCCACTCCCTGCATCTCTGTTATTGGAGTGAACTGTGGATTTGCTTTTTGATCGTTTTGTGCCTATCTGCACGCTGTTTTGTTATCATTTGTTTTTGTCTGAAATAAACAGCCAGTAGTCACCGCTGACCCTGTCCTCTTCCCTCCTTAACTTACGAACTTTGTTACACTGGTGCCGAAACCCGGGAGGGAAGATGGATGCTGCCGCCATGCCAGAGTCCTCCGCTGCGCCATTTGCGGAAATAATTACATCCCTCGCGGTCATGCAACATGACCAACACCAGGCCCTGCTGGACTTAAGACAAGATCAGGAGAGGCGGTTCCAGGCTGTCCTCCAAGCCCAGCAAGAAGACCGCGAGAGGTTCCGGAGCTGGATGGACCGGGAGGCTCGGCCGGGAGCCTCGGACCAAAGTGCTGTGCCCGCCCACCTCCCACTCAATAAAATAGGGGCCTGAGGACGACCCGGAGGCATTCATCGACTTGTTCGAAACATCCGCCAAGATCTGTGGCTGGCCGCGGGACCAGTGGCCGATGCGCCTGGTCCCGTTGCTCTCCGGGGAGTCCCAGGTAGCGGCACAGCAGCTTCCGGTGCGGAGCCTCCTGGACTTCGACGACCTCAAGAGGACCATCATCCAGCGGGTCGGCCGGAGCCCAGAACAGCATCGCCAGTGTTTCCGCTTCCTGGAGCTAGGCGAGTCCGGCCGACCCTTCGTGATGGCCCAACAGCTCCGGGACTCCTGCCGCAAATGGTTGCTGGCCGGCGGAAGCGACGTGGAGGAGATCATCGACCGAGGAAAATGGCCGAGTGGGTCCAGTGCCACCGCCCCACGTCGCTGGAGTCGGCTATCCAACTCGCGGAGGATCATATGGTGGCATGCCCCGGGGTCGGCGAACCTTTGTCATCCGCTTCTCTCTCTCCTTCTCTTCAATCTCCTTCTCTCTCTCGCCCTGTCCCTTTACCCAGGTCTCGTCCACCCGGCACTCCTCGAGTGGCCATATTCCTTATGCGGCTCCCAGAGTCCCGCCCAAGGGGGGCGGGACTGGCACCAGCCAGGTTGGACGTGGCTCCTGTGTCTCCGCTCTCTCCACGCCAACCGTCTAATCCACCCTCTGCCACTGGAGCGGCGGGGAGGTCTGGGCTGGCCTGTTGGCGTTGCGGGGACCCGGGCCATTTCATGGACAGGTGTCCTGTAATGGAGGTGGGAACAATGGTCCGGATCCCGGATGTCCCGCAGGCTGCCCCCGGTCAAGCTGGGTGGTACTAAATACCTGTGAGTATCGAGGGGGGTACCTATCAGGCATTAGTGGATTCAGGATGTAACCAAACCTCGATCCATCAAAATCTGATACAATCCGGGGCATTGGATAATAGCCGCGTGGTTAAGGTGCGGTGTGTGCACGGGGATGTGGTAGAGTATCCTATTGTGCCAGTCATTATTCAATTTAGGGGTCAAAAGCATAGCGTTGAGGTGGCAGTTAACCCGCACCTCCAGCATCCGTTAATTTTGGGAACGAATTGGCCAGCGTTTACAGAATTATTAGGGGTTTTATGTACGGATGCTTCTTGGGGAAAAAATGCACTGGAGGGGAGCGTGAGTGTGCAGGCGGGAGAGACTGAATCGGGACCTCTGAGTACTGCCTCAGGGGAACAGAGCGAAATCGAGAGACTTATTCTCTCGGAGCGCGATGATTTCCCCCTGGAGCAGTCTCAGGATGAGACGCTGAAACGTGCGTTTGAACAGGTCAGTACCATCGACGGTCAGCCTCTCCATCCGGGACAACCGCTTACCTATCCATATTTTGCAATTATAAAAAATAGGTTGTATCGAGTGACCCAAGACGCTCAGACAAAAGAAGATACAACCCAGCTGTTAGTTCCTAGGAGCCACAGGGAAATGCTTTTTTAAGCGGCTCATTCTAATCCAATGGCTGGACATTTAGGACAGGGAACGACACTTAATCGCCTCATGACCCGTTTTTTTTGGCCGGGCATTCACGAGAATGTGCGCAGGTGGTGCGCGGCTTGTCGTGAATGTCAGTTGGTAAACCCACCGGCCACCCCAAAAGCACCTTTGCGCCCCCTCCCATTAATGCAGGTCCCCTTCGAGAGAATTGGCATGGACCTCATCGGGCCATTAGAGCGATCAGCAAGAGGACATCGTTTTGCATTGGTCATTGTGGATTATGCAACACGATATCCAGAAGCAGTGGCTCTCCGCAACATTTCCGCTAAGAGTGTTGCTGACGCACCATTTTCTTTAATCTCCCGAGTGGGGATTCCTAAGGAAATCCTCACTGATCAGGGCACGGCGTTTATGTCATGGACGTTACGCAAACTTTACAAATTTTTGGGCATTAAATCGATTCGGACCAGCGTCTTTCACCCACAAACGGACGGGCTGGTCGAACGTTTTAATCGCACGCTTAAAACAATGATTCGTAAATTCGTTCAGGAAGACGCCAAAAATTGGGACAAATGGTTGGAACCCCTGTTGTTCGCTGTGTGAGAGGTCCCGCAAGCCTCCACGGGGTTTTCCCCCTTCGAGCTTCTCTATGGTCGTCAGCCCAGAGGGGTGTTAGACGTCATAAGAGAGGCTTGGGAGGACGGACCTTCTCAATCTAAAAACGAAATTCAGTATGTGCTGGACCTGAGAACAAAACTCCACACTTTGGGGCGGCTATCGATGGAGAATTTGTTGCAGGCCCAGGACAAACAGAGCCGGCTGTATAACAGGGGGACCAATTTGCGTAAATTTGCACCGGGAGATAAAGTGCTTGTATTACTCCCAACATCAAGTTCAAAATTACTTGCAAAGTGGCAAGGACCGTTTGAGGTCACACGGCAAGTTGGAGAGCTCGATTATGAGGTAATACGCTCAGATAGGAGAGGAGCACGTCAAATTTATCACCTCAATCTCCTGAAAAAATGGAATGAGGGAGAATCAGTGATGCTGGCGACGGTGATTAGCGGAGAGGATGATCTCGGGCCAGAGGCGAATATAAAACAACAATCTCTCGCACTGGCCCCAGGGGGAGATCACCTCTCGCCCTCCCAGCTCATTGATTTAACCAAATTACAGGCAGAGTTTGCTGACGTGTTTTCTCCCCTACCTGGCCGTACAAACCTTATTCAGCACCATATCGAGACAGAGCCGGGCGTGGTGGTTCGCAGCCGGCCGTATCGCTTGCCTGAACACAAGAAAAAAGTAGTTCAGGAAGAATTAGGTGCGATGCTTGAAATGGGGGTAATAGAAGAATCCAGCAGTAACTGGGCGAGCCCGATAGTTTTAGTTCCTAAGACGGACGGCTCGGTCCGGTTCTGTGTGGATTATCGCAAGGTGTATGCTGTGTCGAAATTCGACGCATATCCAATGCCACGGGTTGACGAATTGCTTGATCGGCTTGGTACGGCTCGTTTTTAATCGACACTGGACTTAACAAAGGGTTATTGGCAGATCCCCTTGTCTCCATTATCCCGAGAAAAAACAGCTTTCACAACGCCGTTTGGATTACACCAATTTGTTACACTTCCGTTCGGGCTGTTCGGGGCCCCGCTACCTTTCAGCGGCTGATGGACAGGGTTTTACGGCCCCATGCTGCATATGCGGCTGCCTATCTAGATGATATCATCATATTTAGTAATGACTGGCAGCGGCATATGCAGCATTTGAGGGCGGTCTTGAAGTCGCTGAGGGGAGCCGGACTCACGGCCAACCCGAAGAAGTGTGCAATTGGGCGCGTGGAAGTAAAGTATCTGGGCTTCCACTTGGGGCATGGACAGGTGCGTCCCCAAATTGATAAGACGGCAGCAGTTGCGACCTGTCCGCGCCCTAAGACCAAAAAGGAGGTGAGACAGTTTTTGGGGCTGGCGGGATATTATAGAAGGTTTGTGCCTAATTATTCGGACCTCACCAGCCCCTT
This sequence comes from Ancherythroculter nigrocauda, assembly GCA_036281575.1. Taxonomy (NCBI): domain Eukaryota; kingdom Metazoa; phylum Chordata; class Actinopteri; order Cypriniformes; family Xenocyprididae; genus Ancherythroculter; species Ancherythroculter nigrocauda. The sequence goes on along the minus strand of VTFQ01000023.1, from coordinate 15,181,356 downwards.
GACTGATCTTACTAAAAAGGAGGCACCAGATACGGTCCAGTGGACGGAGCTGTGTCAGCAGGCGTTTACCCAAGTAAAGGCTGCTCTGTGTGGCGGGCCGTTGCTTCACTCTCCTGATTTCTCTCTCCCTTTCTTGTTGCAGACTGACCCGTCGGACAGGGGGCTGAGTACTGTCCTGTCCCAGGAGATAGAGGGTGAGGAACGGCCGGTGCTGTACATTAGTCGCAAGCTCTCTAAGAGAGAGACTAAGTACAGCACCGTGGAGAAGGAGTGTTTGGCCATCAGGTGGGCTGTCCTCACCCTCTGCTATTATCTTCTGGGACGGGAATTCACCCTCTGTTCGGACCATGCCCCTCTGCAGTGGCTCCACCGCATGAAGGATACCAACGCGCGGATCACCCGTTGGTATCTAGCTTTACAGCCTTTTAAATTCAAGGTGGTCCACAGGCCGGGTGTTCAGATGGATGTGGCCAATTTCCTCTCCAGAAATGGGCGGTGGGGGTATGTGGCGAGGGGGGCGTGGTTTAGCGGAATCTGCAGCGGGAGAGAGAGAGAGGAGACGCGCGGTGTCTGAGTGGATTAGACGCAAATGATAATCACCTGTTTCTTGTTTCAGTAATTGGCGTGGAGAGAGTATTTTAACGCCAGGAGAAACAGGAGCCTGCGAGAGAGAGAAGGACTGCTGGCTGTTTTCCCCACTTCCTGCATCTCTGTTATTGGAGTGAACTGTGGATTTGCTTTTTGATCGTTTTGTGCCTATCTGCACGCTGTTTTGTTATCATTTGTTTTTGTCTAAAATAAACAGCCAGTAGTCACCGCTGACCCTGTCCTCTTCCCTCCTTAACTTACGAACTTTGTTACAATTGCATATTTGACTTATTTCTGGCCAAAGAGTACTTAGTCTTGAACTTTCTACTTTGAACTTTTGAACGTTTCATACATTACTATTGACTCCTTCTGATGTTAATTCACCACCACCTAATTCACATTAGACCTACCGAACATATTTCTGGCAAATTAGTCCTCGATCATGAACTTCCTATACATACTTATTGACTTCATCTTATGTTAGACAAGCCAGATAGTGGTCCATATTTGACCGACTGAACACATATATGGCCAAAGAGTATTCGACATTGAAGTTTTTTATACGTACTCGTTGAGACCTTCTGATGTCACATCAGCCATCTAGAAGTCTATATTTGACCTACTGAACATATTTCTGGCCCTAGTGTACTCAATCTTGAATTTTTTATACAAACTCACGGACTCCTGATTTTATTTCATCCATACAGAATTCGATATTAGACTTGTTTAAAAAAAAAAAAAAATCCCCACAGTCCTCGATCATGAGTTTTGTAAACTCCTTGCTCTTTGCCTCACTCTGATGTTACTTCAGCCATACATGAGTCTGACCTGCTGATAATATTTCTGGCAAATTAGACCTTGACAATAAACTTTTTAAACATACTCATTGACTCCTTTTGATGAAAGGTCAGCTGAACAGTATTGCATATTTCACCTAAGGGACATATTTCTGGCCAAAGACTACTCGATCTTGAACTTTTTATATTTACTTACTGATGCCTTCTGATATCACATTAGCCATACTGAGGTAAATTTTTGACCAAATGAACATATTTCTGGCCCAGGAGTATTCAATCTTGAACTTTCAATACATATTCATTGATACACTCTGATGTTACTTCAGCCATATATGAACCCATTTTGACCTAGTGAAAAAATTTCTGACAAATGAGTCCTCAACAATGAAATTTCTATACAGACTCATAGGCTCCTTCTGTTGTTAGATCAGACAGACAGAAGTCAATATCTGACCTACTGAACATATTTCTGGAAATTAGACCTCAATCTTGACTTTTCTAAACCAACTCATTGACAACTCCTGAATTTATTTCAGCCATACATAAGTCCATATTAGACCTACTTAAAATTATTTTTTGTCCCAAGAGATCGTGTATTTTGCATACATACTCTTTGCCTCACTCTAATGTTACGTCAACCATACATGAGCCTATGGTTGAGCTACAGAACATATCTCTGGTAAATTTGTCCTTGCTCATGAACTTTTTAAACATACTCACTGACTCCTTCTGATGTTATGTCTGCCATAGAGTATTGTATATTTTGACTTATTTCTGGCCCAAGAGTTCTCAGTCTTGAACTTTCTACTTTGAAATTTTGAACGTTTCATACATTACTATTGACTCCTTCTGATGTTAATTCACCCACAAAAGTCCACATTAGACCTTCCGAACATATTTCTGGCAAATTAGTCCTCGATCATGAACTTCCTATTCATACTCATTGACTTCATCTGATGTTAGACAAGCCAGATAGTAGTCCATATTTGACCGACTGAACATATATATGGCCAGAGTATTCGACATTGAAGTTTTTATACGTACTCATTGAGGCCTTCTGATGTCACATCAGCCATCTAGAAGTCTATATTTGACCTACTGAACATATTTCTGGCAAATTAGACCTCAATCTTGAACTTTCTAAATTGACTCGTTCTGAATTTATTTCAGCCACACTAAAGTCCATATTAGACCTACTTAAAATTAAATTTTGTCCTAGGAGATCATGTATTTTGTATACATACTCAGAGGTGTCAAGTAACGAAGTACAAATACTTTGTTACCTTACTTAAGTAGAAATTTCGGGTATCTATACTTTACTGGAGTAATTATTTTTCAGCCGACTTTTTACTTCTACTCCTTACATTTTCACGCAATTATCTGTACTTTCTACTCCTTACATTTTAAAAATAGTCTCGTTACTCGTATTTCATTTCGGCTTGAAAAGAAAAAACAAACAAACAAAAAAAAAAAACTATCCAGATAAATCGCGCCATCCGGATAGAGTGAATTTGATTGTGGTTGGATGAGAAGTATAAACATATACCATTCTGACACCCTATTGGTTTGTACACGATCCATCACACCTGCACATGTCACAAATCACGTCACACTCCAGCAAGGAGGACAGTGTTGTAGGTCGTTACTCAAAAAAAAGATTATTTCTTAAAAGTTATTATTTTTCCACTACTGGCTCATTTAGGCTATCAAACGGGTGCTTTCTCTTCGTCCTCCGCAAATTAAGCTACAGTAGGTAGTTCGGTAGAGAGGCGTTTGAGTAAATTAACGTATACACCGGTTTTTAAACTTTTTTTAGCGCGACCCTGTTTATTTATGTGACCCATAGTCATATACAACCATGTAGCTAAAGAAGCCAAAACTAGTTAATCTAAAATGAAACTGAAGGTAAACCTGCGTTGCTCTCATGGTGTTATACCTCTCTCTTTCGGTGAAGTGGAGCAGTGCTCTTGCTGAATGGCACGATTGCACTACAGACTATTGTACCTTTTATATGTTTTTTTTGTTTGTTTGTTTTTTGTTTTTAACTGTATTTTATTTTTTATAACGAACAAGCTGCGATGTCACGTTTCCAGAGCTTTGTTGTGTGCGCGTGAGGCGCGGGCGCGATCAAACAGTCTTTGCAGGGGATTTGCCTCATCGTCATGGCAACTGTTCGTGGCCAGGTCAGATTACGTCAGAGTTTGTTGACGTTTGTTGGATGCTCAGACGACCAAACAAACGCCGATTAAACATGTTCAGTCTGGTAAAAAACAGACTCCGACCAACGCCAACAGGGTTATCACACCTATCCAACAAACTCCAACAGACGAGTGCGGTGTGAACTGAAACAGCTGAAAACTACCCGCATCTGACGGGTTGGCGGGTGTTAATGTCAAACCCTGATTGTTACTAAGCCTGCCCAGGGTACACCAAATCTTGTCCGTTGCCCTCACAGATTCCTGCAGTTAAGCTTGGATGTACATGTACATTCCAATAAATGTCACACAAATTTCCCAGCATCCTCCTGTTTCCACACCTGCACTCACTTCCCTCGTCATCTCCCCATCATCACGGATCACCTGCACCTGGACTTGATTATCTTCACTCCCTTTATATTGCACTCACTCCTTTCACTCCTCGTCCGTCTTATGTTATGTTAAGTGTATGTTTGGTACTCCTTGCCTGTGTTTATTAAAGTAGTGTCTATAATTGTGGAAATCCGTATCTGCCTCATCCTTCTACCAGTACACCGTAACATAGTCATCATATCTTCCACTCCACGAAACACATGTTAATGCTCAGTCGTACACATATATGGTGCTTCAATGTATTTGTAATAAAATGCGTTCATTTTCAGTGGGCATATATGCGGCTGAACGGGTAGCCTAGAGCATCCCAAATTTTTCAACATTAACATTTTAATATAACATTATAGTCATTATGGCCTTTAGAAAAATGTTTTTTTCAGGAGGTGGAGTGCACAATAGGCCCCTGTGGCACGGCCTAAGCTTTTGTCCTTAATGGCATTTTTTCCCCTACATTACTTTTACTTTTATACTTTAAGTAGTTTTGAAACCAGTACTTTTACACTTTTACTTGAGTAAAAAGCTTGAGTTAATACTTCAACTTCTACAGAAGTATTTTTAAACCCTAGTATCTATACTTCTACTTGAGTAATGAATGTGAATACTTTTGACACCAGTGTACATACTTTTTGCCTCACTCTGATGTTACTTCATCCATACATGAGCCTATGTTTGACCTACAGAACATATCTCTGGTAAATTTGTCCTTGCTCATGAACTTTTTAAACATACTCCCTGACTCCTTCTGATGTTATGTCTGCCATAGAGTATAGCATATTTGACCAACTGAACATATTTCTGGCCCAAGAGTACTTAATCTTGAACTGTCTATACAAACTCACTGACTCCTGATCTTATTCAGCCATACAGAAATTGATATTAGACATGCTTAAAAAAAAAAAAAAGTTGTCCTTGAGAGTCCTCTTTGCCTCACTCTGATGTTACTTTAACCATACATGAGCCTATATTTGACCTACAGAACATATCTCTGGTAAATTTGTCCTTGCTCATGAACTTTTTAAACATACTCATTGACTCCTTCTGATGTTATGTCTGCCATAGAGTATAGCATATTTGACCTATGATTGATTGATTGATTGAAATTTTTTTTATTTCACACACTTCATCATTTTAAAGACAAAATTAACAATAATTAAGAAAAGTTAATGTGTGTAAAAACTGAACCTACTGAACATATTTCTGGCCCAAGAGTACTTAATCTTGAACTGTCTATACAAACTCACTGACTCCTGATCTTATTTCAGCCATACAGAAATCGATATTAGACTTGCTTAAAAAAAAAAAAAAAAGTTGTCCTTGAGAGTCCTCTTTGCCTCACTCTGATGTTACTTTAACCATACATGAGCCTATATTTGACCTACAGAACATATCTCTGGTAAATTTGTCCTTGCTCATGAACTTTTTAAACATACTCATTGACTCCTTCTGATGTTATGTCTGCCATAGAGTATAGCATATTTGACCTATGATTGATTGATTGATTGAAATTTTTTTTTATTTCACACACTTCATCATTTTAAAGACAAAATTAACAATAATTAAGAAAAGTTAATGTGTGTAAAAACTGAACCTACTGAACATATTTCTGGCCCAAGAGTACTTAATCTTGAACTGTCTATACAAACTCACTGACTCCTGATCTTATTTCAGCCATACAGAAATCGATATTAGACTTGCTTAAAAAAAAAAAAAAATTGTCCTTGAGAGTCCTCTTTGCCTCACTCTGATGTTACTTTAACCATACATGAGCCTATGTTTGACACAGAACATATCTCTGGTAAATTTGTCCTTGCTCATGAACCTTTTAAACAAACTGACTGACTCCTTCTGATGTAATGTCTGCCATAGAGTATTGCATATTTGACTTATTTCTGGCCAAAGAGTACTTAGTCTTGAACTTTCTACTTTGAACTTTTGAACGTTTCATACATTACTATTGACTCCTTCTGATGTTAATTCACCCACAGAAGTCCACATTAGACCTACCGAACATATTTCTGGCAAATTAGTCCTCGATCATGAACTTCCTATACATACTAATTGACTCCATCTTATGTTAGACAAGCCAGATAGTAGTCCATATTTGACCGAATTAACATATATATGGCCAGAGTATTCGACATTGAAGTTTTTATACGTACTCATTGAGGCCTTCTGATGTCACATCAGCCATTTAGAAGTCTATATTTGACCTACTGAACATATTTCTGGCAAATTAGACCTCAATCTTGAACTTTCTAAATTGACTCGTTCTGAATTTATTTCAGCCACACTGAAGTCCATATTAGACCTACTTAAAATTAGTTTTTGTCCCAAGAGATCATGTATTTTGTATACATACTTTTTGCCTCACTCTGATGTTACTTCATCCATACATGAGCCTATGTTTGACCTACAGAACATATCTCTGGTAAATTTGTCCTTGCTCATGAACTTTTTAAACATACTCACTGACTCCTTCTGATGTTATGTCTGCCATAGAGTATTGTATATTTTGACTTATTTCTGGCCCAAGAGTACTCAGTCTTGAACTTTCTACTTTTAAATTTTGAACGTTTCATACATTACTATTGCCTCCTTCTGATGTTAATTCACCCACAGAAGTCCACATTAGACCTTCCGAACATATTTCTGGCAAATTAGTCCTCGATCATGAACTTCCTATACATACTCATTGACTTCATCTGATGTTAGACAAGCCAGATAGTAGTCCATATTTGACCGACTGAACATATATATGGCCAGAGTATTCGACATTGAAGTTTTTATACATACTCACTGAGGCCTTCTGATGTCACATCAGCCACACTGAAGTCCATATTAGACCTACTTAAAATTAGTTTTTGTTCCAAGAGATCATGTATTTTGTATACATACTTTTTGCCTCACTCTGATGTTACTTCATCCATACATGAGCCTATATTTGACCTACAGAACATATCTCTGGTAAATTTGTCCTTGCTCATGAACTTTTTAAACATACTCATTGACTCCTTCTGATGTTATGTCTGCCATAGAGTATAGCGTATTTGACCTACTGAACATATTTCTGGCCCAAGAGTACTTAATTTTGAACTGTCTATGTAAACTCACTGACTCCTGATCTTATTTCAGCCATACAGAAATCGATATCAGACTTGCTTAAAAAAAAAAAAAAAAAATTGTCCTTGAGAGTCCTCTTTGCCTCACTCTGATGTTACTTTAACCATACATGAGCCTATGTTTGATCTACAGAACATATCTCTGGTAAATTTGTCCTTGATCATGAACTTTTTAAACATACTCACTGACTCCTTCTGATGTAATGTCTGCCACAGAGTATTGCATATTTGACTTATTTCTGGCCAAAGAGTACTTAGTCTTGAACTTTCTACTTTGAAATTTTAAAAGTTTCATACATTACTATTGACTCCTTCTGATGTTAATTCACCCACAGAAGTCCACATTAGACCTACCGAACATATTTCTGGCAAATTAGTCCTCGATCATGAACTTCCTATACATACTCATTGACTTCATCTGATGTTAGACAAGCCAGATAGTAGTCCATATTTGACCGACTGAACATATATATGGCCAGAGTATTCGACATTGAAGTTCCCTTTCGTGGGAACTATCGACGCTACGTCGGATGACGTGATGGGAACCCTCTGTATTTTGTGTTCGTGAAGCACCTCTGTATCCAACCAATGAAAAGACGCGACGTCAGAGGCGGGTGACGTCACGGATCAGGAAGCTATAAAGCACACCTGAACACAAAGCACGCCAGCTTCTGTTGTCTTCAGCAAGCGTTCTCTGTATCTTGTCTGTCTTATTTATTGTTGTCTGTCTGATATATATATACATATTCACACAGTGATCTCTTCGTCCGAGGACAAGAGTTTCAAAGCACAAAAATAAGACAAAAAGCATTATGGCGGAAAAGCAGCAACAGTTTAAAAAGTGTACTCCTCCTTGTCCACGCTACATAGTGACAGGAGATTCACACGACATGTGTGTGAAATGCCTGGGGGTTGAGCATGCACAGGCGGCTCTCGAGGGAGCCGTCTGTGTACACTGCGATCAGCTCACCCTCAGAGTGCTGCGATCTCGCCGGGCGCTCTTTGAGGAGGGCGCCGAGGCGAGTGTTCCCCGCGGGTCTGGTCCCGCTGCTGCCGAGGCACAGCGAAGGCTGCACTCGTGGGGTTCACAGATGGATCTAGCAGAGGGGGAAGAGACGGGCACTGCCCTATCGCTTCCCTTACCTGCTAGACCCAGTGTCTCTTCTTTGGTGGCGGAAGCACGCGTAGCGGTTTCTTCCCCCCGAAGAGAGGCACCGATGCTTAACATATCTTCCTCCGAGGAGGTTGATGTGGAGAGCGTCGATGAGGAACCGCCATCCTCATCCCCTGCTTATGAGGAGCTATTAGAGGTAGTGACCAGGGCAGTAGAAAAGTTAAAAATCGACTGGCCCGCGGAAAAAGCTGAAAATAAACCAAAAAGTAAGCTTGATGAAAGGTTTCTTCCCGCGCGGTCACTACCTCAGCGCCGGGGTCTGCCGTTTTTTCCCGACCTCCACACCGAGGTGTCGAGGTCGTGGAAGAGGCCAGTACAATACAGACTGTACAGCCCGCAGACGTCACTATATAGCAATATAGTTGGGCTGAAACGTCACGGCTATGGGGCGATGCCTCGGGTCGAGGAGACGCTCGCGAGCCATCTCTCACCCGAGCCCACATCGTCCCTTAAGACCCCGACGCTGCCCACCAAGCCCCTAAAGACAACTTCCAGCTTGGTGGGCAAGGCTTATTCGGCGGCAGGTCAGGCGGCGGCATGCCTTCATACCATGTCTATCTTACAGGCATACCAAGCCGACCTGCTGGGGGAAATTGATGACACTGGGGAAGCGTCCTTTGAGGCTATTCACGAGCTCAGAAAGGCAACAGATTTAGCTCTCCGGGCCACCAAGGAGACGGCCAAATCCATCGGCCGCTCTATGGCAGCCCTGGTGGCCACGGAGAGGCATCTCTGGCTCAACCTCTCAGACATCAAGGAGAGAGATAAAAATGTTCTCATGGACGCGCCGCTGTCTCCTGATGGCCTGTTCGGCGACGCAGTGTCAACTGTCGTCGACAGGTTTCAGGAGACACGAAAGCAGACAGCGGCATTTTCTAAAATTATTCCCCGCCGCTCTCATCCCCCCGAGGCTGCTGGGCGGGAGCAGCCTCGGCCGACAGCCAGCTCCTCAGCACACAGGGTGCAACAAAAAGCCAGTGTCGCCTCCCGCGCTCCCCCACAAAGATTTGGGGGGCCGGGGCGGGTGGCACAGGCGAAGCCTTCCGGAGGTAGGACGGATCTGAGGACCGTCATTATCTCCCGGAAGGCTTCAAAGAAGAGGTCCTGACCTTTGTAGTGCAGGATCTCTCGAGGGCAGCCCCCTCCGGGGGGATTCGGATATCGGGTCCCTCCCGGTGCCCTCAGGGGACCGTCCTGTCAACCCTGCCACCCAGCGTGCGTCAGGGCACAGCGGTCTCCGCCGATCCTCCGAGGAGGGTTGGCCAGCACGTGATTCGCCTGTCTGCCGGTGCGCCGCGTCAGATGGATGAGCCAAGTGCTCAAAAAACACCAGAGACCAGTCTCGAGAGACTGGTTCCCTTAGTAGAATATTTGGAAGAGTGGAAAAATCTCCCGAATGTTTCGAAGTGGGTGCTGCTCATGGTAGAACAGGGCTACAGAATTCAGTTCGGTTCACGACCGCCCAAGTTCAATGGGGTGCTTCCTACGGTGGTAACCCCAGAGCAGTCTCTGGTGATGGAGCAAGAAGTAACGACGCTTTTGCAAAAAGGGGCTATAGAAAGGGTTTCCCCTCCCAGCAAAATGTCGGGCTTTTACAGCCGCTACTTCATTGTTCCGAAGAAGGATGGAGGGTTGCGTCCGATCATAGATTTACGTGTGTTAAATCGATCAGTAAGGAAGTTGAAGTTCAAAATGCTTACACTCAGACAGATCATCCCTCAGATCAGGTCCGAGGACTGGTTTGTAGCGATAGATCTGAAAGACGCATACTTTCATGTATCCATCCATCCTTCACACAGGAAGTTCCTCAGGTTTGCTTTCGGGGGCGAAGCTTACCAATACAGGGTTCTTCCGTTCGGCCTATCTCTCTCACCCCGCACGTTCACGAAGTGCGTGGATGCAGCGCTGGCTCCGCTGAGACTCCAGGGCATCCGCGTGCTGAACTATATCGACGATTGGTTGATACTAGCTCAAACAGAACAATTGGCAGTTCAACATCGAGATGTTGTTCTGTCGCACATGAAAAGGCTTGGGCTGAGGCTCAACGCCAAAAAGAGTGTGCTGGTCCCAAGTCAGGTTGCAAACTACTTAGGTGTAATCTGGGATTCCACCACGATGCAGGCGCAGTTGTCCCCTGCTCGTGTGAGTTCCATTCTCGGGGCCGTGAAAGGGGTGAAATTAGGCCAGTCACTCACTGTAAAACAGTGAGTTTTACAGTGAGTGACGTCCAACGTCATTACTTTTGGCCTCCTGCACATGAGACCCTTACAGTGGTGGCTCAGGACCAAGGGGTTTTCCCCGAGGGGAAATCCTTTTCGCATGATCAAAGTCACGCGGCGATGCCTTCGTGCTCTGGTCATGTGGAAGAAGCCTTGGTTCCTAACCCAGGGACCCGTGCTGGGGACTTCTGGTCGTCGTGTAATGCTTTCGACAGATGCTTCCCTCACGGGCTGGGGGGTGATCATGAGTGGTCGCTCGGCTCAGGGTCTTTGGGAGGACCATCAGCTCTCCTGGCACATAAATCGGCTGGAGATGATGGCGGTGTTTCTTGCACTGAAACACTTCCTCCCCGACCTGAGAGACCATCATGTGCTGGTCCGTACGGACAACACTACGGTGGTCTCGTATATCAACCATCAGGGGGGTTTGCGGTCTCGCCCATTATCAAAGTTGGCCAGTCGCATCCTCCTCTGGTCCCAGGGAAAGCTCCTCTCGCTGAGAGCAGCTTACATCCCCGGGCGGTTGAATGTGGGAGCGGACGCCCTGTCGAGGCAGGGCGCGAGACCGGGGGAATGGAGACTCCACACCGAGGTGGTGGAGTTGATATGGAAAACTTTCGGTCGAGCTCAAGTCGATCTTTTTGCCACAGAGGAGTCAGCTCAGTGCCCTCTGTGGTACTCACTTCAGCACCCAGCACCTCTAGGGCTGGATGCCATGCTACAGACGTGGCCGAGGCTACGTCTGTATGCATTTCCCCCAGTCTCAATGCTCCCGGGAGTTCTGGAAAAGGTTCGCCAGGAGAAGGTCGACCTAATATTGGTGGCCCCTTACTGGCCGACCAGAATATGGTTTTCGGACATAATGTCTCTTCTGCACGGCTCTCCCTTAGAGCTTCCCCTCAGGCAGGATCTCCTGTCTCAAGTGGGCGGCACGATTCTCCATCCCCGCCCAGAAATGTGGAAACTGTGGGCCTGGCCCCTGAGGGGGCAAGGCTCATAGGATCTGGTCTCCCAACTGAGGTTGTGGAGACCATCCTTCATTCCAGAGCTCCCTCCACGAGGAAGTTGTACTTATACAAATGGAAATTGTTCTCTGTGTGGTGTGAACAACATAATTTGGACCCGGTCCATTCTTCAGTCTCAGACGTGCTTCGGTTCCTTCAGGAAAAGTTCTCGGAAGGTTTAACCCCTTCCACGCTGAAAGTATATGTGGCCGCTATTTCGGCTCATCATATTCCTGTAGGGGGCTCCTCGCTGGGTCGAGACCCCCTAGTAGTACGCTTCCTCCGTGGTGCACTCAGGTTGAGGCCTGTGGTGCGCACAAAGACCCCGACCTGGGACCTCACTATTGTGCTCCAAGGGCTGGCTGAGGCTCCCTTCGAGCCAATAGAGGAGGTGTCAGACAAGTTCTTGACACTTAAAACTATCTTTCTCTTGGCCGTCTCTTCTTTGAAGAGAATTGGTGATTTACAAGCGCTGTCAGTAGCTCCATCTTGTCTTGAGTTTGCGCCTGGTATGGTGAAAGCCTTTCTGCATACCAGGCCGGGCTATGTTCCAAAGGTTCCGACGAGGGTCCCAGGCCCCATTGTACTTGATGTTTTCTGCCCGCCTCCTTTTGCAAACTTGGATCAGGAAAGGAATAATCTGCTTTGCCCTGTAAGAGCATTAGATGCGTATGTCCACAGAGCTTTTATTTGTGTGTTATGGGTCCCCTAAGAAGGGGGGCCCAGCATCTAAACAGCGGATGAGCAAGTGGGTGGTCGAGGCCATCTCACTTGCGTATGAGACGGTGGGGCGCCCGTGTCCTTTGATGGTGCGGGCTCACTCCACGAGAGGTATGGCCGCGTCCAGAGCTCTTCTATCTGGTGTCTCTATGGACGACATTTGTGGTGCGGCTGGATGGTCATCCCAGCACACCTTTATCAGATTTTACAATCTTCACCTTAATATCACTCCGGGGGCCAGGGTGCTACAAGATAGCAGCCAGGCACTTGGAGAGACGGCGTAGTTGGGATTGCGTTCCCATCACGTCATCCGACGTAGCGTCGATAGTTCCCACGAAAGGGAACGTCTCGGGTTACGAGTGTAACCCTTGTTCCCTGAGTAAGGGAACGAGACGCTACGTCACGTGGCCGTATCTCCTGCATACCTGGTGCGCTTGCTTCAGACAACCTACAGAAGCTGGCGTGCTTTGTGTTCAGGTGTGCTTTATAGCTTCCTGATCCGTGACGTCACCCGCCTCTGACGTCGCGTCTTTTCATTGGTTGGATACAGAGGTGCTTCACGAACACAAAATACAGAGGGTTCCCATCACGTCATCCGACGTAGCGTCTCGTTCCCTTACTCAGGGAACAAGGGTTACACTCGTAACCCGAGACGTTTTTATACGTACTCATTGAGGCCTTCTGATGTCACATCAGCCATCTAGAAGTCTATATTTGACCTACTGAACATATTTCTGGCAAATTAGACCTCAATCTTGAACTTTCTAAATTGACTCCTTCTGAATTTATTTCAGCCACACAGAAGTCCATATTAGACCTACTTAAAATTAGTTTTTGTTCCAAGAGATCATGTATTTTGTATACATACTTTTTGCCTCACTCTGATGTTACTTCATCCATACATGAGCCTATGTTTGACCTACAGAACATATCTCTGGTAAATTTGTCCTTGCTCATGAACTTTTTAAACATACTCATTGACTCCTTCTGATGTTATGTCTGCCATAGAGTATAGCATATTTGACCTACTGAACATATTTCTGGCCCAAGAGTACTTAATCTTGAACTGTCTATGTAAACTCACTGACTCCTGATCTTATTTCAGCCATACAGAAATCGATATTAGACTTGCTTAAAAAAAAAAAAAAAAAATTGTCCTTGAGAGTCCTCTTTGCCTCACTCTGATGTTACTTTAACCATACATGAGCCTATGTTTGACCTACAGAACATATCTCTGGTAAATTTGTCCTTGATCATGAACTTTTTAAACATACTCACTGACTCCTTCTGATGTAATGTCTGCCACAGAGTATTGCATATTTGACTTATTTCTGGCCAAAGAGTACTTAGTCTTGAACTTTCTACTTTGAAATTTTAAAAGTTTCATACATTACTATTGACTCCTTCTGATGTTAATTCACCCACAGAAGTCCACATTAGACCTACCGAACATATTTCTGGCAAATTAGTCCTCGATCATGAACTTCCTATACATACTCATTGACTTCATCTGATGTTAGACAAGCCAGATAGTAGTCCATATTTGACCGACTGAACATATATATGGCCAGAGTATTCGACATTGAAGTTTTTATACGTACTCATTGAGGCCTTCTGATGTCACATCAGCCATCTAGAAGTCTATATTTGACCTACTGAACATATTTCTGGCAAATTAGACCTCAATCTTGAACTTTCTAAATTGACTCCTTCTGAATTTATTTCAGCCACACAGACGTCCATATTAGACCTACTTAAAATTAGTTTTTGTTCCAAGAGATCATGTATTTTGTATACATACTTTTTGCCTCACTCTGATGTTACTTCATCCATACATGAGCCTATGTTTGACCTACAGAACATATCTCTGGTAAATTTGTCCTTGCTCATGAACTTTTTAAACATACTCATTGACTCCTTCTGATGTTATGTCTGCCATAGAGTATAGCATATTTGACCTACTGAACATATTTCTGGCCCAAGAGTACTTAATCTTGAACTGTCTATGTAAACTCACTGACTCCTGATCTTATTTCAGCCATACAGAAATCGATATTAGACTTGCTTAAAAAAAAAAAAAAAATTGTCCTTGAGAGTCCTCTTTGCCTCACTCTGATGTTACTTTAACCATACATGAGCCTATGTTTGACCTACAGAACATATCTCTGGTAAATTTGTCCTTGATCATGAACTTTTTAAACATACTCACTGACTCCTTCTGATGTAATGTCTGCCACAGAGTATTGCATATTTGACTTATTTCTGGCCAAAGAGTACTTAGTCTTGAACTTTCTACTTTGAAATTTTAAAAGTTTCATACATTACTATTGACTCCTTCTGATGTTAATTCACCCACAGAAGTCCACATTAGACCTACCGAACATATTTCTGGCAAATTAGTCCTCGATCATGAACTTCCTATACATACTCATTGACTTCATCTGATGTTAGACAAGCCAGATAGTAGTCCATATTTGACCGACTGAACATATATATGGCCAGAGTATTCGACATTGAAGTTTTTATACGTACTCATTGAGGCCTTCTGTGTCACATCAGCCATCTAGAAGTCTATATTTGACCTACTGAACATATTTCTGGCAAATTAGACCTCAATCTTGAACTTTCTAAATTGACTCCTTCTGAATTTATTTCAGCCACACAGAAGTCCATATTAGACCTACTTAAAATTAGTTTTTGTTCCAAGAGATCATGTATTTTGTATACATACTTTTTGCCTCACTCTGATGTTACTTCATCCATACATGAGCCTATGTTTGACCTACAGAACATATCTCTGGTAAATTTGTCCTTGCTCATGAACTTTTTAAACATACTCATTGACTCCTTCTGATGTTATGTCTGCCATAGAGTATAGCATATTTGACCTACTGAACATATTTCTGGCCCAAGAGTACTTAATCTTGAACTGTCTATACAAACTCACTGACTCCTGATCTTATTTCAGCCATACAGAAATCGATATTAGACTTGCTTAAAAAAAAAAAAAAAATTGTCCTTGAGAGTCCTCTTTGCCTCACTCTGATGTTACTTTAACCATATATGAGCCTATGTTTGACCTACAGAACATATCTCTGGTAAATTTGTCCTTGATCATGAACTTTTTAAACATACTCACTGACTCCTTCTGATGTAATGTCTGCCATAGAGTATTGCATATTTGACTTATTTCTGGCCAAAGAGTACTTAGTCTTGAACTTTCTACTTTGAAATTTTGAACGTTTCATACATTACTATTGACTCCTTCTGATGTTAATTCACCCACAGAAGTCCACATTAGACCTACCGAACATATTTCTGGCAAATTAGTCCTCGATCATGAACTTCCTATACATACTTATTGACTCCATCTTATGTTAGACAAGCCAGATAGTGGTCCATATTTGACCGACTGAAAAGAGTATTCGACATTGAAGTTTTTTATATGTACTCATTGATGCCTTCTGATGTCACATCAGCCATCTAGAAGTCTATATTTGACCTACTGAACATATTTCTGGCCCTAGTGTACTCAATCTTGAACTCTCTATACAAACTCATGGACTCCTGATTTTATTTCAGCCATACAGAATTCGATATTAGACTTGTTTAAAAAAAAAAAAAAATCCCCAGAGTCCTCGATCATGAGTTTTGTATACTCCTTGCTCTTTGCCTCACTCTGATGTTACTTCAGCCATACATGAGTCTGACCTGCTGATAATATTTCTGGCAAATTAGTCCTTGACAATAAACTTTTTAAACATACTCATTGACTCCTTTTGATGATAGGTCAGCTGTACAGTATTGCATATTTCACCTAAGGGACATATTTCTGGCCAAAGACTACCCGATCTTGAACTTTTTATATTTACTTACTGACGCCTTCTGATATCACATTAGCCATACTGTGGTCAATTTTTGACCAAATGAACATATTTCTGGCCCAGGAGTATTCAATCTTGAACTTTCAATACATATTCATTGATACACTCTGATGTTACTTTAGCCATATATGAACCCATTTTGACCTAGTGAAAAAATTTCTGGCAAATAAGTCCTCAACAATGAAATTTCTATACAGACTCATAGGCTCCTTCTGTTGTTAGATCAGACAGACAGAAGTCAATATCTGACCTACTGAACATATTTCTGGAAATTAGACCTCAATCTTGACCTTTATAAACCAACTCATTGACAACTCCTGAATTTATTTCAGCCATATATAAGTCCATATTAGACCTACTTAAAATTAGTTTTTGTCCCAAGAGATCATGTATTTTGCATACATACTCTTTGCCTCACTCTAATGTTACGTCAACCATACATGAGCCTATGGTTGAGCTACAGAACATATCTCTGGTAAATTTGTCCTTGCTCATGAACTTTTTAAACATACTCACTGACTCCTTCTGATGTTATGTCTGCCATAGAGTATTGTATATTTTGACTTATTTCTGGCCCAAGAGTTCTCAGTCTTGAACTTTCTACTTTGAAATTTTGAACGTTTCATACATTACTATTGCCTCCTTTTGATGTTAATTCACCCACAGAAGTCCACATTAGACCTTCCGAACATATTTCTGGCAAATTAGTCCTCGATCATGAACTTCCTATACATACTCATTGACTTCATCTGATGTTAGACAAGCCAGATAGTAGTCCATATTTGACCGACTGAACATATATATGGCCAGAGTATTTGACATTGAAGTTTTTATACGTACTCATTGAGGCCTTCTGATGTCACATCAGCCATCTAGAAGTCTATATTTGACCTACTGAACATATTTCTGGCAAATTAGACCTCAATCTTGAACTTTCTAAATTGACTCCTTCTGAATTTATTTCAGCCACACTGAAGTCCATATTAGACCTACTTAAAATTAGTTTTTGTTCCAAGAGATCATGTATTTTGTATACATACTTTTTGCCTTACTCTGATGTTACTTCATCCATACATGAGCCTATGTTTGACCTACAGAACATATCTCTGGTAAATTTGTCCTTACTCATGAACTTTTTAAACATACTCATTGACTCCTTCTGATGTTATGTCTGCCATAGAGTATAGCAAATTTGACCTACTCAAAATATTTTTGGCCCAAGAGTACTTAATCTTGAACTGTCTATACAAACTCACTGACTCCTGATCTTATTTCAGCCATACAGAAATCGATATTAGACTTGCTTAAAAAAAAAAAATGGTCCTTGAGAGTCCTCTTTGCCTCACTCTGATGTTACTTTAACCATACATGAGCCTATGTTTGACCTACAGAACATATCTCTGGTAAATTTGTCCTTGCTCATGAACTTTTTAAACATACTCACTGACTCCTTCTGATGTAATGTCTGCCATAGAGTATTGCATATTTTACTTATTTCTGGCCAAAGAGTACTTAGTCTTGAACTTTCTGCTTTGAACTTTTGAACGTTTCATAAATTACTATTGACTCCTTCTGATGTTAATTCACCCACAGAAGTCCACATTAGACCTACCGAACATATTTCTGGCAAATTAGTCCTCGATCATGAACTTCCTATACATACTTATTGACTCCATCTTATGTTAGACAAGCCAGATAGTGGTCCATATTTGACCGACTGAACATATATATGGCCAAAGAGTATTCGACATTGAAGTTTTTTATACGTACTCATTGAGGCCTTCTGATGTCACATCAGCCATCTAGAAGTCTATATTTGACCTACTGAACATATTTCTGGCCCTAGTGTACTCAATCTTGAACTCTCTATACAAACTCATGGACTCCTGATTTTATTTCAGCCATACAGAATTCGATATTAGACTAGTTTAAAAAAAAATAAAAATCCCCAGAGTCCTCGATCATGAGTTTTGTATACTCCTTGCTCTTTGCCTCACTCTGATGTTACTTCAGCCATACATGAGTCTGACCTGCTGATAATATTTCTGGCAAATTAGTCTGTGACGAGCAGGGCGGGCGAGAGCCGTGAGGGAACGGCGTGAGGCCGGTGACGCGAGTGATAATGAGCATCACCTGCGAGGCGCGCCGGCCTCGAGTCTCTCACGGAGGAGCTCCGGAGGCATAAAAGGAGGAGCGACGTCAGTGAAGGACGAGAGAGGACCAGGCCTGGACTTTATGTTATGTTTTATTATGTTTGTGTGGCCAGCAGACGTCCGCGAGGGTCTGCCGGCATTACTTTCGTTTTGTTCTTTGTTTATTTTGAATTAAACTTTTGTTGAATGTTCGCCGGTTCCCGCCTCCTTCTTCCCGTATATACGAACTGTGTTACATAGTCCCTGACAATAAACTTTTTAAACATACTCATTGACTCTGTCAGGTTGGTGGAAGGGAAGGAGCGAGGACTCAATAATGCAGGAAAGGAAGGGCTTTATTAATAATAAAAATAAAACAAAACAAGACAACAAAAACTACCCCGTGGGGGAAAAACAGACTTGACAAACAGGACTCGACTTGACTTGGCTTGGCTTGACTCATGGAAACACCAGGGAATAAACGACAACGAACCAGCACAGGACTGCAAACACAAGGAGAATAAATAGGAGAGCAAATGAGGCAGGTAATGAGGGAGGACAGGTGGGGCAAATCAACCAATAATCAGGTAACAAGGTGGGCGGGGTCAAGACAATAGACATGAGAGCACATGGCACAAAGAAACACATGACAAGCCATGTGCTCACACCAAACAAAACAAAGACACAAGCACATGGCCAATGAAGACAAATCACAAGCCATGTGCTTACACAAGACAGACACGAACACGTGACTATGAAAACTCATAAGCCACGTGTTCACACAAAACAAGACAACATGAGAGCACGCAGCCCGTGAAACAGACTGCGTGCTACACCACACAAGACAAAAACACAACATGAAAGCACGCGGCAGGTGGAAAAAACCGCGTGCTACACAAAACATGAGACAAGAGCACACGGCAAGTGAAAGTACACACAAACCGTGCGCTCACAATAAAGACAGGACTGGGAGCGCGAGTGTCCGAATCCCGACACGAAACCGAAACCAAACTAGACACGAGTGCCGGGATCCGAACGCCACGCTCCCAACATGAAACAAGGCACGCAGACGAGAGAGCGCACAGCCCCGAGAACACTCGAGACTGTACGCTCACACAAAAACACGACAAGAACGGGAGTGTCAGAGCTCTGTCACAAAACCAGGAAATAGACTAGACCGAAGTGACAGAACCCTGACAGACTCCTTTTGATGAAAGGTCAGCTGTACAGTATTGCATATTTCACCTAAGGGACATATTTCTGGCCAAAGACTACCCGATCTTGAACTTTTTATATTTACTTACTGACGCCTTCTGATATCACATTAGCCATACTGTGGTCAATTTTTGACCAAATGAACATATTTCTGGCCCAGGAGTATTCAATCTTGAACTTTCAATACATATTCATTGATACACTCTGATGTTACTTTAGCCATATATGAACCCATTTTGACCTAGTGAAAAAATTTCTGGCAAATAAGTCCTCAACAATGAAATTTCTATACAGACTCATTAGCTCCTTCTGTTGTTAGATCAGACAGACAGAAGTCAATATCTGACCTACTGAACATATTTCTGGAAATTAGACCTCAATCTTGACCTTTCTAAACCGACTCATTGACAACTCCTGAATTTATTTCAGCCATACATAAGTCCATATTAGACCTACTTAAAATTATTTTTTGTCCCAAGAGATCATGTATTTTGCATACATACTCTTTGCCTCACTCTAATGTTACATCAACCATACATGAGCCTATGGCTCTGTTTACCAGAACATATCTCTGGTAAATTTGTCCTTGCTCATGAATTTTTTAAACATACTCACTGACTCCTCCTGATGTTATGTCTGCCATAGAGTATTGTATATTTTGACTTATTTCTGGCCCAAGAGTTCTCAGTCTTGAACTTTCTATGAACGTACATATTCATTGATACACTATTTCTGATACTTCATGTTACTTCAGCCATATATGAACCCATTTTGACCTAGTGAAAAAAATTCTGAAAATTTTTTTTGATCTGACCTTTAAGGTCAAATATGCAATATTCTATGGCTGAAGTATCATCAGAAGCAGTCAATGATTATGTATATAAAGTTCATGATCGAGGCCTAATTTCCTTAGAAACATGTCCAGTAGGTCAAATATGCAATTCTCTTTGGCTGAAGCAACATTAAAAGGAGTCAATTAGAATGTATAGAAAGGTCAAGATCGAGTACTTCTTGGGCCAGAAATATGTTTTTTTAGGTCTATTTTGGACTACTGTGTTGCTGATGTGACATAGGAAGACTTCAATGAATATATGTAAAAAGTTCAGTATTGAATACTGCTTGGCTAGAAATATGTTTAGTATGTCAAATGATTACTGTCTGGCTGAGTCTGTATAGAAAGTTCATGTTTGACGACTTTTGGCCAGAGATATGCTCAAGGTCATATTTGGACTACTGTATGGCTTCAGTGCGCCACGGAATAACTTAGTTGTGACATTACGATGAAACAGAGCATGCCTTATACGTTATTCTTCACTTCATATTTTGAATGCAATGCCACAGTTATTAGTTATTTATTGTATTTATTGCAATGCAAACAGCACATATGGTATGTGTTACCTCTTTATTGCACAACGGAATAATTTAGATCGGCAATGCAAATGCACTATGTTATCTCTTCTATGCACAGACGTAATGAATTAGTTAATGTATTTATTGCAATGCAACATCGGCAATGTTATGTGTTGTCTCTTTATTGCATAAAGGAATAAATTAGGTCTTGTATACAATGCAATAAAACAGTTGTATAGCTTATATGTTTTTCATCACCGCACAACGAATTAAGTTAGTTCTTGTATTCAATGCAATGAAAAAGCGCACACCTCATATGTATCCTTTATGCATTGCAAAGTAACAGCACATATGCTATCTCGTGTATGAAATGCAATGCACATTTGCACGATTTCGTTTTTGTATTTATTGCAATGCAACATATATGTTGTTATCTTTTCTATTCACATCGGGTTAAGTTAGATATATGCACAACAGATAAGTTAGTTCATTCATTGCAGCATCACGTATTTTATGTTTTCTCTTAAAAGCAAAAGGAATAAGTTAGTTCTTGTATACAATGCAAGTAAACAGTGCACAACGTACATGTTATTTCTTGTATGCATTGCAATGCGAAAGCACATATGTTATATTAATTTCTTCTTTGCACAACATAATAAGTTAACTATTGTTTGCAATGCACTGAAACAGTTCTTGATGCCTGAATGAAAGTTCCTATTAAACGCAGCGCAACAAGCACCTGTTTTGTTTTTCTTCTATGCACAACATAAAGTTAACTATTGTTTGCAATGCACTGAAACAGTTCTGGCTTTGCAATGCAACAGCATATACGTGTTCGTTCTTGTGCAACGCAGCGCACAACATATTGTTTGCAATGCACTGAAACAGTTCTGACATTGCAATGCAACGGCATATCCGCGTTCGTTCTTCTATGCACAACATATTGTTTGCAATGCACTGAAACAGTTCTGACATTGCAATGCAACGGCATATCCGCGTTCGTTCTTCTATGCACAACATATTGTTTGCAATGCACTGAAACAGTTCTGACATTGCAATGCTAACGGCATATCCGCGTTCGTTCTTCTATGCAACGCAGTACAACAAGCACCTGTCGTGTTATTCCTTCACTGCAAAACTAATGCAATGCGTTGTGTGTTAATCTCAATGGATGCGTTAGTTCATTCATCGCAACACCACGTTATGTGTTATCTCTTCAATGCAATAGGAATAAGTTAGTTTTTGTACACAATGCAAGGAAACAGTCCATAACTTCCTTCTATTAACAGCGCAATAAGTTAACTATTGCATGCAATGCACTGAAACAGTTCTTGATGCCTGAATGAAAGTTCTTATTAAACGCAGCGCAACAAGCACCTGTTTTGTTTTTCTTCTATGCACAACATAAAGTTAACTATTGTTTGCAATGCACTGAAACAGTTCTGGCATTGCAATGCAACAGCATATCCGTGTTCGTTCTTGCATGCAACGCAGTACAACAAGCACCTGCCCTTGTTATCTCTTCACTGCAAAACTAATGCAATGCACGTTATGTGTTAATCTCAATGCATAACGGATGCGATAGTTCATTCATCGCAACACCACTCGTTATTTGTTATCTCTTCAATTCAATAGGAATAAGTTAGTTTTTGTATTCATTGCAAGGAAACAGTGCATAACTTACATGTTATTTTTTGAAGGCATTGAAATGCAATAGCACATATGTGTTATATTAATTTCTTCTATGCACAACATAAGTTAAATATAGCTGCGAGCAGCGATGGCGGGCCCAAGCCCGGTGGCACCGCCACCCCGGTGGCTTCAGGGCAGCTGTGCACAGCGGGCAATAGGCATTTAAAACGGTTAAACATCAAAGGACTATGTCAAATTCACTCCACATTTACTGCACTACAAGGTGCCGCTATAGAGCCCCGCCTCCCTGCCCATTTTCAAAGGATTACATGTGCCAAGTTTTAACATTATTCTGATGAATTTTGAAGCAAGTCAGGTAAAAATAAGAGGGTGATCTCAATGTATGCTGAAAGTGACACATTCTCTGCTTCCAGTTGGTGGCGCTATGACTTTGAATCACAATAGTCACATCCATGTGATCAGCCTTGTACAACGAAGACTAAGCCAAAGTTTCATCAAAATCAATTAATGTATGCAGAAGTTATAACACTTTGTTTCCCTTTTCTTGCCATAAATTCGTTGCCTCGCCACGGCCAAACCGTTTGAGATATCCAAAATCCGTTTGCAATTAAACAACTTCAATGTGTTAGCAACAAGTTAAAAAACTTTGGTGTAAATTGGATAAACCCTGTAGGAGTAGTAGTATAAAATTCATAGCCTGTTTTTTCAAAAAATTAACATTCAAACAAAAATAGCCGACTTCCTGTTGGTCGGAGCTAATGAATGTAAATTAGAAAATTGTCCGGCTTGATGAGAACAATATGTGTACCGAGTTTGGTGACTGTAGGAAAAACTAACCCCCCCACTTTTGTCAAAAGGTGGCGCTACTGAGCCCCTCCACCACGCCCATTTCTATGGCTTTGTCCATGTCTACTGGTTGACAATATTGATGTGTGTATCGAGTTTCATGCAATTTGAAGGATGTTAAGAGCCTCAAAAACACTCAAGAATATTATTACAGTTTGATGTGTTGCCATGGCAACAATATTTAAAATATCAAGAATCCTGTCACAGGTCTACATCTGCTGTGTATTGACATTACACTGATGAAGTTTGAAGCAAATCAGGTAAACATAACAGAGTGAACTCAATGCATTTTGAAAGTGACACACTTCTTGCTGCCAGTTGGTGGCGCTATAACTTTGACTCACAATAGTCACATCCATGTGATCAGACTCCTATAACGAACACACCGCTGAAGTTTCATGAACATCAATCAATGTATGTAGACGTTATAACACATTTCGTGTTTCCCTTTTCTCGCCATAAATTCGTTGCTTCGCCACGGCCAAACCGTTCAAGATATCAAAAATCCGCTGGCAATTTTTCATCATCAATGTCTTGACTTCATGCTGACCAAGTTTGGTGGTGATCGGAATAATCTCCTAGGAGGAGTATATCAAATTCCAGAGCATGCGTTTTTCAAACAACCCGTAATAACTGACTTCCTGTTGAGGTGGCGTTTAACTTAGAGTACGAAAGTTGTTTGGCCCAATGAGGTCTATATGTGTACCGAGTTTTATACTTGTATGTGCAAGCGTGTTTGATATATAGACCATGTTTTCGGACCCCGTTCAAGGGGGCGCTGTTGAGCCCCCCTGCCACGCCCGGGTACCAGCTTCTGCCCGGCCCTGATGGCCGCGGATTCCAATGTGTGTGCAAATTTTCAAGAGTTTTCGAGCATGGTAAGGGCCCCAAAAACGCCCGAATAGTCGGAAAAAAATCAATAAAATAAATATAGCTGCGAGCAGCGATGGCGGGCCCAAGCCCGATGGCGGGCCCAAGCCCGGTGGCACCGCCACCCCGGTGGCTTCAGGGCAACTGTGCACAGCGGGCAATAGGCATTTAAAACGGTTAAACATCAAAGGACTATGTCAAATTCACTCCACATTTACTGCACTACAAGGTGCCGCTATATAGCCCCTCCTCCCTGCCCATTTTCAGAGGATTACATGTGCCAAGTTTTAACATTATTCTGATGAATTTTGAAGCAAATCAGGTAAAAATAAGAGGGTGATCTCAATGTATGCTGAAAGTGACACATTTTCTGCTTCCAGTTGGTGGCGCTATGACTTTGAATCACAATAGTCACATCCATGTGATCAGCCTTGTACAACGAAGACTAAGCCGAAGTTTCATCAAAATCAATTAATGTATGCAGAAGTTATAACACTTTGTTTCCTTTTCTTGCCATAAATTTGTTGCCTCGCCACGGCCAAACCGTTTGAGATATCCAAAATCCGTTTGCAATTAAACAACTTCAATGTGTTAGCAACAAGTTAAAAAAAGCTTGGTGTAAATTGGATAAACCCTGTAGGAGTAGTAGTATAAAATTCATAGCCTGTTTTTTCCAAAAATTAACATTCAAACAAAAATAGCCGACTTCCTGTTGGTCGGAGCTAATGAATGTAAATTAGAAAATTGTCCGGCTTGATGAGAGCAATATGTGTACCGAGTTTGGTGACTGTAGAAAAAACTAACCCCCCCACTTTTGTCAAAAGGTGGCGCTACTGAGCCCCTCCACCATGCCCATTTCTATGGCTTTGTCCATGTCTACTGGTTGACAATATTGATGTGTGTGTCGAGTTTCATGCAATTTGAAGCATGTTAAGAGCCTCAAAAACACTCAAGAATATTATTACAGTTTGACCTGTTGCCATGGCAACAATATTTCAAATATCAAAAATCCTGTCATAGGTCTACATCTGCTGTGTATTGACATTACACTGATGAAGTTTGAAGCAAATTAGGTAAAAATAAGAGGGTGATCTCAAAGCATTTCAAAAAGTGATACACTTCCTGCTGCCAGTTGGTGGCGCTATAACTTTGACTCACAATAGTCACATCCATGTGATCAGACTACTACAACCAACAAACTCGTGAAGTTTCATAAAGATCAATATATGTATGCAGACGTTATAACACATTTCCTGTTTCCTTTTTCTCGCCATAAATTCGTTGCCTCGCCACGGCCAAACAGTTCGAGATATCAAAAATCCGCTGCCAATTTTTAATCATCAATGTCTTGACTTCATGCTGACCGAGTTTGGTGGCGATCGGCTTAATCGCCTAGGAGGAGTATATCAAATTCCAGAGCATGCGTTTTTCAAACAACCCTTAATAGCTGACTTCTTGTTGGGGTGGCGTTTAACTTAGAGCACGAAAGTTGTTCGGCCCGATGAGGTCTATATGTGTACCGAGTTTCATACTAATACATGCAAGTGTGTTCAATATATGGACAAAGTTTTCGGACTTTTTTCAAGGGGGCGCTGTCGAGCCCCCCTGCCACGCCCGGGTACCAGCCTCTGCGGCGTCCTAATGGCCGCGGATTCCAATGTGTGTGCCAATTTTCAAGAGTTTTTGAGCATGTTAAGGCCCCCAAAAAGCCCCGGAAGACGGAAAAAAAAATAAAATAAATAAAAATATAGCTGCGAGCAGCGATGGCGGGCCCAAGCCCGATGGCACCGCCACCCCGGTGGCTTCAGGGCAACTGTGCACGGTGGGCAATAGGCACTTAAAATGGTTAAACATCAAAGGACTATGTCAAATTCACTCCACATTTACTGCACTACAAGGTGCCGCTATAGAGCCCCTCCTCCCTGCCCATTTTCAAAGTATTACATGTGCCAAGTTTTAACATTATTCTGATGAATTTTGAAGCAAATCAGGTAAAAATAAGAGGGTGATCTCAATGTATGCTGAAAGTGACACAATTTCTGCTTCCAGTTGGTGGCGCTATGACTTTGAATCACAATAGTCAAATCCATGTGATCAGCCTTGTACAACGAAGACTAAGCCAAAGTTTCATCAAAATCAATTAATGTATGCAGAAGTTATAACACTTTGTTTCCCTTTTCTTGCCATAAATTCGTTGCCTCGCCACGGCGAAACCGTTTGAGATGTCCAAAATCCGTTTGCAATTAAACAACTTCAATGTGTTAGCAACAAGTTAAAAAAAGCTTGGTGTAAATTGGATAAACCCTGTAGGAGTAGTAGTATAAAATTCATAGCCTGTTTTTTCAAAAAATTAACATTCAAACAAAAATAGCCGACTTCCTGTTGGTCGGAGCTAATGAATGTAAATTAGAAAATTGTCCAGCTTGATGAGAACAATATGTGTACCGAGTTTGGTGACTGTAGGAAAAACTAACCCCCCCACTTTTGACAAAAGGTGGCGCTACTGAGCCCCTTCACCACGCCCATTTCTATGGCTTTGTCCATGTCTACTGGTTGACAATATTGATGTGTGTGTCGAGTTTCATGCAATTTGAAGCATGTTAAGAGCCTCAAAAACACTCAAGAATATTATTACAGTTTGACCTGTTGCCATGGCAACAATATTTCAAATATCAAAAATCCTGTCATAGGTCTACATCTGCTGTGTATTGACATTACACTGATGAAGTTTGAAGCAAATCAGGTAAAAATAAGAGGGTGATCTCAAAGCATTTCAAAAAGTGATACACTTCCTGCTGCCAGTTGGTGGTGCTATAACTTTGACTCACAATAGTCACATCCATGTGATCAGACTACTACAACTAACACACTCGTGAAGTTTCATAAAGATCAATATATGTATGCAGACGTTATAACACATTTCCTGTTTCCTTTTTCTCGCCATAAATTTGTTGCCTCGCCACGGCCAAACCATTTGAGGTATCCAAAATCCGTTTGCAATTAAACAACTTCAATGTGTTAGCAACAAGTTAAAAAAAGCTTGGTGTAAATTGGATAAACCCTGTAGGAGTAGTAGTATAAAATTCATAGCCTGTTTTTTCAAAAAATTAACATTCAAACAAAAATAGCCGACTTCCTGTTGGTCGGAGCTAATGAATGTAAATTAGAAAATTGTCCGGCTTGATGAGAACAATATGTGTACCGAGTTTGGTGATTGTAGGAAAAACTAACCCCCCCACTTTTGTCAAAAGGTGGCGCTACTGAGCCCCTCCACCACGCCCATTTCTATGGCTTTGTCCATGTCTACTGGTTGACAATATTGATGTGTGTGTCGAGTTTCATGCAATTTGAAGCATGTTAAGAGCCTCAAAAACACTCAAGAATATTATTACAGTTTGACCTGTTGCCATGGCAACAATATTTCAAATATCAAAAATCCTGTCATAGGTCTACATCTGCTGTGTATTGCCATTACATTGATGAAGTTTGAAGCAAATCAGGTAAAAATAAGAGGGTGATCTCAAAGCATTTCAAAAAGTGATACACTTCCTGCTGCCAGTTGGTGGCGCTATAACTTTGACTCACAATAGTCACATCCATGTGATCAGACTACTACAACCAACACACTCGTGAAGTTTCATAAAGATCAATATATGTATGCAGACGTTATAACACATTTCCTGTTTCCTTTTTCTCGCCATAAATTCGTTGCCTCGCCACGGCCAAACCGTTCGAGATATCAAAAATCCCCTGGCAATTTTTAATCATCAGTGTCTTGACTTCATGCTGACCGAGTTTGGTGGCGATCGGATTAATCGTCTAGGAGGAGTATATCAAATTCCAGAGCATGCGTTTTTCAAACAACCCTTAATAGCTGACTTCCTGTTGGCGTGGCGTTTAACTTAGAGTACGAAAGTTGTTCGGCCCGATGAGGTCTATATGTGTACCGAGTTTCATACTAATACGTGCAAGCGTGTTTAATATATGGACCAAATTTTCAGACTTTTTTCAAGGGGGCGCTGTCGAGCCCCCCTGCCACGCCCGGATACCAGCCTCTGCGGCGTCCTAATGGCCGCGGATTCCAATGTGTGTGCCAATTTTCAAGAGTTTTTGAGCATGTTAAGGCCCCCAAAAAGCCCCGGAAGACGGGAAAAAAAAAAAAAATAAATAAAAAAAAATAATAACGAGCAGCGATGGCGGGCCCAAGCCCAGTGGCACCGCCACCCCGGTGGCTTCAGGGCAACTGTGCATGGCGGGCAATAGGCAGTTAAAACGGTTAAACATCGAAGGACTATGTCAAATTCACTCTACATTTACTGCACTATAAGGTGGTACTATTAAGCCCCTCCTTCCTGCCTGTTTCTAAGGCTTTGCCCATGTCTACTGGCTAAGAATCCTGATGTGTGTATGGAGTTTCAAACAATTTGAAGCATGCTAAGAGTCTCAAAAGCATCCAAAATGAATATTAAAGTTTGATGCGTTGCCAAGGTAATTGTGTTTGAGATAATCACAATTCTTTTCAAAGGTCTACATCGGCCATGTTTTGACATTATACAAAAGAAGTTTGAAGAAAATCAGGTAAAAATAAGAGGGTGATCTCAATGTATGCTGAAAGTGACACATTTTCTGCTTCCAGTTGGTGGCGCTATGACTTTGAATCACAATAGTCAAATCCATGTGATCAGCCTTGTACAACGAAGACTAAGCCAAAGTTTCATCAAAATCAATTAATGTATGCAGAAGTTATAACACTTTGTTTCCCTTTTCTTGCCATAAATTTGTTGCCTCGCCACGGCCAAACCGTTTGAGATATCCAAAATCCGTTTGCAATTAAACAACTTCAATGTGTTAGCAACAAGTTAAAAAAAGCTTGGTGTAAATTGGATAAACCCTGTAGGAGTAGTAGTATAAAATTCATAGCCTGTTTTTTCAAAAAATTAACATTCAAACAAAAATAGCCGACTTCCTGTTGGTCGGAGCTAATGAATGTAAATTAGAAAATTGTCCGGCTTGATGAGGTCAATATATGTACCGAGTTTGGTGACTGTAGGAAAAACTAACCCCCCCACTTTTGTCAAAAGGTGGCGCTACTGAGCCCCTCCACCACGCCCATTTCTATGGCTTTGTCCATGTCTACTGGTTGACAATGTGTGTCGAGTTTCATGCAATTTGAAGCATGTTAAGAGCCTCAAAAACACTCAAGAATATTATTACAGTTTGACCTGTCGCCATGGCAACGATATTTCAAATATCAAAAATCCTGTCATAGGTCTACATCTGCTGTGTATTGACATTACACTGATGAAGTTTGAAGCAAATCAGGTAAAAATAAGAGGGTGATCTCAAAGCATTTCAAAAAGTGATACACTTCCTGCTGCCAGTTGGTGGCGCTATAACTTTGACTCACAATAGTCACATCCATGTGATCAGACTACTACAACCAACACACTCGTGAAGTTTCATAAAGATCAATATATGTATGCAGACATTATAACACATTTCCTGTTTCCTTTTTCTCGCCATAAATTCGTTGCCTCGCCACGGCCAAACCGTTCGAGATATCAAAAATCCCCTGGCAATTTTTAATCATCAGTGTCTTGACTTCATGCTGACCGAGTTTGGTGGCAATCGGATTAATCGTCTAGGAGGAGTATATCAAATTCCAGAGCATGCGTTTTTCAAACAACCCTTAATAGCTGACTTCCTGTTGGCGTGGCGTTTAACTTAGAGTACGAAAGTTGTTCGGCCCGATGAGGTCTATGTGTGTACCGAGTTTCATACTAATACGTGCAAGCGTGTTTAATATATGGACCAAATTTTCAGACTTTTTTCAAGGGGGCGCTGTCGAGCCCCCCTGCCACGCCCGGATACCAGCCTCTGCGGCGTCCTAATGGCCGCGGATTCCAATGTGTGTGCCAATTTTCAAGAGTTTTTGAGCATGCTAAGGCCCCCAAAAAGCCCCGGAAGACGGAAAAAAAAAAAAAATAATAATAAATATAGCTGCGAGCAGCGATGGCGGGCCCAAGCCCGGTGGCACCGCCACCCCGGTGGCTTCAGGGCAACTGTGCACAGCGGGCAATAGGCACTTAAAATGGTTAAACATCAAAGGACTATGTCAAATTCACTCCACATTTACTGCACTACAAGGTGCCGCTATAGAGCCCCTCCTCCCTGCCCATTTTCAAAGGATTACATGTGCCAAGTTTTAACATTATTCTGATGAATTTTGAAGCAAATCAGGTAAAAATAAGAGGGTGATCTCAATGTATGCTGAAAGTGACACATTTTCTGCTTCCAGTTGGTGGCGCTATGACTTTGAATCACAATAGTCAAATCCATGTGATCAGCCTTGTACAACGAAGACTAAGCCAAAGTTTCATCAAAATCAATTAATGTATGCAGAAGTTATAACACTTTGTTTCCCTTTTCTTGCCATAAATTTGTTGCCTCGCCACGGCCAAACCGTTTGAGATATCCAAAATCCATTTGCAATTAAACAACTTCAATGTGTTAGCAACAAGTTAACAAAAGCTTGGTGTAAATTGGATAAACCCTGTAGGAGTAGTAGTATAAAATTCATAGCCTGTTTTTTCAAAAAATTAACATTCAAACAAAAATAGCCGACTTCCTGTTGGTCGGAGCTAATGAATGTAAATTAGAAAATTGTCCGGCTTGATGAGAACAATATGTGTACAGAGTTTGGTGACTGTAGGAAAAACTAACCCCCCCACTTTTGTCAAAAGGTGGCGCTACTGAGCCCCTCCACCACGCCCATTTCTATGGCTTTTTCTATGTCTACTGGTTGACAATATTGATGTGTGTGTCGAGTTTCATGCAATTTGAAGCATGTTAAGAGCCTCAAAAACACTCAAGAATATTATTACAGTTTGACCTGTTGCCATGGCAACAATATTTCAAATATCAAAAATCCTGTCATAGGTCTACATCTGCTGTGTATTGCCATTACATTGATGAAGTTTGAAGCAAATCAGGTAAAAATAAGAGGGTGATCTCAAAGCATTTCAAAAAGTGATACACTTCCTGCTGCCAGTTGGTGGCGCTATAACTTTGACTCACAATAGTCACATCCATGTGATCAGACTACTACAACCAACACACTCGTGAAGTTTCATAAAGATCAATATATGTATGCAGAGGTTATAACACATTTCCTGTTTCCTTTTTCTCGCCATAAATTCGTTGCCTCGCCACGGCCAAACCGTTCGAGATATCAAAAATCCCCTGGCAATTTTTAATCATCAGTGTCTTGACTTCATGCTGACCGAGTTCGGTGGCGATCGGATTAATCGTCTAGGAGGAGTATATCAAATTCCAGAGCATGCGTTTTTCAAACAACCCTTAATAGCTGACTTCCTGTTGGTGTGGCGTTTAACTTAGAGTACGAAAGTTGTTCGGCCCGATGAGGTCTATATGTGTACCGAGTTTCATACTAATACGTGCAAGCGTGTTTAATATATGGACCAAATTTTCAGACTTTTTTCAAGGGGGCGCTGTCGAGCCCCCCTGCCACGCCCGGATACCAGCCTCTGGGGCGTCCTAATGGCCGCGGATTCCAATGTGTGTGCCAATTTTCAAGAGTTTTTGAGCATGTTAAGGCCCCCAAAAAGCCCCGGAAGACGGAAAAAAAAAAAAAAAAAAAAAATAATAATAATAAATATAGCTGCGAGCAGCGATGGCAGGCCCAAGCCCGGTGGCACCGCCACCCCGGTGGCTTCAGGGCAACTGTGCACAGCGGGCAATAGGCACTTAAAACGGTTAAACATCAAAGGACTATGTCAAATTCACTCCACATTTACTGCACTACAAGGTGCCGCTATAGAGCCCCTCCTCCCTGCCCATTTTCAAAGGATTACATGTGCCAAGTTTTAACATTATTCTGATGAATTTTGAAGCAAATCAGGTAAAAATAAGAGGGTGATCTCAATGTATGCTGAAAGTGACACATTTTCTGCTTCCAGTTGGTGGCGCTATGACTTTGAATCACAATAGTCAAATCCATGTGATCAGCCTTGTACAACGAAGACTAAGCCAAAGTTTCATCAAAATCAATTAATGTATGCAGAAGTTATAACACTTTGTTTCCCTTTTCTTGCCATAAATTTGTTGCCTCGCCACGGCCAAACCGTTTGAGATATCCAAAATCCATTTGCAATTAAACAACTTCAATGTGTTAGCAACAAGTTAACAAAAGCTTGGTGTAAATTGGATAAACCCTGTAGGAGTAGTAGTATAAAATTCATAGCCTGTTTTTTCAAAAAATTAACATTCAAACCAAAATAGCTGACTTCCTGTTGGTCGGAGCTAATGAATGTAAATTAGAAAATTGTCCGGCTTGATGAGAACAATATGTGTACAGAGTTTGGTGACTGTAGGAAAAACTAACCCCCCCACTTTTGTCAAAAGGTGGCGCTACTGAGCCCCTCCACCACGCCCATTTCTATGGCTTTTTCTATGTCTACTGGTTGACAATATTGATGTGTGTGTCGAGTTTCATGCAATTTGAGGCATGTTAAGAGCCTCAAAAACACTCAAGAATATTATTACAGTTTGACCTGTTGCCATGGCAACAATATTTCAAATATCAAAAATCCTGTCATAGGTCTACATCTGCTGTGTATTGACATTACACTGATGAAGTTTGAAGCAAATCAGGTAAAAATAAGAGGGTGATCTCAAAGCATTTTAAAAGTGATACACTTCTTGCTGCCATTTGGTGGCGCTATAACTTTGACTCACAATAGTTACATCCATGTGATCAGACTACTACAACCAACACACTCCTGAAGTTTCATAAACATCAATCAATGTATGCAGAAGTTATAACACATTTCCTGTTTCCCTTTTCTCGCCATAAATTCGTTGCCTCGCCACGGCCAAACCGTTTGAGATATCCAAAATCCGTTTGCAATTAAACAACTTCAATGTGTTCGCAACAAGTTAAAAAAAGCTTGGTGTAAATTGGATAAACCCTGTAGGAGTAGTAGTATAAAATTCATAGCCTGTTTTTTCAAAAAATTAACATTCAAACCAAAATAGCTGACTTCCTGTTGGTCGGAGCTAATGAATGTAAATTAGAAAATTGTCCGGCTTGATGAGAATAATATGTGTACCGAGTTTGGTGACTGTAGGAAAAACTAACCCCCCCACTTTTGTCAAAAGGTGGCGCTACTGAGCCCCTCCACCACGCCCATTTCTATGGCTTTGTCCATGTCTACTGGTTGACAATATTGATGTGTGTGTCGAGTTTCATGCAATTTGAGGCATGTTAAGAGCCTCAAAAACACTCAAGAATATTATTACAGTTTGACCTGTTGCCATGGCAACAATATTTCAAATATCAAAAATCCTGTCATAGGTCTACATCTGCTGTGTATTGACATTACACTGATGAAGTTTGAAGCAAATCAGGTAAAAATAAGAGGGTGATCTCAAAACATTTCAAAAAGTGATACACTTCCTGCTGCAAGTTGGTGGCGCTATAACTTTGACTCACAATAGTCACATCCATGTGATCAGACTCCTATAACGAACACACTCGTGAAGTTTCATAAAGATCAATATATGTATTAAGACGTTATAACACATTTCCTGTTTCCT
This sequence comes from Ancherythroculter nigrocauda, assembly GCA_036281575.1. NCBI lineage: Eukaryota > Metazoa > Chordata > Actinopteri > Cypriniformes > Xenocyprididae > Ancherythroculter > Ancherythroculter nigrocauda. The sequence continues at coordinate 15,147,579 of VTFQ01000023.1, read as the reverse complement.
TTTTCTCGCCATAAATTCGTTGCCTCGCCACGGCCAAACCGTTCGAGATATCAAAAATCCCCTGGCAATTTTTAATCATCAGTGTCTTGACTTCATGCTGACCGAGTTTGGTGGCGATCGGATTAATCGTCTAGGAGGAGTATATCAAATTCCAGAGCATGCGTTTTTCAAACAACCCTTAATAGCTGACTTCCTGTTGGCGTGGCGATTAACTTAGAGCGCGAAAGTTGTTCGGCCCGATGAGGTCTATATGTGTACCGAGTTTCATACTAATACGTGCAAGCATGTTTAATATATGGACCAAATTTTCAGACTTTTTTCAAGGGGGCGCTGTCGAGCCCCCCTGCCACGCCCGGGTACCAGCCTCTCCGGCGTCCTAATGGCCGCGGATTCCAATGTGTGTGCCAATTTTCAAGAGTTTTTGAGCATGTTAAGGCCCCCAAAAAGCCCCGGAAGACGGAAAAAAAAAAAAAAAAAAAAAAAAAAATAATAATCCTTAGAAGAACAAGAGGGCCCTGCGCGAATTTTCGCTTGGGCCCTAATAATAATCCTTAGAAGAACAAGAGGGCCCTGCGCGCTTAATTCGCTTGGGCCCTAATAATAATAATCCTTAGAAGAACAAGAGGGCCCTGCGCAAATTTTCGCTTGGGCCCTAATAATAATAATCCTAAAGAAAACAATAGGGCCTTCAGCCCCTTATGGGGCTTTGGCCCTAATAATCCTAAAGAAAACAAAAGGGCCTTCAGCCCTTTACAGGGCTTTGGCCCTAATAATCCTTAGAAGAACAAGAGGGCCCTGCGCGCTTAATTCGCTTGGGCCCTAATAATCCTTAGAAGAACAAGAGGGCCCTGCGCGCTTAATTCGCTTGGGCCCTAATAATAATCCTAAAGAAAACAAAAGGGCCTTCAGCCCCTTACAGGGCTTTGGCCCTAATAATCCTTAGGGGATCAAGAGGGCCCTGCGCGAATTTTCGCTTGGGCCCTAATTATTGTGTGCAATGCAATGAAACAGTTAGCTCTTGCATTCATTGCAATGCATCAGCATATATTTGTTTTCTCAATGCACAAAGGAAAGAGTTTGTTCTTGCATGCAATGCAGTGCGACAAGCACCTGTCGTGATATCTCTTCACTGCAAAACGGATGTTATGTGTTATCGCTGCACTGTACAACGATTTAAGTTACTACAATTCAATGTAGGTGGTTTTGTGTTATCTCTTCAGTGCAGGAGGAATACATTAGTTCTTGTGTACAATGTAAGGAAACAGTGCATAACTTACAAGTTGCAATTCAGCAACACATATTTTATATAAAATTCTTCTATTCACAGCGTAATAAGTTAACTATTGCATGCAAAGCACTGAAACAGTTCTTGATGCATTGCAATGCGACAGCATATGTGATTTGTTTTCTCTTCAAGGCACAAAGCAAAAGTTAGTTCTTGCAGCGCAACAAGCACCTGTTGTGTCAACTATTCACTGTGAATGACTTTCTGCAATGCAATGCATTAGTTCATTCATCGCAACACCACACGTTATGTGTTATCTCTTCAATGCAATAGGAATAGGTTAGTTGTACAAGAATGGTATTTTTGTACAGGAATGGTATTTTGTACAAGAATGGTATTTTGTACGAGAATGGTATATTTGTACGAGAAAGATATCTGTTTTTATACAAGAATGATATCTTTATACGAGATTGATATTTGTGTTTAAGAACAGAGGTATTTGATCAGGTCAATAGAAAGGATGTGATCACATCAAAATAAAACAGAAAAAAAAAATAGAAAGAGCCTAAAAGTATATAGGCTATATTAACCATCAAAGAATGAACAGACAACTGTTATTGTAATGACTTTATTAAAGTATATATTAATTACTAAAGAATGACAGACAACTGTTATTGTAATGACTTTATTAAAGTATATATTAATTACTAAAGAATGACAGACAACTGTTATTGTAATGACTTTATTAAAGTATATATTAATTACCAAAGAATGACAGACAACTGTTATTGTAATGACTTTATTAAAGTATATATTTATTACCAAAGAATGACAGACAACTGTTATTGTAATGACTTTATTAAAGTATATATTAATTACCAAAGAATGACAGACAACTGTTATTGTAATGACTTAAATGCATGTATTAATCACTTATTAAAGAATGAAAAACAACTGTTATTATAATGCATTTGTTAGTAACATGCTAGTAGGTTAGAAAGGAAATAACATGTATTAGAAAGAATTGCAATCTTACCGTTGAAGGATGCCTTGATCAGATGCTCAGGACGCAGCAGAGGAATAGAGTCCAGGACAAAGAGACAGGCCTCTATATATAGATTCAGATGAGGGGAATTCCCAAGAAGATGACATCAAGTGGTCAGATAGTCTATAAAAGGCTGGACCATGAGGAGAGCAGGGGGGGCTGCTTCACACCTGAGGCTACACCTCCGACACCAGAACCAGCTGATGATGCCTCCATCGCTGATATTGCCTTTACTGAAGAACTTTTCAATACTTATACTTTATTTAATTACTTGTATAGAATGTTAGTAGAATATATGTAATGTTAGTAGTATTAGTGTAATAAATAAATGAACTTATAACCTTATAACTAAATTCGGCCTCATGTGGCATTGATTTAAGTCGTTGAGCCTGAACAGACCACGGAGAAGTCTTCTGTCTGATTGTAAGTATTTTTTAAAATGCTTATAATTTAGGTCAGATTTGACTTTCTTACCTAACCTGAGAATAATAAAAATAAGGTAAAGGTGCTTAGAGACGCATCGTAAAACATAAGTTAACTATTGTATGCAAAGCACTGAAACAGTTCTTGATGCCTTGCAATGCAACAGCATATACGTGTTCGTTCTTGTATGCAACGCAGCTAGTATCGCAGTTAGTTCATTAATCGCAACACCACACCTTATGTGTTATCTCTTCAATGCAATAGGAATAGGTTAGTTTTTGTACACAATGCAAGGAAACAGTATATAAAATTCTTCTATTCACAGCGTAATAAGTTAATCTTGAACTGTCTATACAAACTCACTGACTCCTGATCTTATTTCAGCCATACAGAAATCGATATTAGACTTGCTTAAAAAAAAAAAAAATGTCCTTGAGAGTCCTCTTTGCCTCACTCTAATGTTACGTCAACCATACATGAGCCTATGGTTGAGCTACAGAACATATCTCTGGTAAATTTGTCCTTGCTCATGAACTTTATAAACATACTCACTGACTCCTTCTGATGTAATGTCTGCCATAGAGTATTGCATATTTGACTTATTTCTGGCCAAAGAGTACTTAGTCTTGAACTTTCTACTTTGAACTTTTGAACGTTTCATACATTACTATTGCCTCCTTCTGATGTTAATTCACCCACAGAAGTCCACATTAGACCTTCCGAACATATTTCTGGCAAATTAGTCCTCGATCATGAACTTCCTATACATACTCATTGACTTCATCTGATGTTAGACAAGCCAGATAGTAGTCAAGTCAAGTCAAATTTATTTATATAGCGCTTTTACAATTGGTAATTGTTTCAAAGCAGCTTTACATATTAGAAGCACATAAAAAAAAGGGAAGTGGTTAAAAAATAAGCTGTACAAACAAGCGTGGTAATATGTAACATATACAAGATGGTGCTACATTAAGCCAATGTCGGCTGACTCCCAGGGGTGGAAAAAACCCCCTAGGAGAAAAACCCAGCGTGCTAACACTGGGAAAAAAGTCCTAGGAGGGAAAAAACCCCTTGGAAGATATATATAATATATGTAAATGGATATGGAGATCAAAATCTAAATTATACATTTTATTATAGAGATTAAAAATAGATTATATATAAATATATGTAAGCGGATACGGGGATTAAAAATCAGAATTATAGATGCAGCCAGAACTGGATCTGTAGGCCCATTGTCTCCTGGGCTACATTGTAGGCAGGTCCAGACACAGGTTCTCCATCTGATCTGGATACGGCCTGGATCCAGCACCCGGCAAACCTCAGGATAAGCAGAGAGACAGATATTAGCGTAGATGCCATTCTTATTCTGATGTACAGGTATATCTAGTGTTATAGGAAATGTTCTCAGTTCCGGCCGACCTAATTATTGCAGCGTAACAATCCTTTAACGGATTTGAAAAATGTTAATGTATTGATAATGTGTTATGTGTATGCAAGAGCAAAGAGATGTGTTTTTAGTGTAGATTTAAACTGACAGAGTGTGTCTGCTTCCCGAACAATGCTAGGAAGATTGTTCCAGAGTTTAGGTGCTAAATAGGAAAAGGATCTGCCGCCTTCAGTTGATTTTGATATTCTGGGTATTATCAACTGGCCTGAATTCTGAGATCGCAATAGACGTGAAGGACTATAATGCATTAAGAGCTCACTTAGGTACTGGGGAGCTAAACCATTTAGAGCTTTATAAGTAAGTAGCAAGATTTTAAAATCTATACGATGTTTAATAGGGAGCCAATGTAATGTTGACAGAACTGGGCTAATATGGTCATACTTTCTGGTTCTAGTAAGAACTCTAGCTGCCGCATTTTGGACCAACTGTAGTCTGTTTAAAAGCCGAGCAGAACAACCACCCAGTAGAGCGTTACAATAATCTAGTCTTGAGGTCATGAATGCATGAACCAACTGTTCCGCATTTGTCATTGAGAGCATATGTCGTAATTTAGATATATTTTTTAGATGGAAGAATGCGGTTTTACAGATACTAGAAACATGACTTTCAAATGAAAGATTGGTATCAAAGAGCACACCCAGGTTCCTAACTGAGGACGAAGGTTTAATGGAGCACCCGTCAAGTGTTAGAGAGTATTCAAGGTTTTTTCGTGAGGACGTTTTTGGTCCAAAGATTAGGATATCAGTTTTTTCTGAATTTAATAATAAGAAATTTCTTGTCATCCAGTTTTTAATGTCAGCTATGCATTCTGTTAGTTTTGTGAATTTGTAGGTTTCGTCAGGGCGCGAGGAAATATAGAGCTGAGTATCGTCAGCGTAGCAGTGAAAACTAACACCATGCTTCCTAATTATCTGTCCTAAGGGCAGCATGTACAGAGTGAAAAGCAACGGTCCTAGTACTGAGCCTTGTGGTACTCCATATTGAACCTGTGATCGATACGACATCTCTTCATTTACTACTACAGACTGATAACGGTCAGATAAGTACGATTTGAACCATGACAAAGCAGTTCCACTAATGCCAATATAGTTTTCAAGTCTTTTTAAAAGAATGTTGTGATCGATAGTGTCAAAAGCAGCACTGAGATCTAATAACACTAATAGAGAAATACAGCCATGATCGGATGATAGGAGTAGATCGTTTGTAACTCTAACGAGAGCAGTCTCAGTACTATGGTATGGTCTAAATCCTGACTGGAAATCCTCACAGATTCCATTTCTTTCTAAAAAGGAGCACAGTTGTGTTGAAACTGCCTTTTCTAGTATCTTTGACAGAAAAGGTAGATTCGAGATTGGCCTGTAATTTACTAAATCTCTCGGATCTAGTTGAGGTTTTTTAATAAGAGGTTTAATAATAGCCTGCTTAAAGGTTATCCTAGTGTTAACGATGAATTAATTATATCAAGAAGTGGACCTACGACCTCTGGAAGCATTTCTTTCAGTAGTTTAGTCGGAATTGGGTCTAACATACATGTCGTTGATTTTGATGATTTGATAAGTTTAGATAATTCTTCCTCTCCTATAGCGGCGAATGATTCTAGTTTTACCTCAGGGACACTACAGTGCACTGTCTGAAGCGAAACTGTAGACGGTTGCATGTTTTTAATTTTCTCTCTAATATTATCAATCTTGCAAGTAAAGAAGTTCATAAAGTCATTACTGCTGTGCTCTATGGAAACGTCAGCAGTTGAATCTCTGTTTCTAGTTAATTTAGCCACTGTGTCAAATAAATACCTAGGATTATGTTTGTTTTCTATTAAGAGATTTGAAAAATAAGTAGATCTAGCATTTCTTATAGCCGTTCTGTACTCAATCATTTTTTCTTTCCACGAAAGGCGAAAAACTTCTAGTTTTGTTTTCTTCCAACTACGTTCAGCTTTTCTCACAGCTCGTTTTAGAGCCCGAGTGTGCTCGTCATACCACGGCGTTGGATTAGTTTCCTTAATCTTCTTTAGACGTAAAGGAGCGACTGCATCTAATGTGCTGGAAAAGAGAGAGCC